>CM037872.1:19032569-19632569 GCA_021292105.1 Anadara kagoshimensis | reverse complement strand
CCAGTTTAACATTTAGGAAAGGAGGCGACTGAAACAAAATCACTGTCACATAGCCATGCGCATAGCTATGTGACATTATTAATTCACGCACAGACCTATGTGACAGTACAAGTTGTTACGCATCTAATATAATGAGATTGCTAAATTTTTACCTAAGGTTTAAAAATATCAGTTATTGTAAATTTTAATGAATAAATGAGGCTCTTTATGTGCGTAAGTGAAATTTTCCTTGCCAAATGGTAGTTTTTATTTATTATCAATTATATTTAGACAAAAATCTTAAAACAATAACTGTTTTCCTTGTCCTTTAAACTGCAGTGCTGGGGATGCCCAGTCACTTGTGATCAAACACACTTTAAGCCATATTTAAAACCTCGACATGACTGACCACTGCGGTAGACTGCTCCGTAAGAGGGAGGTGGGGAGTTCGAACCCCGACAAGGTCTGACCTAAGATTTGAAAGTGGTTCACTGTTCTTTCGTCAAGCATTCTTCCTTACGAAATGAGTGTCAAAGTTTTTACTGATGGGAACTTAAAATTAACACGGTCCCCTTGGTTCATGGAAAGTTTGAACGATAAAGAACACTGCTGTATGATGTATACTCGGGCCCATGTACACGTTTGTATGCGACTTCTGTGTATTGTGGGTCAATCAGATCTCTTCTTATTGAGAAGACTGGTTGTGTTTTCACGATTATAAAATAAATGGAACCTTACATTCTTATTTATGTAAAGACTCTCTGCATAAAAAATATTCAACTCGTTTAATAAATCCGACATTACATAACTCTTGTCTGCAACTTATATCATTATGAAGTTTATTTATGTTAATTCTGACAGTAACTGTGTTTTATTCCCATTCAATGTGCAGTGAATTCAAATTGCTTAATCAATTAATGAATCATATGTTTGTGAATTCAAGTTCTTTACTGAATATTTGAACATATAATCATTACTATACCTTTTTTAATTTTTCAGCACCAGACCATCGTTTTGGACTATATTTTAATCACAAGTAGTGCGCGGAACAACAATTTTGGAAATTTCTAAGATGTTGAAAAAAGAAAAATAGAAAACCCAAAATGTATTTTATCAAATCCGACTTAGCAAGACAAGATAAATCAAATTTTTGTAATTTTGAATTTTGAATTAAATATTTGTAATGTAGTCAAGTCTTGTCTGTGCATCATTGTTACGTAATACCGGTTTTTAGAAGTAAGTTTTGACATTGAAATAATGGCGCCAAGAGACATTAAAATACAATACACAGAAGATGTTAGACTTAAGGTTGCCATGGAAACAAAACCTGTATTTCAATCTGTTTATTTTTCTATGTATATATATTTTAATCTTTGGAGATTTAACTGACATGTAGTTCAATTTAATAGATGGATACACTCAGCATATGAATGAAATCAACAATCGTCTAATTTTACATCAACTAATAAAGCAATGCGCAAAATGTTAACGGAGTCACTCACATTGGAGTTAAGGCCATTCGGTACACTTCAGTTTTCTACATGTTCTTACAATACAGACCTTCGAATAACAATAAGCTAACCTCATCTCGATTCAGGGGTATTGCCAGCTTTAAGTCTATGCTAATCAGGGTCCTCACACTATATTGTAGATAAGTATTATGGCTCTGTGTCCTGGATTACCCTGAATATATTTAACGTCCTCACATTTCACTTCCAAATTTGAATACAGAATGTGTTTACCTTTCCGGAGCACCCGACCTCACTTCCCTGGTTGAAATTCACGCCTTTCAGCTATTTTGTCAGTTTTACGTTTATACATTTTTGCTTTGTTTGAGAGTGTGATTTGGACATGGAAAAGTATGTTACTTTAGCTCGACTGGTTTACGGCAGCTGGTATCGATCTCTTAAATTTTCTATCCTTCGCCTTTGTAACCTTCACGTTCTGTTGGATGTAGCAATAACCGAGCCTTAACCGAACACCATAGACCACCAACATTTAACGCCAGCATCCATGGACTTCTGGGTTCGGTTGTTCAAAGCTACATGTACATGTACGTATTTTTTACTACTTGGTTAGTGTACGCTCGTAATGTAACTAATTTTGTATCTGATGTAGAAAATAATATTGTTAAATTGTTATTCAAAAGTAAATTCAAACAATTGATATCGTCAAATAGACGAGATTAAAGTCAACATTGTATGTCAATAACGAATATTTGTAATTTTGGAAGCATATATTTTTCACTTACCATATGGTAATACTTATGGAGTTTTGAACAACTAGTTCCTGATGGCGAATATGCAGGTTGTCGTGTACTGTTATTAAATGCAGTCACTGAAATTGAATTCGTGACTAAATCAGTTTTCATTTTAATTTTAACGGAAATGTTTCGTGTTTACATTCGCATTTACAACTTCTACTAACATTTCAATAAAATCATGGCTTTTTTCTATAAAACATTTGAAATTGGATAATTTCCTCACTCCACTGAGGGTAAATATTGAAACGGACATTTCTGAAAAATGTTTAAAGACTATTCACACAGAACTTGTTAGTTACATAATACTTCAAAATCCGAATTTTTTATAATTTGCAAAAATTAAAATTTTCACACAGAACTTGTTAGTTACAGAATACTTCAAAAATCCGAAATTTTTCATAATTTACAAAAATTAAATTTTTAGGGACTTTTCTACAAAAACTGTTTCTGATTCAAAATTGGTTTTCAGTAACTAGGGACATTTTGCTACAAGAATCAACCTTCAGATCTTTTGGCATCGTTCACCGGGGTTTTAGTGCATGTTCTCTTGATCTGCTTTGTATTCAGATACGCTTTAAGACATATACAATTATTTCAATTTGCATACACAAATTCCGAAGTCTAGGGACCTTTTTCACCGCGGATTGAACTTCCGTTTGTTTAGTTGAGTTGAGTAATGTAGTTTAACGTCCATATCAAGAATATTTCACTTATATTGAGACTAATATCCAGGCTATAGGCGAAAGTGCATAATTTCTCCTGTTGGTTGTGCTTATGACATTATACAACATGGTTCTTTATCGTGCAAAGCCTACCGTGACAATGGACCTCGTTTATTTTTGACTTTCATTTCGTAATGACGAGTGCTTGGCGAAAGAACAGTCACTACCCACTTTCATGTCTTGGGTCAGACTCGACAGGGGTTTGAACCGACTTCCTCCCATATACGGAGGAGCTCTCTACCGATTGCGCTACCGCAGTGGTTGAACTTTTCGTTTGTTGAAGATTTTATAGTGACTGACTAGATAAACATGTCCAATCAAACTAGAGATGATAAGCCGTTTGTTGTAACTAACTGTACCGTGTTTGGTTCATCGAACATTATCGCCTTCTTACTTAATATTGGCTCAACCATCGTATAAACACCAAAGAAGCAAATCAAAGAAACCAAAAACAAACGTACTAATCCATGTCCGATTCACAACCCAGAAGCAAAGTGAAAAAGTTAGGTTAGACACGTTAACTTCCACTAGGGAAGTGAGGACGGTGCTTCGGGAGGTTAAACATACAAAACACGACAAAAATTAAGTTGCAATCTAAACCATCGGAGACGACACCTTGCATAAGCTTAATAACTAACTGTACCGTGTTTGGTTCATCGAATATTATCGCCTTCTTACTTAATATTGGCTCAGCCATCGTATAAACAGCAAAGAAGCAACTCAAAGAAACCAAAAACAAACGTACTAATCCATGTCCGAATCACAACCCAGAAGCAAAGTAAAAAAAAGTTAGGTTAGGCACGTTAACTTCCACTAGGGAAGTGAGGACGGTGCTTCGGGAGGTTAAACATACAAATCACGACAAAAATTAAGTTGCAATCTTAACCATCGGAGACGACACCTTGCATAAACTTAATATAGAAGCAGTTGTTCGTTAATTACTGGTGCGGCTGAGCATTGTTGTTTCAATTCCCATGCAAGATTGTTTCAATTATATTGGGTCGGTCAGCTCTGGGATGTCATACTTGAATACCCAGAGGTGAGCACAGACATCTGACGATCAAAATGACAAATTATCGATCAGCAAATACATGTATTAGGATTCGTGCCTGTAGTAGGTGGATAGAGGCAGTGCGATTCGTAATTATATGCTGTTGATGGACCACTCAGCTAACGAAACCCCAACATGTTGTTAAATATTGGCAGCCTGGTCTGTAATCACGAGCTATTGATGAACCACTCAGATTATAACGAGACACCGACATACTGTTGTTAAAGATTGTAAAATTTGTGAAACATTTTTCATCATCGATTTCGTCATTATACGTCAACTGATAAGCGTAAACCACCATAAAACGTAATATATGAGGTGTGTACTAATGTTGTTAACAGTTTTAGTGCCCAAAACAGATAACTAATTCCATATATCACTTTACTTAACACTGAATAAATCCATTTATCAGGGGAAGATTATCTCTTCTGAAGCATGCTTTATAACAGTGCGTCAAGTTTGACCTGGCGGTTTGACCTTTAATGCGAATATTTTATTGGGCTAATAAACTGTGTGATTTAGGTAAGAAAGAAGTTACCTTACCATAAAAACCGTGTATCCAGTATTACTATCATCTATCCTTATATATCAACGTTATACATAGTTTCTAAATTACACAATGGTTGTGTCTGTTTGAGTATTCAAACTAAAGGTCAAACGGCCAGGTCATACTTGGCGCACCATACTACTTTTCTGACTGAAGTAACAGCGTCATTTATACAATAACAGAGCACCTTTATCACACCTTTTTGAATATTTAAATTTGAAAATCGAATAAATTGAACTTAAATATTGATATGTTTATCTGTTATGTTCCAAATCAATTGAATTTCATTTTAAGACATTTTTTTTCCATTATTAGTTTTTCATGGCAACGATAGGTGAATTTCGTTTGTCAGTACATCGTGAACAAAACACCTCAACGTCACATACAACATGGTGGATTCTACTACAGTATTTTGACCTCAATTCCTTTACACCATCTGTACAGTAGAATGTTGGCATTATAGAGGGGCTTGGAAATAAATAGACGAAAGCTTATAAAAAACGCATAGATTCAATGGATTTTAAAACTTATTTACGCAAATCAAAGGTCAACAGGTATATAGAAAAAGGCACCGTGGTACAAATTTTAAAAAAAAATCACAAATGAATGTCATCTAAAAATAATCTTTGATGCAGCTATATCCTTGCTGAAAGCGTTCAATGTTTTTATACAGTAATTTATATAAATTTAACCTTGATGTCTTGTCACCATCTGTACAGTAATATTTTGACATTATAATGGGGCTTGGAACTATATAAAGGAATGCTTTTTAAAAAACACATAGATTAAATGGATTTAGGACTTTAAAATAGTGTGGTGATAAGTGAGGTGACAATGTTATAGAGAGTCGTTAAAAATAGGATTTACTGTTTGGGGAACAATTTATCGCTTAGAAAAAATGGATTCGGCTAAATGTACGATGTAATTTACTCTATTTCATACACTTTTGATTACACACGCGGCGGATATAGCTAGCTAAACAGGAGGTGCTTACCCTTCCGGAGCACCCGGCCTCACTTCCCTGATAGAAGTTCACGTATTAAATCTAACTTGTCAGTTTCAAGGATTTCACTTTGCTTCTGGATTGTGATTCGGGCATGGATTAGTATGCTTATTTTTTATTAGACCATCTCTAAACATAACTGAAATACGAACGCCATTACACAACAGCATGACGTTTAGGTTTCATTATTCTGTGTGTCAGCTGATTAGTGAAATAAGACTAACTACTGTCAAACGTAAGTAGATAAACATATTCACATGTATTTTAAAACCAGTACAGATACTCCACCCACATTTATACGCAAATCAAAAGGTCAACAGGCAATATAGAAAAAGACACCGCGGTGCAAATTAAAAACACAGGTCAATGGCATCTATAGAATAATCTTAGCTGCAGGTAGCTGTTGTTGAAGGTGTCCAATGGTCTGTTGTTGGCGGAGATATAGAAAAAAGACACTGTGGTGCAAGTTAAAAGCATCAGTCAATGTCATCTAAAAATAATCTTTGCTGCAGCTAGCTCATTTGCTGAAGGTGTCCAATGTTCCGGTAATGACGGCAACTGCGTTTCAGAGTTGGGGAGATTTTTGTTGTTGAGTTGTTGTATGGAATGTGGAACCAAGTATCAGTTGTCATATCCATGTATTGGTTACAGTACTGGGTGGTATCAGATATATTGCCGATATGACTACAAGATGGTTTGTAATCATGTATATCATAGTAATTCTTGATCTGCCCATTCTTTTTTGTATATATATCTAGTTGTAGAATATCGGTTACCATGCTACAATGGTTGTAGAAAACTGACAATGAGCCGTATTTCTCGCATCTATCTCTGTGGTCTGGTTCAAGGGTCTAATGTTGTAGAACTTATTCCGTGTTTGGCAAGATGAAAGCAGTGTAGCACTTTTTCCTGACAACAGGGGGATGGTTCCCATACTTTCGTCACAGAAAAGAACATGTGGAGTTGGCCATTTTGTATGTGATACCAGTATGCTTATGCAATGAGAGATTGTACTGATTTTTTACACCTTGGTATTCGACTGACTTGACGATTTGAAGAGTTTGATCGTGGGCGGAAAAGTCTGACAGTAAAGGTCTCGGCTTGCTGATAACATGTAAAACCTCACAATTTATCTTCTGTCACACATACTTTCATTTTTGTAAATTATTCATATTTTTTGGAGTAGGCTGAAGTCTTCTACATACAGTAAACACCAGTCGAAAGTTTAACACTGAGCTAACCACAAGGTGTCGAAACTCAGCAGCCGATTGAGCGAAATATGGACAGCTAATGTCAGAAAAGTTATCGAGATATATATATAAAGCAACTGTCTATATAAACAGCCAACTAGGGTCCTAGACGAGCTGTGGATTGGGCATCTATTCGTTAGCTTAGTGTTAAACTTTCGACAGGTCTGTACTGCGTTAATTTGAGCGGTCTGTATAGCAGAAAGTCGTTAGCAAATAATTCTGGTATCGATACCTTGCTTTGGGAGTTCATTTATGTAGAACAGACAACAGAAGGGATCCTATGACTCTCTCATATAGTATGCAGGATGGGCTTCGAGTTGACTGAATATTGACCTACACGTATGACTTAAAGACTGTCCCTGGGGACTGGAGATTGCTGGGAATGTTGACCTTTACCTTTCGTTGTACTTTCTAACACTCTCCTGTTGTACACACTGGATGAATCTGCAGATTTCTGGTAATGTTGACCCTGAAGTATTACTTTCTGTGTTCTATCTTAAGAAAATTCATTATAGGGATATCAAATATCACATTTTGAAAATAACAAATCATTGTGAATGCAAACAAATACAGCTACAACCTGACCTGGTCTGATTATCACAGAGTAGGTAAAGTACGTCGAAATAGTTTCTGATACCGAACAGGGCTGTCCTGAACTCAGCTAAGCGAAACTCGAACTCACAGCTGTGAGAGACCCTGGATTTGTAGACTGTAGATAAAATACGTCGAAGCAATTTCTGATACCGAACAGGACTATCCATAATACCGCTAAAGACAAAATATTAATCGGCCATTTGAAAAATTCATATAAATATGATGGCTTTTTTGACTATGCAGTTGGTGACTTTTATCGTCTTGTTTTGATCCCGTATAAATTGAACTCTCCTGATTGAGTCTACATTTTTTGTTATGTCGCTGAGGGAGCTGCCTTCTTGGAACTGATTTCAATATATAATTGAAGAAAAAATCGTTAATTTAAGAAGTTATAAAAATACTAATTAAAACTAATATATAATTCCAATAATTTCAAGAACTTATTTTCATGCTCCTCAATAATAATAGACTCTACTAGGTGAATCCACATTTTTAACTTGTTAAATGTATGTCGCTAAGGGAGCCGTCTTGGAACTCATTTCAATATATAATTGAAAAAAATCGTTAATTAAAGAAGGTATAAAAATATTAATTAAAACTTATATATAATTCCATTAACTTCAAGAACTTATTTTCATGCTCCTCAATAACAATAACCGAATGCCGTTAAATAGAAGTCCGGTCATAAAATTGTTATCTTCTTGTTGGTAGAAGTTTCAAACTGACACAAATTATAATTTCCTGAAATGTGTTACAGATATAAACCCGTTTTTGTGTGTTTTATATTTTCCCCCAAACTATTGCCTTTTTGATTGATTAATAAAATGGATATAAAATACAAGAAATCCACTGAAATCATTAATTACAACAAAATTGCGTTTGTAACACACGTTTTGATTGGCTCTCTGTAATTAATTTTGCACCGAGTTAATTTGCAACACATGATTTAATTGGTTCTTCTTAATTAACTTTGCACAAAGTTAATTCAAAATGCTGTTACTCGGCTTTTTATGACATCGATAAATATTATATATGTACTGAAGTATATTATAAGGTGGGATGAAATAAATGCGTCTTATAATGGGCCTTCTACAATACAGGACTGTCGAAAGTTTAACACTAACCTAACGAACTAGTTGTTGTTGTTGAATGTTGCTTAACATCGCATCAGCAATTTTTCAGCTATTCGTGGCGAGAACTACTTTATCTCTCTATGGATTAATCTTTGAACAAGTTTGTGTATGCATGTGAAGCGCGAGTGAGTCTTTTATGGTCTGCCTTGTACTAGCGCGCACTCAGGGCGACTTTATGCTCACAGAGTCAGTATGCCGCAGACAAACCTACCACTCCCCCAGTCACACTATACTGGCATTACGTGAACCAGGAAAGGCTAACGGCAAGGAAATTTCACTTTCCACATGTGGTCTGAGCGGGACTCGAACTCACAGCGGTAAGAGACCCTAAATTTGTAGACTGACATCGTAATCATTAGGCCACCGCGGCCTCTGCTAACGAATTAGTGCCGAATTGGTACCTCATATTAGCCCCTCGTTATCTATATGTCGACTGCCGCTGCAATCCATCTCTAAACAGCTTTTCGGCCTCTACCTAGCTATCCATAACTCAGCCAATCGACACACCAGCTTCGATTCTTTTTTCGTTACCTCAATGTTAATCTTCTGACAGGTATGTTCTCTTCATACATATTTATATGAGCAGTGAGTTTTAAGTCACAGTCAAGATTCTTTAAATGCTACGGAGGCAGTCAATTCTGCAATGATCCAGAAGACCAGATTTCCGGTTGAAAAAAAATCAGCAAGTAAACTAAGGAAATAACTTTTTCATGCTAGGGCCGTCCAGAATGCAATTCGAACCTAGGCACTTGGTATTGTCATCCATTGATCAGCGCTTTGGCAACTCGACCAATGAGAGCCCCTTTTCTTGAAGACAGTTCGTCGTCTGTTCTAGATTGGCAATTCAGTTTTCAGAGTACTTCCATTTTTAAACAAAACCATATTGTTTCATGTTTGATTAACTTGGGCAACTTTTAATATGTCTCTTTACCCGCGATTTTTGACGAATGCCCTTGTTAAAAGGTATTTTCTTTGAAATGGACTTTAACAGATTGTAATATAATTGTACACTAATGACCATTCACATGTGCAGTGCATAGAGAAACAATATTTTATATACCATGAAGACTGGTTTTAACTGCATTTTAGCTTTATTATACCTGGTCCACAAGCGAGAAAGGAAATTGTTGTTAGACCTATACCGACTGGCTCGGTACCAGTGAGTAGTGATTTTATCTGTGGTATTATTGTCCAGTGTGCCATAGTACGTCAGGAAAGTATTTATAAACACGGGCGGGTCTATTCTACTCACATAGTTAGGTAAACAACTTTGACCTGTCCGTTTGACCTTTTATTTAAATATGTATCAGGGATCAAGTATATCCATGTATAGGGAGCACAGGTGTTTATATTGTATACATCGTGAGATATACTCACCTCATAGAATACACCTGTGTACTGTGTATGTATTAATTGGATCTTAACACTACCCATTTATTGGTTGGACCCTCCTATATGAATATTCCTAATGAAAGGTCAAACGGACAGGTCATTGTTGTTTACCTATATGTGAATATATTCACGCCTTCGTTCGTCATTTGTCAAAACATCCGTTTACATTATATTAACTCTTCCATGTTTATAAACACACTGCCAACGCTGACGAAATATAGCATTCTGTAAATGACTTTAACTGTGGACTAGTCTTTGAAAGAGCAGAGCAAAAACACACGCCACATTAGCTTGCGATCAGGGATCAGTTCTTCAAATCCCCATTAGCTTAACCAGTTGGTTAGCGAAAATTTGAATCTTGAGTATTAGGCAATATTTTTTATTAATTTTTGCAAAAATTTTATGCATGCAATTGATATTATCAGATTTAATTAATAAAAGTCATACATATATGTCTACAATTTTTTTTATCATTTCAATAACATATATACATTTTGAAATTTAACTAGCCAGTTGGTTTTAGCTAACGGAGGCCTAAATCATTACATTTGCACTTAACATTTTTCTGAAAATCAGCTAACCTAACGCGGTGTCAAAAACTGTTTAACCAAATTTTATCATCCAGAGATGCTTTTAAAAGCAGGATTAACTTACGTAACCAACTGAACTAAACACTAAGTCCCATTACTGTAAATAAACAACTAGCAGATATTTAGTGGTTGTGTCGCGGCGGACAGATGTATTTTTGATGTCGCGATTTCATGTAAACCGGCTATTATTTAAGTCTGGGGACAAGCTGGTCATCTTTTCTTCATCTATTAGTTAGTCTATCTCTTAAGAACAGACAAATGAAAGTGCAATTTCCCTTACTGACTAATGGAATCGTATATATTGCTATTTAGTTTACGACGTAATCAACTCGCTGGCTTGTCGGACAATCTTCATTTTATTTATAACCGAATTTCTGGTTTCTGTATAGGCAAACAACATTGACCTGTCCGCTTGACCTTTGAATTGAATATTCATTGTGAACGAGTAAATTTAAGTAATAGGATCATGCTTGTATATTTTGTCATATGGTGTGAACACTAATCCCAGGCAATGTGTATATGTATTGATTGCGAATCCTAACACTACCCATGTATCGGCGGAATCTCCGATATGAATATTTCTTATGCAAGGTCAAGCGGACAGGTCAATGTTGTTGAACTATACTTATTCGTCTATCCCTTGTATATAATGACAGGAGAAACTAGCTAGCTAAAAATGACGTACGAACGCCCAAAACATCCCTTTTTAATCCTGGTTTATTTTTTTGCTCATGTTACTATATCCAACTTTATATTGAAATAAAAAATCTAGAGTTAATTTTAAGAGTTGCAGTTTTAAAAATCACTGGTGTCATTGACTTTTGACTCGGTTGGTATCAGGATTTATCAACCTCAGAAACATGATGTTTGCCTCGGCGCACGACCTTGGTGAATATTTTTTATAAGTCGGCAAATCCTCATCAAACGTAAATTACAGTATATTATTCTACCTGAGACAATCTTGGGATCTTAAAAGTTCATACCAGCAACGTGTTTTTAAGTTTCACTTAATTAGGTATATAACTTCCAAGATGTTACGAGTACTACAATGTTCATAAATTATTTATAAGTAAACTTATATATCAAAAACAAACATACTAATTCATGTCCGATTTAACCTTCCAGAAGCGAAATAACAATTTTGAAACTAACAAGTTAGGATAAACACGTGAACTTCTACCAGAGAATTGAGGACGGGTGTTCCGAAAGGGTAAGCACCTCCTGTTTAGCTTGCTACACCCGCCACCTGTGTATTTAAATTTGAGTAAAAGAAACATAGAACTATGGGACATCAAATATATCCAGGGCAATCCTGGACACAGAGATATCAAAGTCCTTAACCAGTAATAAACGAGGTTTGATAGGTGTAAGGAGTTCTAAATAAAATTTATAATCTTAGTTTGTGCTGCTGATTCATTCTTTACCCGAAATGTCATGATGGATTAATAATCCTTACAAGCAAGAAATGATTTACGGTTTTAAACATATTATTTATTCCACTATAGTTTTTCAGGACAATAAAAGAAATTCTAAGAAAAATAATACTTTTTTCATAAATCTCCAAAATCAAAAAAAAAGTTAAAAATTTATTTTACGACGTCAATAGTTTTTTCAAACAATAAAAAAAATTCTGAGATACATAATACGTTTTTCCATAAATCTCCAAAATAAAAAAGATCAAAATTCAATTGATATAACGAATACGATTTATTTTCCATATAGTCAAACAGTCATTTCAATAGAGCCAGTCGTTGACCACTGTTGTAAAACATGTTTGGGAAACAGATTGAGAATATTGGAAGAAATTAGAGTCTAAAACATGGTCATTCGACAATACAATTTTTTTCAAATTGGGGCAAGTAATGGGTCTGATAAGATATCTTATGAGACAGTTCGTAGATGAAGAAATACTGACAAAGAGTCAGTAAAAGATGCAGCAAAATCTGACCGAGCTATGACTGTAATAAGCAAGGCAAATGTATCATAAGTAGGGGAAATAATTGAAAGTGATAGCAAATAACGATTCGTGATATTGCCAAAGCTGTGCATTTTTAAACGTATTTTGAAAGCACGGAATATTTCTGCCAGATGTGACTAAAAACGGGTACCAGTACAAACCGATAAGTATTATAATATTCATTTCACTATTTCAGTGCAATGCTTTTTAGATATCGTACAATGCACATTACATATCGAAATACTCTCTTAGCAATTAATGTCAATAATTTCTGACATCAAAATACTAACATTGTACAATTATTTTACACTCATGCAGATACAATTTCATAACGGTATACAAAATCCTTCCATACCAAAGAGCATCCGACCTGACTTGTCTGGTGAAATTTTATGTGTTTAGTTTAAACTGCCAGTTTCACTTTGCTTTGGGATTGTGATTTGGAGGTGCTTTCCCTTCCGGAGCACCCGGTCTCACTTCCTTGGTGAAAGTTTACGTGTTTAATTTAAATTGCCAGTTTTAAAGTTTTATCCTTGTTTTGGAACTGTGATTTGGACATTGAGATTAGTATGTTTGTTTTTATTGCAGTGTTTGAACTTTCATAATTTTACTCGGTGCGTCTTTTCAATTTCGCTGAAGATAATTTCTTGTCACATATTTTTGTCATATTGAAGGTTTCATCATGCCTCATTAGATCTGCAATTAAATCGAAGATAATTAAGTTTTGATCTTAATTAAAAGCGTGTGTTGCTTATTCATTACCCTTTTTCGAGCAAGTAGTTTTGAATTATATGGATCAGGGTCAATGTACGTCCTAATTGTTACTACAAGTTCAATGGTTTTTTGAGGTTTTTTTTAGTTTGATTTAAAGCCACTATGTCAACTTATTACAGATCAATTCCATTCATTTCCTAAAAACCAATTTTTTTAAGAACTCTCAAAAAACATTATTACTATCTTGTATCTGTAGAAAAAATATCTTTCAACACATTTAACCTGCTTTTCCGTTTTTAAGTGAAAATATAAACTAAAAATCAAGTTTTTATATTTAAATGTTCATCTCTTCAAAGGTTCATTAAATGTCACTTGACTGGTTTTAGGGTTTGTCAATCCTTGATCAAATACTAAATAACGTGATTATTTGAAATGGCTGATGATAGCTCCCACGATGTTGAAGAAACTGATGCATCTCCGGTTGTAATTCGGGATATTTCCGATCAATAAGTCACATTTATCTTAAATTTTTATTTCATTATTTTTTTTAATTCCTATTTAATTTTTTGATATGATTCATCTGTTTCCATCATCATTGTTATTTGGGAATCAGTGCCGACGAGACGTATTTTAATTTTAATCATATAGATATTACATTTCTGACAGAGTGACAGTACATAATGTCAACTCAAAGAAGCATTGTTTGCCGAGGAGATAGCCGTGGCTGACATTGCTTATCGAGAAGTGAAAATACATACTGTCATCCTGTCAGAAATATAATATTTATTTTATCACACCGACTGTTTGTTTTATTTTACTAGTACATCATGTCCATTCAATCTAATTTATCAATCGGGAACGACTCAAATTCGGTCGTTTGGGCTCAGAAATTTCCGAAAGTATCTACAAACCGCTTGATAGTTTGTTTGGTTGACTGACTGATGTATATAGAGTCTAAACTCAAACAAGTTTAAAAGTTATTCATTGTTAACCTAGGTAATCATTTTGATATTTCAACTTCAATTGTTTTGGTATGTTTCCTTACCTTAACCTTAATTCTCTCAGTGCCAGGAGGCACACAAGGCTTGGACGTCATTTTTTCATGTCGGTCGGTCGACACGTGCACGACGTGCTGCATTCCAGGTGTTCCAGCCTGCATCGTTCCGTTCTGCTTCTACCATCCGCCGCCAAGTTGTTTTAGGGCGGCCTCTTTTCCTTCTAACCTCAGGAGTCCACCCAAGGGCAACAACGCAAACGTCTGTCTGTCCTTTCCTCAGTACATGGTCAATCCAGCTCCATCTCTTTCTCCTTTCGTCGTTACTGTTCCTTTTGGTGTGTTTGCAGAATGTAAATAATATCATTAGCAACAAAACGTTTGCATCGGCACATTGATCAAAGCGCTGACGTGATCCAGTTTAACATTCAGGAAAGGAGGCGTCTGAAACAAAACACTGTCACATAGCCACGCACAGAGCTATGTGACATCATTAATTCACGCACAGACCTATGTGACATTATAACTTTTATGTGGCAGTATAAATTGTTACGCAACTAATGAGATTGCTAAATTTGTACCTAAGGTGTAAAAATATCAGTTAGTGTAAATTTTAATAAATAAATGAGGCTCTTTATGTGCGTAAGTGTAATTTTCCTTGCCAACTGGTAGCTTTTCATTTATTATCAATTTTATGTTGACAAAAATCTTAAAAAATAACTGTTTTCCTTGTCCTTTAAACTGCAGTGCTGGGGATGCCCAGTCACTTGTGATTAAAGACACTTTAAGCCATATTTAAAACTTCGACATGACTGACCACTGCGGTAGCCTGCTCCGTAAGAGGGAGGTGGGGAGTTTGAACCCCGACAAGGTCTGACCCAAGATTTGAAAGTGGTTCACTGTTCTTTCGTCAAGCACTCTTCCTTACGAAATGAATGTCAAAGTTTTTTCGGATGGGAACTTAAAATTAGCGCGGTCCCGTTGGTCCATGGAAAGTTTGAACGATAAAGAACACTGCTGTATGATGTATACTCGGGCCCATGTACACGTTTGTACGCGACTTCTGTGTATTGTGGGTCAATCAGATCTCTTCTTATTGAGAAGAAATGGAAATGGAAATGGAACCTTACATTCGTATTTATGTAAAGACTCTCTGCATAAAAAATATTCAACTCGTTTAAATAAATCCAACATTACATAACTCTAGTCTGCAACTTATATCATTATGAAGTTTATTTATGTTAATTCTGACAGTAAATATGTTTTATTCCCATTCAATGTGCAGTTAATTCAAATTGCTTAATCAATTAATGAATCATATGTCTGTGAATTCAAGTTCTTTACTGAATATTTGAACATATAATCATTACTATACTTTTTTTTTAATTTTTCAGCACAAGACCATCGTTTTGGACTATATTTTAATCACAAGTAGTGCGCGGAACAACAATTTTGGAAATTTCTAAGATGTTGAAAAGAGAAAAGTAGAAAACCCAATATGTATTTTATCAAATCCGTCTTAGCAAGACAAGATAAATCAAATTTTTCTAATTTTGAATTCTGAATTAAATATATGTAATGTAGTCAAGTCTTGTCTGTGCATCATTGTTACGTAATACCGGTTTTCAGAAGTGAGTTTTGACATTGAAATAATGGCGCCACGAGACATTAAAATACAATACACAGAAGATGTCAGACTTAAGGTTGCCATGGAAACAAAACCTGTATTTCAATCTGTTTATTTTTCTATGTATATATATTTTAATCTTTGGAGATTTAACTGACATGCAGTTCAATTTAATAGATGGATACACTCAGCATATGAATGAAATCAACAATCGTCTAATTTTACATCAACTATAAAAGCAATGCGCAAAATGTTAACGGAGTCACTCACATTGGATTTAAGGCCATTCGGTACACTTCAGTTTTCTACATGTTCTTACAATACAGACCTTCGAATAACAATAAGCTAACCTCATCTCGATGCAGGGGTATTGCCAGCTTTAAGTCTATGCTAATCAGGGTCCTCACACTATATTGTGGATAAGTATTATGGCTCTGTGTCCTGGATTACCCTGAATATTTAACGTCCTCACATTTCACTTTCAAATTTGAATACAGAATGTGTTTACCTTTCCGGAGCACCCGACCTCACTTCCCTTGTTGAAATTCACGTCTTTCAGCTATTTATTTCAGTTTTACGTTTACACATTTATGCTTTGCTTTGAGAGTGTGATTTGGACATGGAAAAGTAGGTTACTATAGCTCCACAGGTTTACGGCAGCTGGTATCGATCTCTTAAATTTTCTATCCTTCGCCTTTGTAACCTTCACGTTCCGTTGGATGTAGCAATAACCGAGACTTAACCGAACACCATAGACCACCAACATTTAACGCCAGCATCCATGGACTTCTGGGTCGGTTGTTCAAAGCTACATGTACATGTACGTTACCCTTACCACTTGGTTAGTGTACATGTATGCTCGTAATTTAACTAATTTTGTATCTGATGTAGAAAAAATATTGTTAAATTGTTATTCAAAAGTAAATTCAAACAATTGATATCGTCAAATAGACGAGATTAAAGTCAACATTGTATGTCAATAACGAATATTTGTAATTTTGGAAGCATATATTTTTTCACTTACCATATGGTAATACTTATGGAGTTTTGAACAACTAGTTCCTGATGGCGAATATGCAGGTTGTCGTGTACTGTTATTAAATGCAGTCACTGAAATTGAATTCGTGACTAAATCAGTTTTCATTTTAATTTTAACGGAAATGTTTCGTGTTTACATTCGCATTTACAACTTCTACTAACATTTCAATAAAATCATGGCTTTTTTCTATAAAACATTTGAAATTGGATAATTTCCTCACTCCACTGAGGGTAAATATTGAAACGGACATTTTCTGAAAAATGTTTAAAAGACTATTCACACAGAACTTGTTAGTTACATAATACTTCAAAATCCGAATTTTTTATAATTTGCAAAAATTAAAATTTTTAGGGACTTTTCTACAAAAACTGTTTCTGATTGAAAATTGGTTTTCAGTAACTAGGGACATTTTGCTACAAGAATCAACCTTCAGATCTTTTGGCATCGTTCACCGGGGTTTTAGTGCATGTTCTCTTGATCTGCTTTGTATTCAGATACGCTTTAAGACATATACAATTATTTCAATTTGCATACACAAATTCCGAAGTCTAGGGACCTTTTTCACCGCGGATTGAACTTCCGTTTGTTTAGTTGAGTTGAGTAATGTAGTTTAACGTCCATATCAAGAATATTTCACTTATATTGAGACTAATATCCAGGCTATAGGCTAAAGTGCATAATTTCACCTGTTGGTTGTGCTTATGACATTATACAACATGGTTCTTTATCGTGCAAAGCCTACCGTGACAATGGACCTCGTTTATTTTTGACTTTCATTTCGTAATGACGAGTGCTTGGCGAAAAACAGTCACTACCCACTTTCATGTCTTGGGTCAGACTCGACAGGGGTTTGAACCGACTTCCTCCCATATACGGAGCGAGCTCTCTACCGATTGCGCTACCGCAGTGGTTGAACTTTTCGTTTGTTGAAGATTTTATAGTGACTGACTAGATAAACATGTCCAATCAAACTAGAGATGATAAGCCGTTTGTTGTAACTAACTGTACCGTGTTTGGTTCATCGAATTATCGCCTTCTTACTTAATATTGGCTCAACCATCGTATAAACAGCAAAGAAGCAAATCAAAGAAACCAAAAACAAACGTACTAATCCATGTCCGATTCACAACCCAGAAGCAAAGTGAAAAAGTTAGGTTAGACACGTTAACTTCCACTAGGGAAGTGAGGACGGTGCTTCGGGAGGTTAAACATACAAAACACGACAAAAATTAAGTTGCAATCTAAACCATCGGAGACGACACCTTGCATAAGCTTAATAACTAACTGTACCGTGTTTGGTTCATCGAATATTATCGCCTTCTTACTTAATATTGGCTCAGCCATCGTATAAACAGCAAAGAAGCAACTCAAAGAAACCAAAAACAAACGTACTAATCCATGTCCGAATCACAACCCAGAAGCAAAGTAAAAAAAAGTTAGGTTAGGCACGTGAACTTCAACTAGGGAAGTGAGGTCGGGTGCTTCGGGAGGTTAAACATACAAAACACGACAAAAATTTAGTTGCAATATAAACCATCGGAGACGACACCTTGCATAAACTTAATATAGAAGCAGTTGTTCGTTAATTACTGGTGCGGCTGAGCATTGTTGTTTCAAGTCTCATGCAAGATTGTTTCATTTATATTGGGTCGGTCAGCTCTGGGATGTCATACTTGAATACCCAGAGGTGAGCACCGACACCTGACGATCAAAATGAAAAATTATCGATCAGCAAATACATATATTAGGATTCGTGCCTGTAGTAGGTGGATAGAGGCAGTGCGGTCCGTAATTATATGCTGTTGATGGACCACTCAGCTAACGAAACTCTAACATGTTGTTAAATATTGGCAGCCTGGTCTGTAATCACGAGCTATTGATGTACCACTCAGATTATAACGAGACACCGACATGTTGTTAAATATTGGCAGCCTGGTCTGTAATCACGAGCTATTGATGAACCACACAGATTATAATGAGACACCGACATATTGTTGTTAAAGATTGTAAAATTTGTGAAATATTTTTCATCATCGATTTCGTCATTATACGTCAACTGATAAGCGTAAACCACCATAAAACGTAATATATGAGGTGTGTACTAATGTTGTTAACAGTTTTAGTGCCCAAAACAGATAACTAATTCCATATATCACTTTACTTAACACTGAATAAATCCATTCATCAGGGGAAGATTATCTCTTCTGAAGCATGCTTTATAACAGTGCGTCAAGTTTGACCTGGCGGTTTGACCTTTAATGCGAATATTTTATTGGGCTAATAAACTGTGTGATTTAGGTAAGAAAGAAGTTACCTTACCATAAAAACCGTGTATCCAGTATTACTATCATCTATCCTTATATATCAACGTTATACATAGTTCCTAAATTACACAATGGTTGTGTCTGTTTGAGTATTCAAACTAAAGGTCAAACGGCCAGGTCATACTTGGCGCACCTTACTACTTTTCTGACTGAAGTAACAGCGTCATTTATACAATAACAGAGCACCTTTATCACACCTTTTTGAATATTTAAATTTGAAAATCGAATGAATTGAACTTAAATATTGATATGTTTATCTGTTATGTTCCAAATCAATTGAATTTCATTTTAAAACATTTTTTTTCATTATTAGTTTTTCATGGCAACGATAGGTGAATTTCGTTTGTCAGTGCATCGTGAACAAAACACCTAACGTCACATACAACATGGTGGATTCTACTACAGTAATTGTAATTTGACCTCAATTCTTTTACACCATCTGTACAGTAGAATGTTGGCATTATAGAGGGGCTTGGAAATAAATAGAGGAAAGCTTTTGAAAAAACGCATAGATTCCATGGATTTTAGGACTTTAAAATAGTGTTTTGATAAGCGAGGTGACAACGTTATAGAGAGTCGTTACAAATAGGTTTTACTGTTTGGGGAATTTATCGCTTAGAAAAAATAGATTCGGCTAAATGTACGATGTAATTTACTCTATTTCACACAATTTGATTACACACGTAGCGGGTGTAGCTAGCTAAACAGGAGGTGCTTACCCTTCCGGAGCACCCGGCCTCACTTCCCTGATGGAAGTTCACGTATTAAATCTAACTGTCAGTTTCAAGGGTTTCACTTTGCTTCTGGATTGTGATTCGGGCATGGATTAGTATGCTTATGTTTTATTAGACCATCTCTAAACATAACTGAAATACGAACGTCATTACACAACAGCATGACGTTTAGGTGTCATTATTCTGTGTTTAGCTGATTAGTGAAATAAGACTAACTACGGCAAACGCATAAGTAGATAAACATATTCACATGTTTTTAAAACCAGTACAGATACTCTACCCACATTTATACGCAAATCAAAAGGTCAACAGCAATATAGAAAAGACACCGTGGTGCTAATTAAAAACACAGGTCATTGACATCTATAGAATATTCTTAGCTGCAGGTAGCTGTTGTTGAAGGTGACCAATGGTCTGTTGTTGAAGGTGTCCAATGGTCTGTTGTTTGAAGGAAATATAGAAAAAAGACACTGTGGTGCAAGTTAAAAGCATCAGTCAATGTCATCTAAAAATAATCTTTGCCGCAGCTAGCTCTTTTGCTGAAGGTGTCCAATGTTCCGGTAATGACGGCAACTGCGTTTCAGAGTTGGGGAGATTTTTGTTGTTGAGTTGTTGTCTGGAGTGTGGAACCAGGTATCCGTTGTCACATCCATGTATTGGTTACAGTACTGGGTGGTATCAGATATATTGCCGATATGACTACAAGATGGTTTGTTATCATGTATATCATAGTACTTTTTGATCTGCCCATTCTTTTTTGTATGTATATCTAGTCGTAGAATATAGGTTACCATGCTATAATGGTTGTAGAAAACTGCCAATGAGCCGTATTTCTCGCATCTATCTCTGTTGTCTGGTTCAAGGGTCTAATGTTGTAGAACTTATTCCGTGTTTGGCAAGATGAAAGCAGTGTAGCACTTTGTCCTGACAACAGGTGGATGGTTCCTATACTTTCGTCATAGAAAGGCACATGTGGAGTTGGCCATTTTGTATGTGATACTAGTATGCTTATGCAATGAGAGATTGTACTGATTTTTACACCTTGTTATTCGACTGACTTGACGATTTGAAGAGTTTGATCGTGGGCGGAGAAGTCTGACAGTAAAGGTTTCGGCTTGCTGATAACATGTAAAACCTCACAATTTATCTTCTGTCACACATACTTTCATTTTTGTAAATTATTCATATCTTTTTGGAGTAGGCTGAAGTCTTCTACATACAGTAAAGACCAGTCGAAAGTTTAACACTGAGCTGACCACAAGGTGTCGAAACTCAGCTGCCGACTGAGCGAAATATGGACAGCTAATGTCAGAAAAGTTATATAGCAACTGTCGATATAAACAGCCAACTAGGGTCCGAGATGAGCTGTGGGTTGGCATCTATTCGTTAGCTTAGTGTTAAACTTTCGACAAGTCTGTACTGCATTAATTTGAGCGGTCTGTATAGCAGAAAGTCGTTAGCAAATAATTCTGGTATCGATACCTTGCTTTGGGAGTTCATTTATGTAGACCAGACAACAGAAGGGATCCTATGACTCTTCCATGCGGTACAGGATGGGCTTGAAGATTGCTGTGAATATTGACCTACGTGTATGACTTAAAGACTGTCCCCTGGGGACTGGAGATTGCTGGGAATGTTGACCTTTACCTTTCGTTGTACTTTCTAACACTCCCCTGTTGTACACACTGGATGAATCTGCAGATTTCTGGTAATGTTGACCCTGAAGTATTACTTTCTGTGTTCTATCTTAAAAAATTCATTATAGAGAGATCAAATATTACATTTTCTTATAACGATTCATTGTGAATGCAAACCCATATTGCTACAACCTGTCCTGTTTTGATTCTCACAGAGTTGGTAAAATACGTCGGAGCAATTTCGTCAAACCGGTACAAATTAATTCACAAATATGACCTTTCATACGCTTTTCTGTGAAACTATGCAGTTAATTGCCTATAATCGTCTTGTTTTGATCCCGTATAAACTCTCCTGGTTGAGTCTACATTTTTTGTTATGTCGATGTGGGAGCTGCCTTCTTGGAACTGATTTCAATATATAATTGAAGAAAAATCGTTAATTTAAGAAGTTATAAAAATATTAATTAAAACTAATACATAAATCCAATAATTTGAAGAACTTATTTTCATGCTCCTCAATAATAATAGACTCTACTGGTTGAATCCAATTTTTTAACTTGTTAAATGTATGTCGCTGAGGGAGCCGTCTTCTTGAAACTCATTTCAATATATAATTGAAGAAAAAAATTGTTAATTAAAGAAGTTATAAAAATATTAATTAAAAATAATATATAATTCCAATAACTTCAAGAACTTATTTTCATGCTCCTCAATAACAATAACCGAATGCCGTTAAATAGAACTCCGGTCATAAAATTGTTATCTTCTTGTTGGTAGAAGTATCAAACTGACACAAATTATAATTTCCTGAAATGTGCTACAGATATAAACCCGTTTTTGTGTGTTTTATATTTTTCCCAAAACTATTGCCTATTTGATTGATTAATAAAATGGATATAAAATACAAGAAATCCACTGAAATCATTAATTACAACAAAATTGCGTTTGTAACACACGTTTTGATTGGCTCTCTGTAATTAATTTTGCACCGAGTTAATTTGCAACACATGATTTAATTGGTTCTTCTTAATTAACTTTGCACAAAGTTAATTCAAAATGCTGTTACTCGGCTTTTTATGACATCGATAAATATTATATACGTACTGAAGTATATTATAAGGTGGATGAAATAAATGCGTCTTATAATGGGCCTTCTACAATACAGGACTGTCGAAAGTTTAACACTAACCTAACGAACTAGTTGTTGTTGTGTGAATGTTGCTTAACATCGCATCAGCAATTTTTCAGCTATTCGTTGCGAGGACTACTTTATTTCTCTCTATGGATTAATCTTTGAACAAGTTCATATATGCATGTGAAGCGCGAGTGAGTCTTTTATGGTCTGCCTTGTACTAGCGCGCACTCAGGGCTACTTTATGCTGCTAGCTCACAGAGTCAGTACACCGCAGACAAGCGTATCACTCCCCAGTCCATTATACTGGCATTAGGTGAACCAGTAAAGGCCAACGGCAAGGAAAATTCACTTTCCACATGTGGTCTGAGCGGGGCTCGAACTCACAGCGGTAAGAGACCCTAGATTTGTAGACTGACATCGCAATCATTAGGCCACCGCGGCCTCTGCTAACGAATTAGTGCTGAATTGGTACCTCATATTGGCCCCTCGTTATCTATATATATGTCGACTGCCGCTGCAATCCATCTCTAAACAGCTTTTCGGCCTCTACCTAGCTATCCATAACTCAGCCACTCGACACTTCGACTCTTTTTTCGTTACCTCAGTGTTAAACTTCTGACAGGTATGTACTCTTCACACGTATTTATATGAGCAGTGAGTTTTAAGTCACAGTCAAGATTACATGTATTTAAATGCTACGGAGGCAGTCAATTCTGCAATGATCCAGAAGACCAGATTTCCGGGTGAAAAAAAAATCAGCAAGTAAACTAAAGAAATAACTTTTTCTACTTTGTACAACAAAGTAGGCTGCTTGCAAATAAATTGTTGACTCAGGGATATTGCAAGCCTAGGCTTATCAAGGCACTCAAAAAGTATTATGGCCGTCATCACACTATTGTTGATAAGTTAGATGTTTCTGTGTCCAGGATTGCCCTGGATATATTTGACGTCTCATAGTTCCATGTTCCTTTCACACAATTTTGATTTAACACGTGGCGGGTGTAGCTAGCTAAACAGGAGGTGCTTACCCTTCCGGAGCACCCGGCCTCACTTCCCTGGTGGAAGTTCACGTGTCTAACCTAACTTGTCAGTACCAAAGTTTTTACTTTGCTTCTGGATTGTGATTCGGACATGGATTAGTATATTTGTTTTTGATTGTTCATGCTAGGATCTTCCAGAATGCAATTCGAACCTAGGCACTTGGTATTGTCATCCATTGATTGGCGCTTTGCCAACTCGACCGATGAGAGCCCCTTTTCTTGAAGACAGTTCGTCGTCTGTTCTAGATTGGCAATTCAGTTTTTCAGAGTACTTCTATTTTTAAACAAAACCATATTGTTTCATGTTTGATTAACTTGGGCAACTTTAAATATGTCTCTTTATCCGCGATTTTTGACGAATGCCCCTGTTAAAAGGTATTTTCTTTGAAATGGACTTTAACAGATTGTAATATAATTGTACACTAAAGACCATTTACAGGTGCAGTGAATAGAGAAACAATAGTTTATATACCATGAAGACTGGTTTTAACTGCAGTCTAGCTTTATTATACCTGGTCCACAAGCGAGAAAGGAATTTTGTCGTTAGACCTATACCGACTGGCTCGGTACCACTGAATAGTGATTTTGTCTGTCGTATTATTGTCCAGTGTGCCATAGTACGTCAGGAAAGTATTTATAAACACGGGCGGGTCTATTCTACTCACATAGTTATGTATGTGCATATATTTACGCCTTCGTTCGTTCATTTGTCAAAAATCCGTATTACATTATATTAACTCTTCCATGTTTATAAACACACTGCCAACGCTGACGAAATATAGCATTCTGTAAATGACTTTAACTGTGGACTAGTCTTTGAAAGTGCAGATCAAAAACACACGCCACATTAGCTTGCGATCAGGGCTCAATTCTTCAAATCCCCATTAGCTTAACCAGTTGGTTAGCGAAAATTTGAATCTAGAGTATTGGCAATATTTTTTTTAATTTCTTGCAAAAATTTTATGCATGCAATTGATATTATCAGATTTAATTAATAAAAGTCATACATATATGTCTACAATCATTTTTAGCTCACCTGGCCAAAGGCCATGTGAGCTTTAGCCATCACTTGGCGTCCGTCGTCGGTCGTCGTCCGTCGTTGTCCGTCGTCCGTCGTCCGTCCGTAAACTTTTCACATTTTGACTATCTCCTCTGACACCACTAGAGCAATTTTAACCAAACTTTACAGGAATGATGTATGGAAGGTCCTTTACTTAGATTGCCGAAATTTTTTTGATCCGCCAAAAAACATGGCTGCCAGCGTAGAAGATAGTTTAACATTGGACCCTATGGGAAAAATGCATTTTTGACTATTTCCTCAGAAATGACTGAAGGAAATTTAACCAAACTTTACAGGAATGGTGTAAGGAAGGTCCTTTACTTAGATTGCCAAAAATTTTCTGATCCGTCAAAAAACATGGCCGCCAGCGCAGAAGATAGTTTAACATTGGACCCTATGGGAAAAGCATATATATGCTATCTCCTCTGAAGCTAGTGAAGCAAATTGAACCAAACTTTACAGGAATGATGTATAGAAGGTCCTTTACTTAGATTGCCAAAATTTTTCTGATCCGTCAAAAAACATGGCCGCCAGTGCAGAAGATAGTTTAACATTGGACCCTATGGGAAAAGCATATACATGTATATGCTATCTCCTCTGAAGCTAGTGAAGCAAATTGAACCAAACTTTACAGGAATGATGTATAGAAGGTCCTTTACTTAGATTTCCAAAATTTTTCTGATCCGTCAAAAAACATGGCTGCCAGCGCAGAAGATAGTTTAACATTGGACCCTATGGGAAAAGCATATATATGTTATCTCCTCTGAAGCTAGTGAAGCAAATTGAACCAAACTTTACAGGAATGATGTATAGAAGGTCCTTTACTTAGATTGCCAAAATTTTTCTGATCCGCCAAAAAACATGGCCGCCAGGGCAGAAGATAGTTTAACATTGGACCCTATGGGAAAAACATATTTTTGACTATGTCCTCAGAAATGACTGAGGCAAATTGAAGCAAACTTTACAGGAATGATGTATAGAAGGTCCTTTACATAGATTGCCAAAATTTTTCTGATCTGCCAAAAAACATGGCTGCCAGCGGAGAACATAGTTTCACATTGGACCCTATGGGAAAAGCATATAAAATTATATGCTATCTCCTTTGAAGCTAGTGAAGCAAATTGAACCAAACTTTACAGGAATGATGTATAGAAGGTCCTTTACATAGATTGCCAAAATTTTTCTCATCTGCCATAAAACATGGCTGCCAGCGGAGAACATTGTTTCATGTTGGACCCTATGGGAAGAGCAAGTAAGAGATGTGATTTTAATCAGATTGAAAAAACTGAATGGTACATATAGTTCTACAGTGATTTCCTTAGCCATTCTGTCTGATATAAACAGTGCATTTGTTCATCACTGGAATACAAATTTGCTTTAAAAGCATTTTAGTCAGGTGAGCGATACAGGCTCAGACACACTGAGCCTCTGGTTTATTATTTCAATAACATATATACATTTTGAAATTTAACTAGCCAGTTGGTTTTAGCTAACGGAGGCCTAAATCATTACATTTGCACTTAACATTTTTCTGAAAATCGTCTAACTTAACGCGATGTAAAAAAAACTGTTCAACCAAATTTTATCATCCAGAGATGCTTTTAAAAGCAGGATTAACTTACGTAACCAACTGAACTAAACACCAAGTACCATTACTGTCAATAAATAACTAGCAGATATTTAGTGGTTGTGTCGCGGCGGACAGATGTATTTTTGATGTCGCGATTTCATGTAAACCGGCTATTATTTAAGTCTGGGGACAAGCTGGTCATCTTTTCTTCATCTATTAGTTAGTCTATCTCTTAAGAACAGACAAATGAAAGTGCAATTTCCCCTCTACTGACTAATGGAATCGTATATATTGCTATTTAGTTTACGACGTAATCAACTCGCTGGCTAGTCGGACAATCTTCATTATTTTATTTATAACCGAATTTCTGGTTTCTGTAAGGGCAAACAACATTGACCTGTCCGCTTGACCTATAATTTAAATATTCATTATGGCCATGTTAATTTTAGTAATAGGGATCACGCGTGTATATTTCGTCATATGGTGTGAACACTAATCATGGGCAATATGTAAATGTATTAACTGCGAATCCTAACACTACCCATGTATCGGACGGAATCTCCGATATGAATATTCCTAATGAAAGGTCAAACGGACAGGTTAATGTTGTTTGCCTATACTTATCCGTCTAGATACAATAAGTAGTTACCTTTGAGCGGTTTTATCATAGCATATAATGACAGGTGTGGGTAGCTATAGCTAGCTAACTAGCTATCTATGACATAGTACGAACGCTTAAAACATCCCTTTTTAATCTCAGTTTTATTTTTTGCTCATGTCATTATACTTTATATTGAAATTAAAAATCTAGAGTTAATTTTAAGAGTTGCAGTTTTTCTATGAGCAATTTTGAAAATCACTGGTTATATAATGACATAGTTATTGACTTTTGACCCGGTTGGTATCAGGATTTATCAACCTCAGAAACATGATGTTTGCCTCGGCGCACGGACTTGGTGATTATTTTTATAAGCCGATGAATCCTCATAAAAAGTAAATAATTGTATATTATCCAACCTGACTCAATCTTGGGATCTTAAAAGTTCGTACAAGCAACGTGTTTTTGATACCAGCATTAAAACCAAAAAAGTATATACCAGCGAATATGTTCTTTATTTTGGGATTATAGTACGGACCCGTCAAATGTCTAAGGTACTAAATTGGTGCCGAACTGGCGGCTCATCTTGGCTCGTCGCTATCTTTTCAGCTTTATGTTTACTAATAGCTGCCACAGGTGAACTTTCACTCTTTTGAGAGTTCAGAGTTAAACTTTCGACAGGTATGTACTTCGGCTTCGTTAGATAATGAACCCTCATTTATATATGATTTGTGATCGACAAAATAAATGATTCGTCTCATATTCCTGACACTTGTATATGTAATCCCCAGGTTAATAGTTGCCAGTCTTAATCTGGCTGTATCTTGACGATATGTGTTAATTGTACTATACATATATCAGTTCGTTTTAAATTTAGAATTTACAAAGGCGGAATGCGTTTGTCTGGTACCAACAAATTAAAAACAAGCATACTAATCCATGTCTGAATCACAACCCGGAAGCAAAGTAAAAACTTTGAAACTGACAAGTTAGGTTAAAAACCATAACTTCCATTAGAGAAGTGAGGCCGGGTGCTCTGGAAGGGGAAGCATCTTCTGTCTAGCTAGCTACACTCGCCACGCGTGTAATCAAAATCGAGTGAAAGAAACATTGGGCTATGGGACGTCAAATATATCCAGCGCAATCCTGGACACAGACACATCAAACTTATCAACAATACTGTAATGACGGTCATAAACTTTTTGAAGGACTGATAAACATAAACTTGCAACATCTCTGAATCAACAATTTATTTGTAAGCAGTTTGTTCCCAAGAAGTAAACTGAAAAAATTACTACTGTAAAGACCTGTAGAAATTTTTACACTGAGCTTACTAAAAGACGTCGAAGAATGGTTGTCGAGTGGTCAAATTATAAATATCTTTAATGTTGAAAAGCTACCAGTTGCCGGAAACTTCCGAGATATAGCTCACGAAAGCCGAAGTTGTAATTCGGCACTAATTCGTTAGCTTGGTCGTGAACTTTTGACGGATCTCTACTGTATCTTACCATTGCTGAACCGATACATCTAGTGTTAACAATTTCGGAATAATGCTTTATGGATTTTTTCCCCAAGATAGAAAATTATTTTTATAACGTAATATTTTATTAAAATGTTTTGACATAACTTTGTAGACTGGAGTTTATTTTCGGGGAGAAAAGACTACTGTCGCCGAATTAACCTCCATTTTGTATTGCCATTTATCTCTGCTCGAATATACAAATGCGATGTTTGTCTAATTAAAAATATTTTTAAAGTACAAGAACGGCGAATGCCAATTACGTCATCGGGAATTAAATAGAACCGTTGTGTATAACGTAATCAATGTAGAAGTATAGTAGATCAAGTTTGACCTGGCCGTTTGACCGTTAATTTTAATATCCATACAGCCAAATCCATTGTGTAATATAGGGGCTATTTACAGTTAATATATAAGGATAGATAGTGGTATAACTATAATTGGCACCGGGTTTATAGTAATGAAACATGCTGCCTTACCTAAATCGCACCGTTTATAAGTCCAATATAATATTCAAATTAAAGGTCAAACGACCAGGTCAAGCTTGACGCTTTATACGGTAAATACCTGTCGAAAGTTTAACACCGAGCTAACTCGAAATTCGACTGCTGAGTGGCCGAGTTATTTGTAGGTAGTCGTCGCCGTAAATCTACTGAGAGACATATAGCATCCGTTGAAAAATTGCCAAGAGAATAGCTAACAAAGAACAGTAATGAGCTGCCAAAATGGAACTTATCCGTTAGCTTAGTATTAAACTTTCGACAGGTCTGTACTACAGATCCATCGAGTCGCTCGATCAAAACTGAAACTGATATTATTCATTGATAAATAGTTTGACATTAAAAAATTCAGACTTCTATAATAATGTCATTTGCCATTTTTTTATTAAATGTTTTATAATTAAATACATGTACTTTTTTTTTAAAAAATGGTATTAAGAAAATTTGTTAAAGACTGTGTTTAAAGTACATGCAATCCCAATGTTGAAGAAACATCAATGGAACAGTACATTCATGTATATAGGAACCCGGGGGCGTGAAAAAAATGTATCGTTCATTGTTGTATCCAAACTTTAATTAATCAAGTTTGTATCCAAACTTGACAAAATATATCATTTGACTTGAAATAAAACTTTCAAAAACCCTTGAAAGTGTCACACAAACCCACATGTTACATATGGATACATATATAGTCAAAAACAAACATACTAATTCATGTCCGAATCACAATCCAGAAGCAAAGTAAAAACTTTGGAACTGACAAGTTAGGTTAGACGCGTGAACCTCCACCAGGGAAGTGAGGCCTGGTTCTCCGAAAGGGTAAGCACCTCCTGTTTAGCTAGCTACACCTGCCACCTGTGTATTCAAATTTGAGTGAAAAGAACATGGAACTATAGGACGACAAATATATCAAGGGCAATCCTGGACAGAGAGACATCAAACTTATCCACAATACTGTGACTGTGATGACGGTCATTAACCAGTAAGAAACGAGAATTGATAAGATTGAGGTAAGGGGTTCTAAATAAAATGTATAATCTTAGTTTGTGCTACTCGTTCATTCTTTACCTGAAATGTCATGATGGATTAATAAAATTAACAAGCAAGAAATAATTTACAGTTTTTTTAAAACATGTTATTTATTCCACTAGATATCAAGAGTTTTTCAGATCAATAAAAGAAATTTTTTGAAAAATAATACTTTTTTCATAAATCTCCAAAATTTAAAAAAATTAATGTACGACGTCAATAGTTTTTCAGGACATTAAAAAATTCTGAGAAAAATAATACGTTTTCCTTAAATCTCCAAAATAAAAAAAGATCAAAATTCAATTGATATAACGAATACGATTTATTTTTCATATGGCCAAACAGTCATTTCAATAGAGCCAGTCGTCGACCACTGTTGTAAAAAATAAAAAATGTTGGGAAACAGATTGAAAATATTGGAAGAAATTAGAGCTCCAAAACTTGGTCATTCGACAATACATACATATTATATACACAGTGTGTAGGTACAACCCTCAGTATCAGGTCGAGTCCTTTTTGCGTAGCCGTATCACTACGAGTCGCGCTTGCTGTTGTATATAATATTTTTATCTAACATTTCCAATTAGGTTATTTAAAATAAAAAAAAACAATTCTTAATGTGAAAAAATTACATTTTATCACAGAAAACAACTGAACTATGTTATGACATTTGTTCTACATTCTCCCTAATGATGTCACAATGAGAACGTGCACGTGCACTTTACCGCCAATGTTGTATCACCACACTGTGGTGATACAAGATTCTGTATCATGCGTGTTTGATAAAACTTGTATTTCTTAGAAAAACTAGTCTAATGTTAGATAAAAATTTTTATCAAATTGGGGAAAGTGATGGGTCTGATAAGATATCTTATGAGACAGTTCGTAGATGGGGAAATACGGACACAGAGTCAGTAAAAGATGCAGCAAAATCTGACCGAGGTATGACTGTAATAAGCAAGGCAAATGTATCAAAAGTAGGGGAAATAATTAAAAGTTATAGCAGATAACGATTCGTGATATTGCCAAAGCTGTTGGCATATCGCAATCGCAGGTGCATTTTTTAAACGTATTTTGAAAGCACGGTATATTTTTGCCAGACTAAAAACGGGTACCAGTACAAACCGATAATTATTATAATATTCATTTCACTATTTCAGTGCAATGCTTTTTAGATATTGTACAATGTACATTACATATCGAAATACTCTCTTAGCAATTAATGTCAATAATTTCTGACATCAAAATACTAACACTTTAATTGTACAAATATTTTACACGCATGCAGATACAATTTCATAACGGTATACAAAATCATTCCATACAAAGAGCATCCGGCCTGACTTGTCTGGTAAAATTTTTTGTGTTTAGTTTAAACTGCCAGTTTCACTTTGCTTTGGGATTGTGATTTGGAGGTGCTTTCCCTTCCGGAGCACCCGGTCTCACTTCCTTGGTGAAAGTTCACGTGTTAAGCTTAAATTGCCAGTTTTAAAGTTTTTACTTTGTTTTGGAACTGTGATTTGGACATTCGGATTAGTATGTTTGTTTTTATTGCAGTGTTTGAACTTTCATAATTTTACTCGGTGCGTCTTTTCAATTTCGCGGAAGATAATTTCTTGTCACATATTTTTGTCATATTGAAGACTTCATCATGCCTCATTAGATCTGCAATATAATCGAAGATGATTAAGTTTTGATCTTAATTAAATGCGTGTGTTGCTTATTCATTACCCTTTTTCGAGCAAGTAGTTTTGAATTATTTGGATCAGGGTCAATGTACGTCCTAATTGTTACTACAAGTTCAATGGTTTTTTGAGGTTTTTTAGTTTGATTTTAAGCCACTATGTCAACTTATTACATCTCAATTCCATTCATTTCCCTAAAACCAATTTTTTAAGAACTCTCAAAAACATTATTATTATCTTGTATCTGTAGCAAAAATATCTTTCAGCACATTTAATCTGCTTTTCCATCCTTAACTGAAAATATAAACTAAAAATCAAGTTTTTATATTTAAATGTTCATCTCTTCAAAGGTTCATTAAATGTCACTTGACTGGTTTTAGGGTTTGTCAATCCTTGATCAAATACTAAATAACGTGATTATTTGAAATGGCTGATGATAGCTCCCACGCTTTGAAGAAACTTATGCATCTCCGGTTGTAATCCGGGATATTTCCGATCAATAAGTCACATTTATCTTATTTTTATTTCATTTTCTTTTAAAATTTTTTATTCCAATTTATATTTTTTGATATGATTCATCTGTTTCCATCATCCTTGTTATCTAGGAATCTGTGCCGACGTATTTTAGTTTTAATCATATAGATATTACATTTCTGACAGGGTGACAGTACATAATGTCAACTCGAAGAAGCATTGTTTGCCGAGGCGATAGCCGTTGCTGTCAATGCTTATCGAGAGGTGAAAATATATACTGTCACCCTGTCAGAAACATATATATTTATTTTATCACAACGAATGTTTGTTTTATTTTATTTGTACATCATGCCCATCAAATCTTATTTATCAAACGGTGACGACTCAAATTCGGTCGCTTGGACTCAGAAATTTCCGAAAGTATCTACAAACCGCTTGATAGTTTGTTTGGTTGACTGACTGATGTATATAGAGTCTAAACTCAAACAAGTTTAAAAGTTATTCATTGTTAACCTAGGTAATCATTTTGATATTTCAACTTCAATTTTTTTGGTGTGTTTCCTTACCTTAACCTTAATTCTTTCAGTGCCAGGAGGCACACAAGGCTTGGACGTCATTTTTTTTCATGTCGGTCGGTCGACACGTGCACGACGTGCTGCATTCCTGGTGTTCCAGCCTGCACCGTTCCGTTCTGCTTCTACCATTCGCCGCCAAGTCGTTTTAGGGCGGCCTCTTTTCCTTCTACCCTCAGGAGTCCGCCCAAGGGCAACAACGCAATCGTCTGTCTGTCCTTTACTCAGTACATGGCCAATCCAGTTCCATCTCTTCCTCCTTACTTCGTAAGTGTTCTTTTTGGTGTGTTTGCAGAATGTAAATAATATCATCAGCAACAAATTGTTTGCATCGGCAAATTGATCAAAGCGCTGACGTAATCTAGTTTAACATTTAGGAAAGGAGGCGACTGAAACAAAATCACTGTCACATAGCCATGCGCATAGCTATGTGACATTATTAATTCACGCACAGACCTATGTGACAGTACAAATTGTTACGCATCTAATATAATGAGATTGCTAAATTTTTACCTAAGGTGTAAAAATATCAGTTATTGTAAATTTTAATAAATAAATGAGGCTCTTTATGTGCGTAAGTGAAATTTCCCTTGCCAACTGGTAGTTTTTATTTATTATCAGTTTTATGTTGACAAAAATCTTAAAAAATAAATGTTTTCCTTGTCCTTTAAACTGCAGTGCTGGGGATGCCCAGTCACTTGTGATCAAACACACTTTAAGCCATATTTAAAACCTCGACATGACTGACCACTGCGGTAGACTGCTCCGTAAGAGGGAGGTGGGGAGTTCGAACCCCGACAAGGTCTGACCCAAGATTTGAAAGTGGTTCACTGTTCTTTCGTCAAGCATTCTTCCTTACGAAATGAGTGTCAAAGTTTTTTCTGATGGGAACTTAAAATTAACACGGTCCCTTTGGTCCATGGAAAGTTTGAACGATAAAGAACACTGCTGTATGATGTATACTCGGGCCCATGTACACGTTTGTACGCGACTTCTGTGTATTGTGGGTCAATCAGATCTCTTCTTATTGAGAAGACTGGTTGTATTTTCACGAAAAACGTTTTTTCGTGGATTATAAAATAAATAGAACCTTACATTCGTATTTATGTAAAGACTCGTTACATAAAAAATACTCAACTCGTTTAAATAAATCCAACATTACATAACTCTAGTCTGCAACTTATATCATTATGAAGTTTATTTATGTTAATTCTGACAGTAACTATGTTTTATTCCCATTCAATGTGCAGTGAATTCAAATTGATTAATCAATTAATGAATCATATGTCTGTGAATTCAAGTTCTTTACTGAATATTTGAACATATAATCATTACTATACCTTTTTTTAATTTTTCAGCACAAGACCATCGTTATGGACTATATTTTAATCACAAGTAGTGCGCGGAACAACAATTTTGGAAATTTCTAAGATGTTGAAAAGAGAAAAATAGAAAACCCAAAATGTATTTTATCAAATCCGTCTTAGCAAGACAAGATAAATCAAATTTTTCTAATTTTGAATTCTGAATTAAATATATGTAATGTAGTCAAGTCTTGTCTGTGCATCATTGTTACGTAATACCGGTTTTCAGAAGTGAGTTTTGACATTGAAATAATGGCACCACGAGACATTAAAATACAATACACAGAAGATGTCAGACTTAAGGTTGCCATAGAAACAAAACCTGTATTTCAATCTGTTTATTTTTCTATGTATATATATTTTAATCTTTGGAGATTTAACTGACATGCAGTTCAATTTAATAGATGGATACACTCAGCATATGAATGAAATCAACAATCGTCTAATTTTACATCAACTATAAAAGCAATGCGCAAAATGTTAACGGAGTCACTCACATTGGAGTTAAGGCCATTCGGTACACTTCAGTTTTCTACATGTTCTTACAATACAGACCTTCGAATAACAATAAGCTAACCTCATTTTGATGCAGGGGTATTGCCAGCTTTAAGTCTATGCTAATCAGGGTCCTCACACATTGTGGATAAGTATTATGGCTCTGTGTCCTGGATTACCCTGGATATATTTAACGTCCCCAGATACTTTACTGTTCATTTCACTTTCAAATGTGTTTACCTTTCCGGAGCACCCGACCTCACTTCCCTGGTTGAAATTCACGCCTTTCAGCTATTTTGTCAGTTTTACGTTTATACATTTTTGCTTTGTTTGAGAGTGTGATTTGGACATGGAAAAGTATGTTACTATAGCTCCACAGGTTTACGGCAGCTGGTATCGATCTCTTAAATTTTCTATCCTTCGCCTTTGTAACCTTCACGTTCTGTTGGATGTAGCAATAACCGAGCCTTAACCGAACACCATAGACCACCAACATTTAACGCCAGCATCCATGGACTTCTGGGTTCGGTTGTTCAAAGCTACATGTACATGTACGTTTTCCTTACTACTTGGTTAGTGTACGCTCGTAATTTAACTAATTTTGTTTCTGATGTAGAAAATAATATTGTTAAATTGTTATTCAAAAAACAATTGATATCGTCAAATAGACGAGATTAAAGTCAACATTGTATGTCAATAACGAATATTTCTAATTTTGGAAGCATATATTTTTTCACTTACCATATGGTAATACTTATGGAGTTTTGAACAACTAGTTCCTGATGGCGAATATGCAGGTTGTCGTGTACTGTTATTAAATGCAGTCACTGAAATTGAATTCGTGACTAAATCAGTTTTCATTTTAATTTTAACGGAAATGTTTCGTGTTTACATTCGCATTTACAACTTCTACTAACATTTCAATAAAATCATGGCTTTTTTCTATAAAACATTTGAAATTGGATAATTTCCTCACTCCACTGAGGGTAAATATTGAAACGGACATATTCTGAAAAATGTTTAACAGACTATTCACACAGAACTTGTTAGTTACATAATACTTCAAAATCAGAATTTTTTTATAATTTGCAAAAATTAAAATTTTCACACAGAACTTGTTAGTTACAGAATACTTCAAAAATCCGAAATTTTTCATAATTTACAAAAATTAAATTTTTAGAGACTTTTCTACAAAAACTGTTTCTGATTGAAAATTGGTTTTCAGTAACTAGGGATATTTTGCTACAAGAATCAACCTTCAGATCTTTTGGCATCGTTCACCGGGGTTTTAATGCATGTTCTCTTGATCTGCTTTGTATTCAGATACGCTTTAAGACATATACAATTATTTCAATTTGCATACACAAATTCCGAAGTCTAGGGACCTTTTTCACCGCGGATTGAACTTCCGTTTGTTTAGTTGAGTTGAGTAATGTAGTTTAACGTCCATATCAAGAATATTTCACTTATATTGAGACTAATATCCAGGCTATAGGCGAAAGTGCATAATTTCTCCTGTTGGTTGTGCTTATGACATTATACAACATGGTTCTTTATCGTGCAAAGCCTACCGTGACAATGGACCTCGTTTATTTTTGACTTTCATTTCGTAATGACGAGTGCTTGGCGAAAGAACAGTCACTACCCACTTTCATGTCTTGGGTCAGACTCGACAGGGGTTTGAACCGACTTCCTCCCATATACGGAGCGAGCTCTCTACCGATTGCGCTACCGCAGTGGTTGAACTTTTCGTTTGTTGAAGATTTTATAGTGACTGACTAGATAAACATGTCCAATCAAACTAGAGATGATAAGCCGTTTGTTGTAACTAACTGTACCGTGTTTGGTTCATCGAACATTATCGCCTTCTTACTTAATATTGGCTCAACCATCGTATAAACAGCAAAGAAGCAACTCAAAGAAACCAAAAACAAACGTACTAATCCATGTCCGAATCACAACCCAGAAGCAAAGTGAAAAAGTTAGGTTAGACACGTGAACTTCCACTAGGGAAGTGAGGACGGTGCTTCGGGAGGTTAAACATACAAAACACGACAAAAATTAAGTTGCAATCTAAACCATCGGAGACGACACCTTGCATAAACTTAATATAGAAGCAGTTGTTCGTTAATTACTGGTGCGGCTGAGCATTGTTGTTTCAAGTCCCATGCAAGATTGTTTCATTTATATTGGGTCGGTCAGCTCTGGGATGTCATACTTGAATACCCAGAGATGAGCACCGAAATCTGACGATCAAATTGACAAATTATCGATCAGCAAATACATGTATTAGGATTCGTGCCTGTAGTAGGTGAATAGAGGCAGTGCGGTCCGTAACCATATGCTGTTGATGGACCACTCAGCTAACGAAACTCCAACATGTTGTTAAATATTGGCAGCCTGGTCAGTAATCACGAGCTATTGATGAACCACTCAGATTATAATGAGACACCGACATGTTGTTGTTAAAGATTGTAAAATTTGTGAAATATTTTTCATCATCGATTTCGTCATTATACGTCAACTGATAAGCGTAAACCACCATAAAACGTAATATATGAGGTGTGTACTAATGTTGTTAACAGTTTTAGTGCCCAAAACAGATAACTAATTCCATATATCACTTTATTTAACACTGAATAAATCCATTTATCAGGGGAAGATTATCTCTTCTGAAGCATGCTTTATAACAGTGCGTCAAGTTTGACCTGGCCGTTTGACCTTTAATGCGAATATTATATTCGGCTAATAAACTGTGTGATTTAGGTAAGAAAGAAGTTCCCTTACCATAAAACCGTGTACCCAGTATTACTATCATCTATCCTTATATATCAACGTTATACATAGTTCCTAAATTACACAATGGTTGTGTCTGTTTGAGTATTCAAACTAAAGGTCAAATGGCCAGGTCAAACTTGGCGCACTATACTACTTTTCTGACTGAAAAAACAACGCCATTTATACAATAACAGAGCACCTTTATTACGTCTTTTTGACTATTTAAATTTGAAAATCGAATAAAATGAACTTAAATATTGATATGTTTATCTGTTATGTTCCAAATCAATTGAATTTCAAGTTTTTTTTCATTATTAGTTATTCATGGCAATGATAGGTGAATTTCGTTTGTCAGTGCATCGTGAACAAAACACCTCAACGTCACATACAACATGGCGGATTCTACTACAGTAATTTGACCTCAATTCGTTTACACCATCTGTACAGTAGAATGTTGGCATTATAGAGGGGCTTGGAAATAAATAGAGGAAAGCTTTTGAAAAAAAACGCATATATTTCATGGATTTTAGGACTTTAAAATAGTGTTGTGATAAGCGAGGTGACAACGTTATAGAGAGTCGTTAAAAATAGGTTTTACTGTTTGGGGAACAATTTATCGCTTAGAAAAAATGGATTCGGCTAAATGTACGATGTAATCTACTCTATTTCAATTTTGATTACACACGTGGCGGATTAACTAGCTTAACAGTAGGTGCTTACCCTTCCGGAGCACCCAGCCTCACGTCCCTGATGAAAGTTCACGTATCAAATCTAACTTGTCAGTTTCAAGGGTTTTACTTTGCTTCTGGATTGTGATTCGGACATGGATTGGTATGCTTATTTTATATTAGACCATCTCTAAACATAACTGAAATTAAAACAGCCATTACACAACAGCATGACGTTTAGGTGTCATTATTCTGTGTGTCAGCTGATTAGTGAAATAAGACTAAATGCGGTCAAACGTAAGTAGATGTATTTTAAAACCAGTACAGATACTCTACCCACATTTATACGCAAATCAAAAGGTCAACAGGCAATATAGAAAAAGACACCGTGGTGCTAATTAAAAACACAGGTCAATGACATCTATAGAATATTCTTAGCTGCAGGTAGCTGTTGTTGAAGGTGTCCAATGGTCTGTTGTTGAAGGTGACCAATGGTCTGTTGTTGAAGGTGACCAATGGACTGTTGTTGACGGATATAGAAAAAAGACACGGTGGTGCAAGTTAAAAGCGTAAATGTCATCTAAAAATAATCTTTGCTGCAGCTACCTCCTTTGCTGAAGGTGTCCAATGTTCCGGTAATGACGGAAACTGCGTTTCAGAGTTGCAAGGAAAAGGAGATTTGTGTTGTTAATTTGTTGTCTGAAATATGGAACCAGGTATCAGTTGTCATATACATGTATTGGTTACAGTACTGGGTGGTATCAAATATATTGCTGGTATGACTATAAGACGGTTCGTTATCATGTATATCATGATAATTCTTGATCTGACCATCATAGTAATTCTTGATCTGACTATGTATATAGTTGTGGAGTCCGTTGAATATCGGTTACCATGCTAAAATGGTTGTAGAAAACTGACAATGAACCGTGTTTCTCGCATATATCTCTGTTTTCTGGTTCAAGGGTCTAATGTTGTAGAATCATTCCGTGTATCGCAAGATGACAGCATTTTTGCAGTTTGTCCTGACAACAGGTGGATGGTTCCCATACTTTCGTCACAGAAAAGAACATGTGGAGTTGGCCATTTTGTATGTGATACCAGTATACTTATGCAATGAGAGATTGTACTGATTTTTTACACCTTGGTATTCGACTGACTTAACGATTTGAAGAGTTTGATCGTGGGCGGTCTGACAGTAAAGGTTTCGGCTTGCTGATAACATGTAAAACCTCACAATTTATCTTCTGTCACACATACTTTCATTTTTGTAAATTATTCATATCTTTTTAGAGTAGGCTGAAGTCTTCTACATACAGTAAAGACCAGTCGAAAGTTTAACACTGAGCTAACCATAAGGTGTCGAAATTTAGCTACCGACTGAGCGAAATATGGACAGCTAATGTCAGAAAAGTTATCGAAATATATATAGCAACTGTCGATATAAACAGCCAACTAGGGTCCGAGATGAGCTGTGGATTTGGCATCTATTCGTTAGTTTAGTGTTAAACTTTCGACAGGTCTGTACTGCCTTAATTTGAGCGGTCTGTATAGCAGAAAGTCGTTAGCAAATAATTCTGGTATCGATACCTTGCTTTGGGAGTTCATTTATGTAGACCAGACAACAGAAGGGATCCTATGACTCTTCCATGCGGTATACAGGATGGGCTTGAAGATTGCTGTGAATATTGACCTTCAAATATGACTTAAAGACTGTCCCCTGGGGACTGGAAACTGCTGGGAATGTTGACCTTTACCTTTCGTTCTACTTTCTAACACTCTCCTGATGTACACACTGGATGGAACTGCAGATTTCTGGTAATGTTCACCCGGAAGTATTACTTTCTGTGTTCTATCTTAAGAAAATTCATTATAGGGAGATCAAATTTTACATTTTCTTACAACGATTCATTGTGAATGCAAACCCATATTGCTACAACCTGTCCTGTTCTGATTCTCACAGAGTTGGTAGAATCCGTCGGAGCAATTTCGCAAAAATCGGTACAAATTAATTCACAAATATGACCTTTCATACGCTTTTCTGTGAAACTATGCAGTTGATGCCTATAATTCTCTTGTTTTGATCCCGTATAAATTGAACTCTCCTGGTTGAGTCTACATTTTTTGTTATGTCGATGTGGGAGCTGCCTTCTTGGAACTCATTTAAATATATAATTGAAGAAAAAATCGTTAATTTAAGAAGTTATAAAAATATTAATTAGAACTTAAATATACTTCTAATAACTTCAAGAACTTATTTTCATGCTCCTCAATAATAATACTCTCCTGGTTGAATCCACATTTTTAACTTGTTAAATGTATGTCGCTGAGGGAGCCGTCTTCTTGGAACTCATTTCAATATATAATTGAAGAAAAATCGTTAATTCAAGAAGGTATAAAAATATTAATTAAAACTTATATATAATTCCAATAACTTCAAGAACTTATTTTCATGCTCCTCAATAACAATAACCGAATGCCGTTAAATAGAAGTCCGGTCATAAAAGTGTTATCTTCTTGTTGGTAGAAGTATCAAACTGACACAAATTATAATTTCCTGAAATGTGTTACAGATATAAACCCGTTTTTGTGTGTTTTATATTTTTCCCAAAACTATTGCCTATTTGATTGATTAATAAAATGGATATAAAATACAAGAAATCCACTGAAATCATTAATTACAACAAAATTGCGTTTGTAACACACGTTTTGATTGGCTCTCTGTAATTAATTTTGCACCAAGTTAATTTGCAACACATGATTTAATTGGTTCTTCTTAATTAACTTTGCACAAAGTTAATTCAAAATGCTGTTACTCGGCTTTTTATGACATCGATAAATATTATATATGTACTGAAGTATATTATAAGGTGGAATGAAATAAATGCGTCTTATAATGGGCCTTCTACAATACAGGACTGTCGAAAGTTTAACACTAACCTAACGAACTAGTTGTTGTTGTTGAATGTTGCTTAACATCGCATCAGCAATTTTTCAGCTATTGGTTGCGAGAACTACTTTATTTCTCTCTATGGATTAATCTTTGAAAAAGTTCGTGTATGCATGTGAAGCGCGAGTGAGTCTTTTATGGTCTGCCTTGTACTAGCGCGCACTCAGGGCGACTATATGCTGCTAGCTCACAGAGTCAGTACGCCGCAGACAAACCTACCACTCCCCCAGTCACATTATACTGATACCAGGTGAACCAGTAAACGCCAAAGGCATGGAAATTTCACTTTCCACATGTGGTCTGAGCGGGACTCGAACTCACAGCGGTAAGAGACCCTAGATTTGTAGACTGACATCGTAATCATTAGGCCACCGCGGCCTCTGCTAACGAATTAGTGCCGAATTGGTACCTCATATTGGTCTCTCGTTATCTAGTCCGACTAATCAGTCCACTAAACCCCCATTTTAATTACCTCCAAAAAGTCAAAAAAATAAAATGGGGGTTTAGTGGGCTCGTTATCTATATGTCGACTGCCGCTGCAATCCATCTCTCAACAGCTTTTCGGCCTCTACCTAGCTATCCATAACTCAGCCACTCGACACATTAGCTTCGACACTTTTTTCGTTACCTCAGTGTTAAACTTCTGACAGGTATGTACTCTTCATACGTATTTATATGAGCAGTGAGTTTTAAGTCACAGTCAAGATTCTTTAAATGCTACGGAGGCAGTCAATTCTGCAATGATCCAGAAGACCAGATTTCCGAGTGAAAAAAAAATCAGCAAGTAAACTAAAGAAATAACTTTTTCATGCTAGGATCTTCCAGAATGCAATTCGAACCTAGGCACTTGGTATTGTCATCCATTGATCGGCAACTCGACCGATGAGAGCCCCTTTTCTTGAAGACAGTTCTTCGTCTGTTCTAGATTGGCAATTCAGTTTTCAGAGTACTTCCATTTTTAAACAAAACCATATTGTTTCATGTTTGATTAACTTGGGCAACTTTTACCTGCGATTTTTGACGAATGCCCCTGTTAAAAGGTATTTTCTTTGAAATGGACTTTAACAGATTGTAATATAATTGTACACTAATGACCATTTACAGGTGCAGTGCATAGAGAAACAATATTTTATATACCATGAAGACTGGTTTTAACTGCATTTTAGCTTTATTATACCTGGTCCACAAGCGAGAAAGGAAATTGTCGTTAGACCTATACCGACTGGCTCGGTACCACTGAGTAGTGATTTTATCTGTGGTGTTATTGTCCAGTGTGCCATAGTACGTCAGGAAAGTATTTATAAACACGGGCGGGTCTATGCTACTCATATAGTTGGTAAACAACTTTGACCTGTCCGTTTGACCTTTTATTTAAATATGTATCAGGGATCAAGTATATCTATGTATAGGGACCACAGGTGTTTATATTGTATATATCATGAGATATACTCACCTCATAGAGTTTGTGTATAGGCAAACAACATTGACCTGTCCGTTTGACCTTTCATTAGGAATATTCATATAGGAGGGTCCACCCAATACATATGTAGCGTTAGGATTCGCAGTTAATACATATACACATTGCCGATGATTAGTGTTCATATCAGGTCGACGAAATATACACGAATGATCCCTATTACTTAAATTTACCTGTCCATAATGAATATTTAAATCAAAGGTCAAGCGGACAGGTCAACGTTGTTTACCTATACTGTGTATGTATTAATTGGATCTTAACACTACCCATTTATTGGCTGTACCCTCCTAATGAAAGGTCAAACGGACAGGTCATTGTTGTTTACCTATATGTGAATATATTCACGCCTTCGTTCGTTCATTTGTCAAAACATCCGTATTACATTATATTAACTCTTCCATGTTTATAAACACACTGCCAACGCTGACGAAATATAGCATTCTGTAAATGACTTTAACTGTGGACTAGTCTTTGAAAGAACAGAGCAAAAACACAAGCCACATTAGCTTGCGATCAGGGATCAGTTCTTCAAACCCCCATTAGCTTAACCAGTTGGTTAGCGAAAATTTGAATCTTGAGTATTAGGCAATATTTTTTATTAATTTTTTGCAAAAATTTTATGCATGCAATTGATATTATCAGATTTAATTAATAAAAGTCATACATATATGTCTACAATTTTTTTTATCATTTCAATAACATATATACATTTTGAACTTTAACTAGCCAGTTGGTTTTAGCTAACGGAGGCCTAAATCATTACATTTGCACTTAACATTTTTCAGAAAATCAGCTAACCTAACGCGGTGTCAAAAAACTGTTCAACCAAATTTTATCATCCAGAGATGCTTTTAAAAGCAGGATTAACTTACGTAACCAACTGAACTAAACACTAAGTCCCATTACTGTAAATAAACAACTAGCAGATATTTAGTGGCTGTGTCGCGGCGGACAGATGTATTTTTGATGTCGCGATTTCATGTAAACCGGCTATTATTTAAGTCTGGGGACAAGCTGGTCATCTTTTCTTCATCTATTAGTTAGTCTATCTCTTAAGAACAGACAAATGAAAGTGCAATTTCCCCTTTACTGACTAATGGAATCGTATATATTGCTTATTAGTTTACGACGTAATCAACTCGCTGGCTTGTCGGACAATCTTCATTATTTTATTTATAACCGAATTTCTGGTTTCTGTATAGGCAAACAACATTGACCTGTCCGCTTGACCTTTGAATTGAATATTCATTGTGAACGAGTAAATTTAAGTAATAGGGATCATGCTTGTATATTTTGTCATATGGTGTGAACACTAATCCCGGGCAATGTGTATATGTATTGATTGCGAATCCTAACACTACCCATGTATCGAGCGGAATCTCCGATATGAATATTTCTAATGCAAGGTCAAGCGGACAGGTCAAATATTGTTGAACTATACTTATTCGTCTATCCTTTGTATATAATGACAGGAGAAACTAGCTAGCTAAAAATGACGTACGAACGCCCAAAACATCCCTTTTTAATCCTGGTTTATTTTTTTGCTCATGTTACTATATCCAACTTTATATTGAAATAAAAAATCTAGAGTTAATTTTAAGAGTTGCAGTTTTAAAAATCACTGGTGTCATTGACTTTTGACTCGGTTGGTATCAGGATTTATCAACCTCAGAAACATGATGTTTGCCTCGGCGCACGACCTTGGTGAATATTTTTTATAAGTCGGTGAATCCTCATCAAACGTAATATAACAGTATATTATTCTACTTGAGACAATCTTGGGATCTTAAAAGTTCATACCAGATAATTCTGGTATCGATACCTTGCTTTGGGAGTTCATTTATGTAGACCAGACAACAGAAGGGATCCTATGACTCTTCCATGCGGTATACAGGATGGGCTTGAAGATTGCTGTGAATATTGACCTACGTGTATGACTTAAAGACTGTCCCCTGGGGACTGGAGATTGCTGGGAATGTTGACCTTTACCTTTCGTTGTACTTTCTAACACTCCCCTGTTGTACACACTGGATGAATCTGCAGATTTCTGGTAATGTTGACCCTGAAGTATTACTTTCTGTGTTCTATCTTAAAAAATTCATTATAGAGAGATCAAATATTACATTTTCTTATAACGATTCATTGTGAATGCAAACCCATATTGCTACAACCTGTCCTGTTTTGATTCTCACAGAGTTGGTAAAATACGTCGGAGCAATTTCGCCAAACCGGTACAAATTAATTCACAAATATGACCTTTCATACGCTTTTCTGTGAAACTATGCAGTTAATTGCCTATAATCGTCTTGTTTTGATCCCGTATAAACTCTCCTGGTTGAGTCTACATTTTTTGTTATGTCGATGTGGGAGCTGCCTTCTTGGAACTGATTTCAATATATAATTGAAGAAAAATCGTTAATTTAAGAAGTTATAAAAATATTAATTAAAACTAATACATAAATCCAATAATTTGAAGAACTTATTTTCATGCTCCTCAATAATAATAGACTCTACTGGTTGAATCCAATTTTTTAACTTGTTAAATGTATGTCGCTGAGGGAGCCGTCTTCTTGAAACTCATTTCAATATATAATTGAAGAAAAAAATTGTTAATTAAAGAAGTTATAAAAATATTAATTAAAAATAATATATAATTCCAATAACTTCAAGAACTTATTTTCATGCTCCTCAATAACAATAACCGAATGCCGTTAAATAGAACTCCGGTCATAAAATTGTTATCTTCTTGTTGGTAGAAGTATCAAACTGACACAAATTATAATTTCCTGAAATGTGCTACAGATATAAACCCGTTTTTGTGTGTTTTATATTTTTCCCAAAACTATTGCCTATTTGATTGATTAATAAAATGGATATAAAATACAAGAAATCCACTGAAATCATTAATTACAACAAAATTGCGTTTGTAACACACGTTTTGATTGGCTCTCTGTAATTAATTTTGCACCGAGTTAATTTGCAACACATGATTTAATTGGTTCTTCTTAATTAACTTTGCACAAAGTTAATTCAAAATGCTGTTACTCGGCTTTTTATGACATCGATAAATATTATATACGTACTGAAGTATATTATAAGGTGGGATGAAATAAATGCGTCTTATAATGGGCCTTCTACAATACAGGACTGTCGAAAGTTTAACACTAACCTAACGAACTAGTTGTTGTTGTTGAATGTTGCTTAACATCGCATCAGCAATTTTTCAGCTAGTCGTTGCGAGGACTACTTTATTTCTCTCTATGGATTAATCTTTGAACAAGTTCATATATGCATGTGAAGCACGAGTGAGTCTTTTATGGTCTGCCTTGTACTAGCGCGCACTCAGGGCTACTTTATGCTGCTAGCTCACGGAGTCAGTACACCGCAGACAAGCGTATCACTCCCCAGTCCATTATACTGGCATTAGGAGAACCAGTAAAGGCCAAAGGCATGGAAATTTCACTTTCCTCATTTGGTCTGAGCGGGACTCGAACTCACAGCGGTAAGAAACCCTAGATTTGTAGACTGACATCGTAACCATTAGGCCACCGCGGCCTCTGCTAACGAATTAGTGCCGAATTGGTACCTCATATTGGCCCCTCGTTATCTATATGTCGACTGCCGCTGCAATCCATCTCTCAATAGCTTTTCGGCCTCTACCTAGCTATCCATAACTCAGCCAATCGACACACGAGCTTCAATTCTTTTTTCGTTACCTCAGTGTTAAACTTCTGACAGGTATGTACTCTTCATACATATTTATATGAGCAGTGAGTTTTAAGTCACAGTCAAGATTCTTTAAATGCTACGGAGACAGTCAATTATGCAATGATCCAGAAGACCCGTGGCAGATTTCCGGGTGAAAAAAACAGCAAATAAACTAAGGAAATAACTTTTTCATGCTAGAATCTTCCAGAATGCAATTCGAACCTAGGCACTTGGTATTGTCATCCATTGATCGGCGCTTTGGCAACTCGACCGATGAGAGACCCTTTTCTTGAAGACAGTTCGTCGTCTGTTCTAGATTGGCAATTCAGTTTTCAGAGTACTTCCATTTTTAAACAAAACCATATTGTTTCATGTTTGATTAACTTGGGCAACTTTTAATATGTCTCTTTACCCGCGATTTTTGACGAATGCCCCTGTTAAAAGGTATTTTCTTTGAAATGGACTTTAACAGATTGTAATATAATTGTACACTAATGACCATTTACAGGTGCAGTGCATAGAGAAACAATATTTTATATACCATGAAGACTGGTTTTAACTGCATTTTAGCTTTATGATACCTGGTCCACAAGCGAAAAAGAAAATTGTCGTTAGACCTATACCGACTGTCTCGGTACCACTGAGTAGTGATTTTATCTGTGGTATTATTGTCCAGTGTGCCATAGTATAGGTAAACAACATCGACCTGTCCGTTTGACCTTTCATCAGGAATATTGATATAGGAGGGTCCAACCAATAAATGGGTAGTGTTAAGATCCAAGTTAATACATACACAAAGCACAGGTGTACTCTATGAGGTGAGTATATCTCATGATGTATACAAAATAAATACCTGTGTTCCCTATACATAGATATACTTGGTCCGTGATAAATATTTAAATGAAAGGTCAAGCGGACAGGTCAAAGTTGTTTACGTATACGTCAGGAAAGTATTTATAAACACGGGCGGGTCTATTCTACTCACATAGTTAGGTAAACAACTTTGACCTGTCCGTTTGACCTTTTATTTAAATATGTATCGGGGATCAAGTATATCTATGTATAGGGACCACAGGTGTTTATATTGTATACATCGTGAGATATACTCACCTCATAGAGTACACCTGTACACTGTGTATGTATTAACTTGGATTTTAGCACTACCCATTTATTGGGTGGACCCTCCTATATGAATATTCCTAATGAAATGTCAAACGGACAGGTCATTGTTGTTTACCTATATGTGAATATATTCACGCCTTCGTTCGTCCATTTGTAAAAACATCCGTTTTACATTATATTAACTCTTCCATGTTTATAAACACACTGCCAAAGCTGACGAAATATAGCATTCTGTAAATGACTTAAACTGTGGACTAGTCTTTGAAAGAGCAGAGCAAAAACACACGCCACATTAGCTTGCGATCTGGGCTCAGTTCTTCAAATCCCCATTAGCTTAACCAGTTGGTTAGCGAAAATTTGAATCTTGAGTATTAGGCAATATTTTTGTTTAATTTCTTGCAAAAATTTTATGCATGCAATTGATATTATCAGATTTATAAAATAAAAGTCATACATATATGTCTACAATTTTTTTTATCATTTCAATTACATATATACATTTTGAAATTTAACTAGCCAGTTGGTTTTAGCTAACGGAGGCCTAAATCATTACATTTGCACTTAACATTTTTCTGAAAATCAGCTAACCTAACGCGGTGTCAAAAAACCGTTTAACCAAATTTTATCATCCAGAGATGCTTTTAAAAGCAGGATTAACTTACGTAACCAACTGAACTAAACACTAAGTCCCATTACTGTAAATAAATAACTAGCAGATATTTAGTGGTTGTGTCGCGGCGGACAGATGTATTTTTGATGTCGCGATTTCATGTAAACCGGCTATTATTTAAGTCTGGGGACAAGCTGGTCATCTTTTCTTCATCTATTAGTTAGTCTATCTCTTAAGAACAGACAAATGAAAGTGCAATTTCCCTTTTACTGACTAATGGAATCGTATATATTGCTATTTAGTTTACGACGTAATCAACTCGCTGGCTTGTCGGACAATCTTCATTATTTTATTTATAACCGAATTTCTGGTTTCTGTATAGGCAAACAACATTGTCCTGTCCACTTGACCTTTGAATTTAATATTCATTGTGAACGAGTAAATTTAAACAATAGGGATCATGCTTGTATATTTTGTCATATGGTGTGAACACTAATCCCGGGCAATGTGTATATGTATTGATTGCGAATCCTAACACTACCCATGTATCGGGCAGAATCTCCGATATGAATATTTCTAATGCAAGGTCAAGCGGACAGGTCAATGTTGTTGAACTATACTTATTCGTCTATCCTTTGTATATAATGACAGGTGAAACTAGCTAGCTAAAAATGACGTACGAACGCCCAAAACATCCCTTTTTAATCCTGGTTTATTTTTTTGCTCATGTTACTATATCCAACTTTATATTGAAATAAAAAATCTAGAGTTAATTTTAAGAGTTGCAGTTTTAAAAATCACTGGTGTCATTGACTTTTGACTCGGTTGGTATCAGGATTTATCAACCTCAGAAACATGATGTTTGCCTCGGCGCACGACCTTGGTGAATATTTTTTATAAGTCGGCAAATCCTCATCAAACGTAAATTACAGTATATTATTCTAGCTGAGACAATCTTGGGATCTTAAAAGTTCATACCAGCAACGTGTTTTTAAGTTTCACTTAATTAGGTATATAACTTCCAAGATGTTACGAGTACTACAATGTTCATAAATTATTTATAAGTAAACTTATATATCAAAAACAAACATACTAATTCATGTCCGATTTAACCTTCCAGAAGCGAAATAACAATTTTGAAACTAACAAGTTAGGATAAACACGTGAACTTCTACCAGAGAATTGAGGACGGGTGTTCCGAAAGGGTAAGCACCTCCTGTTTAGCTTGCTACACCCGCCACCTGTGTATTTAAATTTGAGTAAAAGAAACATGGAACTATGGGACATCAAATATATCCAGGGCAATCCTGGACACAGAGATATCAAAGTCCTTAACCAGTAATAAACGAGGTTTGATAGGTGTAAGGAGTTCTAAATAAAATTTATAATCTTAGTTTGTGCTGCTGATTCATTCTTTACCCGAAATGTCATGATGGATTAATAATCCTTACAAGCAAGAAATGATTTACGGTTTTAAACATATTATTTATTCCACTATAGTTTTTCAGGACAATAAAAGAAATTCTAAGAAAAATAATACTTTTTTCATAAATCTCCAAAATCAAAAAAAAAGTTAAAAATTTATTTTACGACGTCAATAGTTTTTTCAAACAATAAAAAAAATTCTGAGATACATAATACGTTTTTCCATAAATCTCCAAAATAAAAAAGATCAAAATTCAATTGATATAACGAATACGATTTATTTTCCATATAGTCAAACAGTCATTTCAATAGAGCCAGTCGTTGACCACTGTTGTAAAACATGTTTGGGAAACAGATTGAGAATATTGGAAGAAATTAGAGTCTAAAACATGGTCATTCGACAATACAATTTTTTTCAAATTGGGGCAAGTAATGGGTCTGATAAGATATCTTATGAGACAGTTCGTAGATGAAGAAATACTGACAAAGAGTCAGTAAAAGATGCAGCAAAATCTGACCGAGCTATGACTGTAATAAGCAAGGCAAATGTATCATAAGTAGGGGAAATAATTGAAAGTGATAGCAAATAACGATTCGTGATATTGCCAAAGCTGTGCATTTTTAAACGTATTTTGAAAGCACGGAATATTTCTGCCAGATGTGACTAAAAACGGGTACCAGTACAAACCGATAAGTATTATAATATTCATTTCACTATTTCAGTGCAATGCTTTTTAGATATCGTACAATGCACATTACATATCGAAATACTCTCTTAGCAATTAATGTCAATAATTTCTGACATCAAAATACTAACATTGTACAATTATTTTACACTCATGCAGATACAATTTCATAACGGTATACAAAATCCTTCCATACCAAAGAGCATCCGACCTGACTTGTCTGGTGAAATTTTATGTGTTTAGTTTAAACTGCCAGTTTCACTTTGCTTTGGGATTGTGATTTGGAGGTGCTTTCCCTTCCGGAGCACCCGGTCTCACTTCCTTGGTGAAAGTTTACGTGTTTAATTTAAATTGCCAGTTTTAAAGTTTTATCCTTGTTTTGGAACTGTGATTTGGACATTGAGATTAGTATGTTTGTTTTTATTGCAGTGTTTGAACTTTCATAATTTTACTCGGTGCGTCTTTTCAATTTCGCTGAAGATAATTTCTTGTCACATATTTTTGTCATATTGAAGGTTTCATCATGCCTCATTAGATCTGCAATTAAATCGAAGATAATTAAGTTTTGATCTTAATTAAAAGCGTGTGTTGCTTATTCATTACCCTTTTTCGAGCAAGTAGTTTTGAATTATATGGATCAGGGTCAATGTACGTCCTAATTGTTACTACAAGTTCAATGGTTTTTTGAGGTTTTTTTTAGTTTGATTTAAAGCCACTATGTCAACTTATTACAGATCAATTCCATTCATTTCCTAAAAACCAATTTTTTTAAGAACTCTCAAAAAACATTATTACTATCTTGTATCTGTAGAAAAAATATCTTTCAACACATTTAACCTGCTTTTCCGTTTTTAAGTGAAAATATAAACTAAAAATCAAGTTTTTATATTTAAATGTTCATCTCTTCAAAGGTTCATTAAATGTCACTTGACTGGTTTTAGGGTTTGTCAATCCTTGATCAAATACTAAATAACGTGATTATTTGAAATGGCTGATGATAGCTCCCACGATGTTGAAGAAACTGATGCATCTCCGGTTGTAATTCGGGATATTTCCGATCAATAAGTCACATTTATCTTAAATTTTTATTTCATTATTTTTTTTAATTCCTATTTAATTTTTTTGATATGATTCATCTGTTTCCATCATCATTGTTATTTGGGAATCAGTGCCGACGAGACGTATTTTAATTTTAATCATATAGATATTACATTTCTGACAGAGTGACAGTACATAATGTCAACTCAAAGAAGCATTGTTTGCCGAGGAGATAGCCGTGGCTGACATTGCTTATCGAGAAGTGAAAATACATACTGTCATCCTGTCAGAAATATAATATTTATTTTATCACACCGACTGTTTGTTTTATTTTACTAGTACATCATGTCCATTCAATCTAATTTATCAATCGGGAACGACTCAAATTCGGTCGTTTGGGCTCAGAAATTTCCGAAAGTATCTACAAACCGCTTGATAGTTTGTTTGGTTGACTGACTGATGTATATAGAGTCTAAACTCAAACAAGTTTAAAAGTTATTCATTGTTAACCTAGGTAATCATTTTGATATTTCAACTTCAATTGTTTTGGTATGTTTCCTTACCTTAACCTTAATTCTCTCAGTGCCAGGAGGCACACAAGGCTTGGACGTCATTTTTTCATGTCGGTCGGTCGACACGTGCACGACGTGCTGCATTCCAGGTGTTCCAGCCTGCATCGTTCCGTTCTGCTTCTACCATCCGCCGCCAAGTTGTTTTAGGGCGGCCTCTTTTCCTTCTAACCTCAGGAGTCCACCCAAGGGCAACAACGCAAACGTCTGTCTGTCCTTTCCTCAGTACATGGTCAATCCAGCTCCATCTCTTTCTCCTTTCGTCGTTACTGTTCCTTTTGGTGTGTTTGCAGAATGTAAATAATATCATTAGCAACAAAACGTTTGCATCGGCACATTGATCAAAGCGCTGACGTGATCCAGTTTAACATTCAGGAAAGGAGGCGTCTGAAACAAAACACTGTCACATAGCCACGCACAGAGCTATGTGACATCATTAATTCACGCACAGACCTATGTGACATTATAACTTTTATGTGGCAGTATAAATTGTTACGCAACTAATGAGATTGCTAAATTTGTACCTAAGGTGTAAAAATATCAGTTAGTGTAAATTTTAATAAATAAACGAGGCTCTTTATGTGCGTAAGTGTAATTTTCCTTGCCAACTGGTAGCTTTTCATTTATTATCAATTTTATGTTGACAAAAATCTTAAAAAATAACTGTTTTCCTTGTCCTTTAAACTGCAGTGCTGGGGATGCCCAGTCACTTGTGATTAAAGACACTTTAAGCCATATTTAAAACTTCGACATGACTGACCACTGCGGTAGCCTGCTCCGTAAGAGGGAGGTGGGGAGTTTGAACCCCGACAAGGTCTGACCCAAGATTTGAAAGTGGTTCACTGTTCTTTCGTCAAGCACTCTTCCTTACGAAATGTCAAAGTTTTTTCGGATGGGAACTTAAAATTAGCGCGGTCCCGTTGGTCCATGGAAAGTTTGAACGATAAAGAACACTGCTGTATGATGTATACTCGGGCCCATGTACACGTTTGTACGCGACTTCTGTGTATTGTGGGTCAATCAGATCTCTTCTTATTGAGAAGAAATGGAAATGGAAATGGAACCTTACATTCGTATTTATGTAAAGACTCTCTGCATAAAAAATATTCAACTCGTTTAAATAAATCCAACATTACATAACTCTAGTCTGCAACTTATATCATTATGAAGTTTATTTATGTTAATTCTGACAGTAAATATGTTTTATTCCCATTCAATGTGCAGTTAATTCAAATTGCTTAATCAATTAATGAATCATATGTCTGTGAATTCAAGTTCTTTACTGAATATTTGAACATATAATCATTACTATACTTTTTTTTAATTTTTCAGCACAAGACCATCGTTTTGGACTATATTTTAATCACAAGTAGTGCGCGGAACAACAATTTTGGAAATTTCTAAGATGTTGAAAAGAGAAAAGTAGAAAACCCAATATGTATTTTATCAAATCCGTCTTAGCAAGACAAGATAAATCAAATTTTTCTAATTTTGAATTCTGAATTAAATATATGTAATGTAGTCAAGTCTTGTCTGTGCATCATTGTTACGTAATACCGGTTTTCAGAAGTGAGTTTTGACATTGAAATAATGGCGCCACGAGACATTAAAATACAATACACAGAAGATGTCAGACTTAAGGTTGCCATGGAAACAAAACCTGTATTTCAATCTGTTTATTTTTCTATGTATATATATTTTAATCTTTGGAGATTTAACTGACATGCAGTTCAATTTAATAGATGGATACACTCAGCATATGAATGAAATCAACAATCGTCTAATTTTACATCAACTATAAAAGCAATGCGCAAAATGTTAACGGAGTCACTCACATTGGATTTAAGGCCATTCGGTACACTTCAGTTTTCTACATGTTCTTACAATACAGACCTTCGAATAACAATAAGCTAACCTCATCTCGATGCAGGGGTATTGCCAGCTTTAAGTCTATGCTAATCAGGGTCCTCACACTATATTGTGGATAAGTATTATGGCTCTGTGTCCTGGATTACCCTGAATATATTTAACGTCCTCACATTTCACTTTCAAATTTGAATACAGAATGTGTTTACCTTTCCGGAGCACCCGACCTCACTTCCCTTGTTGAAATTCACGTCTTTCAGCTATTTATTTCAGTTTTACGTTTACACATTTATGCTTTGCTTTGAGAGTGTGATTTGGACATGGAAAAGTAGGTTACTATAGCTCCACAGGTTTACGGCAGCTGGTATCGATCTCTTAAATTTTCTATCCTTCGCCTTTGTAACCTTCACGTTCCGTTGGATGTAGCAATAACCGAGACTTAACCGAACACCATAGACCACCAACATTTAACGCCAGCATCCATGGACTTCTGGGTCGGTTGTTCAAAGCTACATGTACATGTACGTTACCCTTACCACTTGGTTAGTGTACATGTATGCTCGTAATTTAACTAATTTTGTATCTGATGTAGAAAATAATATTGTTAAATTGTTATTCAAAAGTAAATTCAAACAATTGATATCGTCAAATAGACGAGATCAAAGTCAACATTGTATGTCAATAACGAATATTTGTAATTTTGGAAGCATATATTTTTCACTTACCATATGGTAATACTTATGGAGTTTTGAACAACTAGTTCCTGATGGCGAATATGCAGGTTGTCGTGTACTGTTATTAAATGCAGTCACTGAAATTGAATTCGTGACTAAATCAGTTTTCATTTTAATTTTAACGGAAATGTTTCGTGTTTACATTCGCATTTACAACTTCTACTAACATTTCAATAAAATCATGGCTTTTTTCTATAAAACATTTGAAATTGGATAATTTCCTCACTCCACTGAGGGTAAATATTGAAACGGACATATTCTGAAAAATGTTTAAAGACTATTCACACAGAACTTGTTAGTTACATAATACTTCAAAATCCGAATTTTTTATAATTTGCAAAAATTAAAATTTTCACACAGAACTTGTTAGTTACAGAATACTTCAAAAATCCGAAATTTTTCATAATTTACAAAAATTAAATTTTTAGAGACTTTTCTACAAAAACTGTTTCTGATTGAAAATTGGTTTTCAGTAACTAGGGACATTTTGCTACAAGAATCAACCTTCAGATCTTTTGGCATCGTTCACCGGGGTTTTAGTGCATGTTCTCTTGATCTGCTTTGTATTCAGATACGCTTTAAGACATATACAATTATTTCAATTTGCCTACACAAATCCCGAAGTCTAGGGACCTTTTTCACCGCGGATTGAACTTCCGTTTGTTTAGTTGAGTTGAGTAATGTCGTTTAACGTCCCAGTCAAGAATATTTCACTTATATTGAGACTTATATCCAGGCTATAGGCGAAAGTGCATAATTTTCCCTATTGGTTGTGCTTATGGCTTATACAGCAGGGTTCTTTATCGTACCATGCCTACCGTGACAATGGACCTCGTTTATTTTTGACTTTCATGTCGTAATAACGAGTGCTTGGCGAAAGAACGGTCACTACCCACTTTCATCTCTTGGGTCAGACTCGACCGGGGTTTGAACCGACTTCCTCCCATATACGGAGCGATTGCGTTACCGCAGTGGTTGAACTTTTCGTTTGTTGAGGATTTTATAGTGGCTGACTTGATGGACTGGAGATGATAAACTGTTTGTTGTAACTAACTTACCGGGTTTTGGTTCATCGAACATTATCGCCTTCTTACTTAATATTGGCTCAACCATCGTATAAACACCAAAGAAGCAAATCAAAGAAACCAAAAACAAACGTACTAATCCATGTCCGATTCATAACCCAGAAGCAAAGTGAAAAAGTTAGGTTAGACACGTTAACTTCCACTAGGGAAGTGAGGACGGTGCTTCGGGAGGTTAAACATACAAAACACGACAAAAATTAAGTTGCAATCTAAACCATCGGAGACGACACCTTGCATAAACTTAATATAGAAGCAGTTGTTCGTTAATTACTGGTGCGGCTGAGCATTGTTGTTTCAAGTCCCATGCAAGATTGTTTCAATTATATTGGGTCGGTCAGCTCTGGGATGTCATACTTGAATACCCAGAGGTGAGCACAGACATCTGACGATCAAAATGACAAATTATCGATCAGCAAATACATGTATTAGGATTCGTGCCTGTAGTAGCTGTTGATGGACCACTCAGCTAACGAAACCCCAACATGTTGTTAAATATTGGCAGCCTGGTCTGTAATCACGAGCTATTGATGAACCACTCAGATTATACGAGACACCGACATATTGTTGTTAAAGATTGTAAAATTTGTGAAATATTTTTCATCATCGATTTCGTCATTATACGTCAACTGATAAGCGTAAACCACCATAAAACGTAATATATGAGGTGTGTACTAATGTTGTTAACAGTTTTAGTGCCCAAAACAGATAACTAATTCCATATATCACTTTACTTAACACTGAATAAATCCATTCATCAGGGGAAGATTATCTCTTCTGAAGCATGCTTTATAACAGTGCGTCAAGTTTGACCTGGCGGTTTGACCTTTAATGCGAATATTTTATTGGGCTAATAAACTGTGTGATTTAGGTAAGAAAGAAGTTACCTTACCATAAAAACCTGGTACCCAGTATTACTATCATCTATCCTTATATATCAACATTATACATAGTTTCTAAATTACACAATGGTTGTGTCTGTTTGAGTATTCAAACTAAAGGTCAAACGGCCAGGTCATACTTGGCGCACCTTACTACTTTTCTGACTGAAGTAACAGCGTCATTTATACAATAACAGAACACCTTTATCACATCTTTTTGACTATTTAAATTTGAAAATCGAATAAAATGAACTTAAATATTGATATGTTTATCTGTTATGTTCCAAATCAATTGGATTTCATTTTAAAACATTTTTTTTTTCATTATTAGTTTTTCATGGCAACGATAGGTGAATTTCGTTTGTTAGTGCATCGTGAACAAAACACCTCAACGTCACATACAACATGGTGGATTTTACTACAGTAATTTGACCTCAATTCCTTTACATCATCTGTACAGTAGAACGTTGGCATTATAGAGGGACTTGGAAATAAATAGACGAACGGTTTTGAAAAAACGCATAGATTCCATGGATTTTAGAACTTTAAAATAGTGTTGTGATAAGCGAGGTGACAACGTTATAGAGAGTCGTTAAAAATAGGTTTTACTGTTTGGGGAACAATTTATCGCTTAGAAAAAATGAATTCGGCTAAATGTACGATGTAATTTACTCTATTTCACACAATTTTGATTACACACGTGGCGAGTGTAGCTAGCTAAACAGGAGATGCTTACCCTTCCGGAGCACCCGGCCTCACTTCCCTGGTGAAAGTTCACGTATTAAATCTAACTTGTCAGTTTCAAGGGTTTTACTTTGCTTCTGGATTGTGATTCGGAAATGGATTAGTATGCTTATTTTTATTAGACCATCTCTAAACATAACTGAAATACGAACGTCATTACACAACAGCATGACGTTTAGCTGTCATTATTCTGTGTTTCAGCTGATAGTGAAATAAGACTAACTACGGCAAACGTATAAGTAGATGAACATATTTACATGTTTTTTAAACCAGTACAGATACTCTACCCACATTTATACGCAAATCAAAAGGTCAACAGGCAATATAGAAAAAGACACCGTGGTGCTAATTAAAAACACAGGTCATTGACATCTATAGAATATTCTTAGCTGCAGGTAGCTGTTGTTGAAGGTGACCAATGGTCTGTTGTTGACGGAAATATAGAAAAAAAGACACTGTGGTGCAAGTTAAAAGCATCAGTCAATGTCATCTAAAAATGATCTTTGCTGCAGCTACATTGTTGCTCCTTCCTGAAGGTGTCCCTGTAATGACGGCAACTGCGTTTCAGAGATGCCAGAAAGAGGGGATATTTTTTGTTGTTGATTTGTTGTATGGAATGTGGAACCAAGTATCAGTTGTCATATCCATGTATTAGTTACAGTACTGGGTGGTATCAGATATATTGCCGGTATGACTACAAGACTGTTCGTTATCATGTATATCATAGTAGTTCTTGATCTGCCCATTTTTTGTATAACATATATATGTATCTAGTTGTAGAATATTAGTTACCATGCTACAATGGTTGTAAAACACTGACAATGAACCGTGTTTCTCGCATAATATCTCTGTTTTCTGGTTCAAGGGTCTAGTGTTGTAGAACTTATTCCGTGTTTGGCAAGATGAAAACAGTGTAGCACTTTTTCCTGACAACAGGTGGATGGTTCCCATACTTTCGTCACAGTAAAGAACATGTGGAGTTGGCCATTTGGTATGTGATACCAGTATACTTATGCAATGAGAGATTGTACTGATTTTTTACTACTTGGTATTCGACTGACATGACGATTTGAAGAGTTTGATCGGGCGGAAAAGTCTGACAGTAAAGGTTTCGGCTTGCTGATAACATGTAAAACCTCACAATTTATCTTCTGTCACACATACTTTCATTTTTGTAAATTATTCATATCTTTTTGGAGTAGGCTGAAGTCTTCTACATACAGTAAAGACCAGTCGAAAGTTTAACACTGAGCTAACCACAAGGTGTCGAAACTCAGCTGCCGACTGAGCGAAATATGGACAGCTAATGTCAGAAAAGTTATCGAGATATATATAGCAACTGTCGATATAAACAGCCAACTAGGGTCCGAGATGAGCTGTGGAGTGAGCATCTATTCGTTAGCTTAGTGTTAAACTTTCGACAGGTCTGTACAGCATTAATTTGAGCGGTCTGTATAGCAGAATGTCGTTAGCAAATAATTCTGGTATCGATACCTTGCTTTGGGAGTTCATTTATGTAGATCAGACAACAGAAGGGGTCCTATGACTCTTCCATGCGGTATACAGGATGGGCTTGAAGATTGCTGTGAATATTGACCTACATGTATGACTTAAAGTCTGTCCCTGGGGACTGGAGATTGCTGGGAATGTTGACCTTTACCTTTCGTTGTACTTTCTAACACTTTCCCTGTTGTACACACTGGATGGAACTGCAGATTTCTGGTAATGTTGACCTTTACCTTTCGTTGTTCTTTCTAACACTCCCCTGTTGTACACACAGGATGGAACTGCAGGTTTCTGGTAATGTTGACCTTTACCTTTCGTTGTACTTTCTAACACTCTCCTGTTGTACACACTGGATGGAACTGCAGATTTCTGGTAATGTTGACCCTGAAGTATTACTTTCTGTGTTCTATCATATAAATCCATTATAGGAGATCAAATATTACATTTTCTTATAACGATTCATTGTGAATGCAAATCCATATTGCTACAACCTGTCCTGTTCTGATTCTCACAGAGTTGGTAAAATACGTCGAAGCAATTTCGCAAAAACCTGTAGAAATTAATTCACAAATATGACCTTTCATACGCTTTTCTGTGAAACTATGCAGTTGATGCCTATAATCGTCTTGTTTTGATCCCGTATAAATTGAACTCTCCTGATTGAGTCAACATTTTTTGTTATGTCGATGTGGAGCTGCCTTCTTGGAACTTATTTTACTATAATTGAAGAAAAAAATCGTTAATTAAGAAGTTATAAAATACTAATTAAAACTAATATATAATTGCAATAATTTCAAGAACTTATTTTCATGCTCCTCAATAATAATAGACTCTACTAGTTGAATCCACATTTTTAACTTGTTAAATGTATGTCGCTGAGGGAGCCGTCTTCTTGAACTCATTTCAATATATAATTGAAGAAAAAAATGTTAATTAAAGAAGTTATAAAAATATTAATTAAAACTAATATATAATTCCATAACTTCAAGAACTTATTTTCATGCTCCTCAATAACAATAACCGAATGCCGTTAAATAGAACTCCGGTCATAAAATTGTTATCTTCTTGTTGGTAGAAGTATCAAACTGACACAAATTATATTTTGCTGAAATGTGCTACAGATATAAACCGTTTTTGTGTGTTTTATATTTTCCCAAACTATTGCCTTTTTGATTGATTAATAAAATGGATATAAAATACAAGAAATCCACTGAAATCATTAATTACAACAAAATTGCGTTTGTAACACACGTTTTGATTGGCTCTCTGTAATTAATTTTGCACCAAGTTAATTTGCAACACATGATTTAATTGGTTCTTCTAATTAACTTTGCACAAAGTTAATTCAAAATGCTGTTACTCGGCTTTTTATGACATCAATAAATATCATATATGTACTGAAGTATATTATAAGGTGGGATGAAATAAATGCGTCTTATAATGGGCCTTCTACAATACAGGACTGTCGAAAGTTTAACACTAACCTAACGAACTAGTTGTTGAATGTTGCTTAACATCGCATCAGCAATTTTTAAGCTAATCGTTGCGAGAACTACTTTATTTTTCTCTATGGATTAATCTTTGAACAAGTTTGTGTATGCATGTGAATCGCGAGTGAGTCTTTTATGGTCTGCCTTGTACTAGCGCGCACTCACGGCGACTTTATGCTGCTAGCTCACGGAGTCAGTACACCGCAGACAAGCGTATCACTCCCCCAGTTCATTATACTGGCATTAGGAGAACCAGTAAAGACCAAAGGCATGGAAATTTCACTTTCCACATGTGGTCTGAGCGGGACTCGAACTCACAGCGGTAAGAGACCCTAGATTTGTAGACTGACATCGCAATCATTAGGCTACCGCGGCCTTGCTAACGATTAGTGCCGAATTGGTACCTCATATTGGTCTCTCGTTATCTAGTCCGACTAATCAGCCCACAACCCCCATTTTAATTACCTCCAAAAAGTCAAAAAAATAAAATGGGGGTTTAGTGGGCTCGTTATCTATATGTCGACTGCCGCTGCAATCCATCTCTCAACAGCTTTTCGGCCTCTACCTAGCTATCCATAACTCAGCCACTCGACACATTAGCTTCGGCTCTTTTTTCGTTACCTCAATGTTAATCTTCTGACAGGTATGTACTCCTCATATATATTTATATGAGCAGTGAGTTTTAAGTCACAGTCAAGATTCTTTAAATGCTACGGAGGCAGTCAATTCTGCAATGATCCAGAAGACCAGATTTTCGGGTAAAAAAAATCAGCAAGTTAACTAAGGAAATAACTTTTTCATGCTAGGATCTTCCAGAATGCAATTCGAACCTAGGCACTTTGATCGGCGCTTTGGCAACTCGACCGATGAGAGCCCCTTTTCTTGAAGACAGTTCGTCGTCTGTTCTACATTGGCAATTCAGTTTTCAGAGTACTTCCATTTTTAAACAAAACCATAATTATTGTTTCATGTTTGATTAACTTGGGCAACTTTTAATATGTCTCTTTACCCGCGATGTTTGACGAATGCCCCTGTTAAAAGGTATTTTCTTTGAAATGGACTTTAACAGATTGTAATATAATTGTACACTAATGACCATTTACAGGTGCAGTGCATAGAGAAACAATATTTTATATACCATGAAGACTGGTTTTAACTGCATTTTAGCTTTATTATACCTGGTCCACAAGCGAGACCTATACCGACTGGCTCGGTACCACTGAGTAGTGATTTTATCTGTGGTATTATTGTACAGTGTGCCATAGTACGTCAGGAAAGTATTTATAAACACGGGCGGGTCTATTCTACTCATAGTTAGGTAAACAACTTTGACCTGTCCGTTTGACCTTTTGTTTAAATATGTATCAGGGATCAAGTATATCTATGTATAGGAGCACAGGTGTTTATATTGTATACATCGTGAGATATACTCACCTCATGGAGTACACCTGTGCACTGTGTATGTATTAATTGGATCTTAACACTACCCATTTATTGGTTGGACCCTCCTATATGAATATTCCTAATGAAAGGTCAAACGGACAGGTCATTGTTGTTTACCTATATGTGAATATATTCACGCCTTCGTTCGTTCATTTGTCAAAACATCCGTATTACATTATATTAACTCTTCCATGTTTATAAACACACTGCCAACGCTGACGAAATATAGCATTCTGTAAATGACTTTAACTGTGGACTAGTCTTTGAAAGAACAGAGAAAAAACACACGCCACATTAGCTTGCGATCAGGGATCAGTTCTTCAAACCCCCATTAGCTTAACCAGTTGGTTAGCGAAATTTGAATCTTGAGTATTAGGCAATATTTTTTTTAATTTTTTGCAAAAATTTTATGCATGCAATTGATATTATCAGATTTAATTAATAAAAGTCATACATATATGTCTACAATTTTTTTTATCATTTCAATAACATATATACATTTTGAATTTAACTAGCCAGTTGGTTTTAGCTAACGGAGGCCTAAATCATTACATTTGCACTTAACATTTTTCTGAAAATCAGCTAACCTAACGCGGTGTCAAAAAACTGTTCAACCAAATTTTATCATCCAGAGATGCTTTTAAAAGCAGGATTAACTTACGTAACCAACTGAACTAAACACTAAGTCCCATTACTGTAAATAAACAACTAGCAGATATTTAGTGGCTGTGTCGCGGCGGACAGATGTATTTTTGATGTCGCGATTTCATGTAAACCGGCTATTATTTAAGTCTGGGGACAAGCTGGTCATCTTTTCTTCATCTATTAGTTAGTCTATCTCTTAAGAACAGACAAATGAAAGTGCAATTTCCCCTCTACTGACTAATGGAATCGTATATATTGCTATTTAGTTTACGACGTAATCAACTCGCTGGCTTGTCGGACAATCTTCATTATTTTATATATAACCGAATTTCTGGTTTCTGTATAGGCAAACGGCATTGACCTGTCCGCTTGACCTTTGAATTGAATATTCATTGTAAATGAGTAAATTTAACTAATAGAGATCATGCTTGTATATTTCGTCATATGATGTGAACACTAATTACGGGCAATGTGTATATGTATTAATTGCGAATCCTAACACTACCCATGTATCGGACGGAATCTCCGATATGAATATTCCTAATGAAAGGTCAAACGGACAGGTTAATGTTGTTTGCCTATACTTATCCGTCTAGATACAATAAGTAGTTACCTTTGAGCGGTTTTATCATAGCATATAATGACAGGTGTGGGTAGCTATAGCTAACTACTACTTGAGCTATCTATGACATAGTACGAACGCTCAAAACATCCCTTTTTAATCTCAGCTTTATTTTTTGCTCATGTCATTATACTTTATACTGAAATTAAAAATCTAGGGTTAATTTTAAGAGTTGCAGTTTTTCTATGAGCAATTTTAAAAATCACTGGTTATATTATAACATAGTTATTGACTTTTGACTCGGTTGGTATCAGGATTTATCAACCTCAGAAACATGATGTTTGCCTCTGCGCACGCCTTGGTGATTATTTTTATAAGTCGATGAATCCTCATCAAAAGTAAATAATTGTATATTATCCAACCTGACTCAATCTTGGGATCTTAAAAGTTCGTACCAGCAACGTGTTTTTGATACCAGCATTAAAACCACAAAAGTATATACCGGCGAATATGTTCTGTATTTTGGGATTATAGTACGGACCCGTCATATGTCTAAGGTAACAAATTGGTGCCAAACTGGCGGCTCAACTTGGCCCGTCGCTATCTTTTCAGATTTATGGTTACTAATAGCTGCCACAGGTGAACTTTCACTCTTTTGAGAGTTCAGTGTTAAACTTTCGAGAGGTATGTACTTCGGCTTCGTTAGATAATGAACCCTCATTTATATATAATTTGTGATCGACAAAATAAATGATTCGTCTCATATTCCTGACACTTGTATATGTAATCCCCAGGTTAATAGTTGCCAGTCTTAATCTGGCTGTATCTTGACGATATGTGTTAATTGTACTATACATATATCAGTTCGATTTAGATTTAGAATTTTCAAAGGCGGAATGCGTTTGTCTGGTACCAACAAATTAAAAACAAGCATACTAATCCATGTCTGAATCACAATCCAGAAGCAAACTAAAACTTTAAACTGACAAGTTAGGTTAAACACGTTAACTTTTATCAGAGAAGTGAGGCCGGGTGCTCCGGAAGGGTAAGTACCTCCTGTTTAGCTAGCTACACCCGCCACGTGTGTAATCAAAATTGAGGGAAAGAAACATGGAACTATGTGACGTCAAATATATCCAGGGCAATCCTGGACACAGACACATCAAACTTATCAATAATACTATGATGACGGTCATTAAACTTTTTGAGGGACTGATAAACATAGGCTTGCAACATCACTGGGTTAACAATTTATTTGTAAGCAGCTTGTTCCCAAGAAGTAAACTGAAAAAACTACTAGAGTAAAGACCTGTCGAAATTTTATCACTGACCTTACTAAAAGACGTCGAAGAATGGTTGTCGAGTGGTCAAATTATAAATATCTCTTTAATGTTGTAAAGCTACCAGTTGCCGGAAACTTACGAGATATAGCTCACGAAAGCCGAGGTTCTAATTCGGCAATAATTCGTTAGCTTGATCGTTAACTTTTGACGGATCTCTACTGTATCTTACCATTGCTTCACCGATACATCTAGTGTTAAAAATTTCGGAATAATGCTTTATGGATTTTTCCCCCAAGATAACAAATTATTTTCATAACATAATATTTTATTAAAATGTTTTGACATAACTTTGTAGATGGGGTTTATTTTCGGAGAGAAAAGACTACTGTCGCCGAATTAACCTCTATACTGTATTGTCATTTATCACTGCTCGAATATACAAATGCGATGTTTGTCTAATTAACAAATATTTTTAAAGTACAAGAAAGATGAATGTCAATTACGTCATCAGGAATGAAATAGAATCGTTGTGTAAAACGTAATCAATGTAGAAGTATAGTAGATCAAGTTTGACCTGGCCGTTTGACCGTTAATTTTAATATCCATACAGCCAAATCCATTGTGTAATATAGGGGCTATTTACAGTTAATATATAAGGATAGATAGTGGTATAACTATAATTGGCACCGGGTTTATAGTAATGAAACATGCTGCCTTACCTAAATCGCACCGTTTATAAGTCCAATATAATATTCAAATTAAAGGTCAAACGACCAGGTCAAGCTTGACGCTTTATACGGTGAATACCTGTCGAAAGTTTAACACTGACCTAACTAGAAATTCGACTGCTGAGTGGCCGAGTTATTTGTAGGTAGTCGTCGCCGTAAATCTACTGAGAGACATATAGCATCCGTTGAAAAATTGCCAAGAGAATAGCTAACAGGTTCAATAACCTAACAAGAACAGTAATGAGCTGCCAAATTGGAACTTATCCGTTAGCCCATTGTTAAACTTTCGACAGGTCTGTACTACAGATCCATTGAGTCGCTCGATCAAAACTGAAACTGATATTACCCATTCATAAATAGTTTGACATTAAAAAATGCAGACTTCTGTATTGATGTCATTTACCACTTTTTATTTAAAATTTTATAATTAAATACATTTTTAAAAAATGGTATTAAGAAAATTTGTTATTAAAGTACATGTAATCCCAATGTTCAAGAGACATCAGTACATGGCAGGACAAGAATTTTGACCTGTCTGCTTGACATTTAATTTAAATATTTGTTATTTCACAGTGCATTTATGTATAGGGAACACAGGTGTTTACTTCGTCTACGTCAAGGAAAAAATGCATCGTTTGTGTATTAACTGCAAATCCTAACACTACTCATTAATTGGATGGATCCTTTTATATTAATATTTCTAATGAAAGGTAAAACGGCGAGGCATTGTTGTTTGCCAGCAGGTTTGATAGCATGGCCCATCCAATACATGGGAAGTCATGGGTTGACAGTTCATATATACAAAATGTGCCAACTTGCACCTTAGTTAAAATTGTCTTTACTGTTTGAACCCTCCGTCATTGATTCTAGATCAGGATATGTGTTTGAAATAAGTGTTGCCTTCAGACGTTTGCAAAGAAAGTTAAAATGTGGGGGTTTTTTTATAAATAAATTTACAGGTTAATGATAAATAAAAAATATACTAATCCATGACCGAATCACAATCCAGAAGAATAGTAGAAACTCTGAAAAAGACAAGTTAGGTTAATATGTGAACTGCCATCATGGGAAGTGAGACCGGGTGCTCCGGAAGGGTAAGCACCTCCTGTTTAGCTAGCTACACCCGTCGCGTGTGTAATCAAATTTGTGTGAAAGGAACATGGAACTATGAGACGTCAAATATATCCAGGGCGATCCTGGACACAGAGACATCAAACTTATTAACAATACTCTGATGACGGCCATAAAACGTTTTTAGGGGGTTGATAAGCCTAGTCTTGCAATATCCCTGGGTCAACAATTTATTTGGCAAGCAGCCTTATTCGTTGTACAAATAACGATAAATACTCACATTAATGGCCAAGCGGACAGGTCAAGGTTGTTTTGAATGAAATATTATGTGACACTATATAACCATTAAATGTTCATCTTATTTTCCCATTAAAGGCTTTAACACTAAGTCTCCTTGCTAACAGTGTATTAGCTTACATCACTGACTTTATAATTTGTTTACCACCCATCCACGCGCAAGTAGTTGTCAGGCGACCTTCTTGAGCTACTTCAAAAACAAACTCTGAACACGGAGAAATATAACCGGACCTCTTTTTGCTAAATACACTGGAAATTTTCATTTGCCGGGGGGAGGTAGTGTTAAAAACAACCTCATATAAATCAAATTTGACTATTTGCTAATTTTGGCAATCATGCTTGCTTTTTGTGTTATTCATCACAAATCTTAATTCTCACAAAAAGGAACAAACATTTGTCATTGCTCATACAGCTGCATTGCCTGATCAACCAAACCATCTCGATGTCACGTGATCATGTTTACTGTCAAAGTACACATACATTTATTGTATTATGATTTCCGTTTTAATCATATTATACTACAAAATTAAGAGAACCGAAGAAAACGCAAAACATTTAATTTTATCAAAAACAATCTTATCACTGAGGTTAATAATCTCCATGATGAAATAAACTCCAAATCATTTCCTTTCATGGGAAGTAGGAAAACTTATTTCGACATTTTATGGTTTCCCCTCTGATATGATAAGATTTTCTTCGGTTCTCCTGGTGCAATAATGATAATAGGTTTTTGAGAAGATATGTTGTTATATAGCCATAATTTCTTATAAATCATTTCTGCAGATTAAATAAGTGCATTCGTTACAACCAAAATGATGGATGTGCAAAAGTAGGATAACCCTTGATAGTCTTAAATCCTTGACAAGACCTACAAGGAACCGTGTTGTCAGGACAGATAATGGGAGATAACTCTTGTCAAGGCTGAAATCTCCCTGTTAATTATACAACTATCCATTACATTTCATGAAATATAGTTCAGTATACTAAATTACATATTATACTAGTTTTAATTTTAAAGTACTAGTCGGCCGTTTCGGAATACAATTCCTCATCATTAGTGCTTACACCAAAATTTAAAACATACGAGCTCTGGATTTATTTTCAATGCTCATTTAGTCAGTACTGAATAGCATGCAGAGTAAACAAGAACATACTGCAACATAACAAAGGCACATTGGAAACAAGACAACAAAAGATAAACACATTTAGACCACCGTGCAAGATTCCCCGACTTGGGACGAAATGACAAAATAGACAACCATATATGATTATACCTCCGACTTTGGAAGGGCAACTGGCCTATGACAAAAATAATTGAACAGTGTTGTGGCTCAAGTATGACCTATATTTGTCCTTTTTATATAATGTTAGCGATTATAGAATATGGTTTCCACCCTAATGTGATAAGGAACGATTCTAGACTTTTTATAAACCTTTTACATTAACGCCAATGATGGTAATTGGTTTAACTTGATACAATTTGTTATATAAAGTATAAACAGAGTTACCGTTATTACAAATATGGCTCAGAAAAAGAGTTGTGAAGTATGAAGTGTTTTACAAAAAATACATCTAAGTTTGTTATGATGGCAAATATTTCAACATAATAGAACAGTTTATTAACCCCACTTAGAAATCATGCGACTAATTTAAAACAAACCTACATCTCCATGTTTAAATATAAAAAAAATCAAAGTAAAAACTTTGAAACTGACAAATTCAGTTAAACACGTGAACTTCAAAGGAAAATTAGGCAGGGTGTTCCGGAATGGTAAGCATCTCCTGTTGCAAGCTACACCCGAGATATGTAAAATCGATATTGAGAACCAAAATAACATGGAACTGTTGGACGTCAAATGTATCCGGGTAATTTTTTATATAAAGACATCACTTTTATCAACAATATTGTGATTATGGTCATTAAACTTTTTGATTGCCTTGATAATTATATACTTGAAATATCACTTAGTCAACAATTTATTTGCAAGCAACTTTCTAAATGGTATAAAGTATCCGTAGTGGGCACAAGCTATACAATAGCTTATTAACTATGAAACAAATGCACAAAAAGCAGGATATTCGGGTATATTGTTGCATAGTAAAAAGAAAAATTTGCAGCAGAAACATTGAGGTCATCAGCCACGTCAAATATAGCCTTTCGTGTGTGTCATAACTGGTATAAGTCCCAACTTTGAAGCATAACTTAAGGAATAAGTCGTGTGTATAATTCAAATTCACTAAGATAGATAACATTCACATAATTTGTAAATTTAGAATTATTAAGAGATACAACGTTATCTATATAGTTAAATGAATTGGCGACAGTCGTTTCTCCAGATTTAACAAGGGTAAAAACAGATACACCACACACATAGATAATGACATAAATTTTGTCGATTATCATTAAGAATTGGTTTTAATAGACCATACGAATGAAAGCAGGACCTTGTTAAAAAACAGGTAAAGTTGAAACTAGAAACAAAATGAAGTTATCACGTTGTCATAGATTTGTAATGTAGCCTTTCGTTGGCGACAGATATGCAACAGAATTTGAAGAATCCGGTTCCAGTTTCACAATCATTCCTTAACTCAAATCTTTCAAATTTTGACTAACTGTTATCCTATTTGAAATAAAGAATTTCAACAAAATTTGAATACAGATGTAATACGCTTAGCGAAATCTTTAAAATGACATCCAAAATTCATGATTATTTTAAAAATTAACAAAATTATTCAGATTTCAAATTTGCCAGATTTAAGTTAAGGAAAATCTTAGTTAAGGAATGATTGTAAAACGTGCCTCAATCATTTCAATGTCATTTTGATTATATAGTAGATCTGGTAAAAAAATCCCATTACATTTTCATTAAAGCATTGTTTATATAAAGTAAAACTCTTTGAACTCCATAATGGACATTATTATAGAAAAATGTGGAAACCTTAAAGAAAAAAATTACGATTTGTTATTAAATGTTGTGAACCCATTTAAAGATGATAAGATTATTTATAGAAATTAGTTACATAAACATTACAGATTGGAGATTTCAGTGTAGTCTGTTACAGCGTCGAAATGAGAATCTTTATAAAGCCTTCATTTACTCGTCATTTCTAGTTACAGAGATTTAAGAGATAGATGTCTAAGTCCAATTCGATCTGTCTTTTACTCCATTATAAATCACTGGAAATCTTTCAGCATCTCACATTATCTCTGATTTTTGATCGATGTCTAAATGGGTTCTGGTTTTTACGGGGGAACTAAAGCCAAGATAGGCTATTCCTTTGGGAAACACACATTCCGTCATTTTGTATAACTGTTTACAGAATCAGATAATGTTCCAGAAAACAAAATGGAAACAGTTATAAAGGTGACGTGACCATGATAGGTTTTGACAGACTTTGTTATTGATGTGTGTGCATAAGAAACAAAAAGATATCTTTATAAAAAGGTTAGCATTGGAGTTGGAGACCTTGATACTGGTATTTGTGTGTTCATTAGAAACAAAATGAACATTTCATAAAAAAACATTTGCACTGGAGAACATACTACTTTTTGACAGACTTTGGTGCCTGAGTCCATTAAAAAACTAAATTGGACTCTTTATATAAAGGGTTCCAATGAAGACAATGATGGGTTGGTTTTTTTTGACAGACTTGTCCATTATAGAAACGAAATGAACTTTACATAAAATCAGTTTCAATGGAGACGAAGATAGTTTTGACAGACTTTGCTATTTGTGTGTCCAATAGAAACAAAATGAACTCTTTGAAAAACAGTGACAGATTTGCTATTTGTATGTTTATTAGATATGAAACATTGGTCCAACATTGGAGAATCCTAATGAAGATTTCAATAAGATTTGATACATTTGAAATATCGTTTTTACTTAATGAACCACAGCACAAATCCGTGATGAGATGAGCTGCCCGATTGGACACCGAAATGTATGCAACTCAAAAACAAATATACCAATCCATGTCCGAAACACGATCCAGAGCAAAGTAAAAACTTTGAAAGTGACAAGTTAGGTTAGACACATGTGAACCTCCACCAAGGAAGTGAGACCGGGTGCTCAGGAAGGGTAAGCGTGTTAAATCGAAAGTGGGTGAAAGGAACATGGGACTATGGGACGTCAAATATATAAAGGGCAATCCTGGACACAGAGACATCAAACTTATCAACAATATTGTGACGACTTCCATAAACCTTTTTCAGGGCCTTGATAATGCCAAGGCTTGCAATATCCCTGAGTCAACAATTTATTTGTAATCAGCCTGCTTCGTTGTGCAAAGTTCTCGGGAACAAGCTCTACCATAGCGTATTAGTTGGGGGGGGGAATACACCATAAGCAGGAGATGTAGGAATATTGTTGCATAGAAAGGATAGCTTAACAATAGAAAAATTAAAGTCATCACGTTTGTCATAAAGTTTTAAATTTTCGACGACCCTGTACCGTATGTTGATTTTGATGCTTGTCACCGCTGTGGTTATAGATCTTTCTATTAAATATGAAGAAATTGGGAAATCTTCAAATGATACTTCTAGGCAATGTGATATCTAGCAAACATGAACAGAGAGAACTTAATGGGGTTTTCCAGAGATTTTGCTTAATGTCTGTCCATTTGATATGAAATATTGTGAAAGTTAATGCAGAATCCGGAAAATTTTACTAATGACAAATTCATGATAATCCGATATCCAGGACATTTTGTCAGCGTCATTAAACATACATTCCACGACATGAAGAAAATAAACTGCAAGCAGACGCCAATATGGTCACTAAGACTGTTATACATCAATCACTTAAATGGGCTTAAGCACTGTTATTTATATCAAATCGTCACAAAATACAGGAGTAAATCAAAAAGTTAATGGAACAAAGCAGACAACGACGAGATAGATAAAATGTATATCTCTATATTATAGTATACTTCACTTGCTAAGCTAAGTTTGAGCTTCGAATAGGATTACAAAACAAAATGGGGAAAGTAGACGACCTCGATCTATGTACAACGAAGCAGACTGCTTGCAATTAAATTGTTGACCCAAGGATATTACAAGCCTAGGCTTATCAAGGCCCTCAAAAAGTTTTATGACCGTCATCACAGTATTGTTGTTAAGTTTGATAAGTATGTGTCCAGAATAGTCCTGGATATATTTGACGTCCATTAGTTCCTTTCACCCAATTTTATACACGTGGCGGATGTAGCTAGTTAATCAGAAGTGCTTACCGTTCCGGAGCACCCGGCCTCACTTCCCATGTGGAAGTTCACGTGTCTTACCTAACTTCAAAATTTTTACTTTGCTTTTAGATTGTGATTCGAACATGGATGAGTATGTTTGTTTTTTTTATTATTTTTGTATGAGGTAAATAAGGTTAAATACGCAAAAGTTTATCAGTGAAGTGAGGCCTGGTGCCCTGGAAGCTCTGGAAAGATAAGCATCTCCTGTTTCGCTAGCTACCCCTGTCACGTATCTAATATGAATTAACAAAAACGCTATGGACAAAAGCAGAGAATTTCTAGAAAAATTTTATATCTTATCTTTCGATATACAGTATACCCTGTCGAAATATTACTTTTAACACTAAGGTAACGAGTGAGTTGGAGCCAAACGGCGGCTCATCTTGTCACCTCTAGCTCGTTATCTATATCTTTACAGCTTCTTTTGTATGTCGCCCACTCAACAGCCGAACTCCGACTCATTTTCGTTAGCTCAGTTTAAACAGGTTTGAGGTTTAGTTTCATTATGTACTCGTAGAAACAGTATTTCCTGGATATCACATCTCATTGAAATGGTCATTAGGTAAAATTTCCAAGGATTCTTCAAAGTTTGATCAATGTTTCTGTATTGTAGTACAATTTAAACTATATTTTACTATCTTGTACAAAGTAACATAAATTCATAATAAAATACATGCTTCATTTTTCGATAAACATCTAGTGCCTTTTTACTAAATGCACTTGTTAAGTCATGTTCAACCTCTGAAAAAGTCATCAGGAACAAAATCAGTCATAATCAAGATAGTAGTAATGTTCCACCTCTGAAAAAAGGCCATCATGTAAAAAATGGTACCTTTTACAAAATGCACTTGTTAATTCATGTTCAACCTCTGAAAAGGTAATCATGTACAAAATTAGTCATAATCATTTTTCTTGTTAAGTCATGTTACACCCTTGAAAAAACATTATGAACAAAAAAAAGACATTATCAAGATAGTACCCTTTATACAATGTTTTGCAGCCATGTTCAACGTTAAGACAAAAACAAAATTGGACAAAAGTAGGCAACTTATATAATTTACCAGTTTTAAGATTACAGCAATATACGAACGTTTCGGAATGGAATACAATTCCTCATCAGTAGTGCTTGGACCAAAATTATGTTACTAAAATTTCAAGGGGTTGAAAGAATAACCAACAAAGGACTAAAATTCATTTAAGCAGATATAGCTAAGGAAATACATTACATGAGGGCGTATACCTCAGTTGTTTTGTTTTAGGATTTTAAGATTTTAAACGAAATAATCTCAATGTACTACCCTTTAATTTTCAAAAAAAAATATTCCAAACGTCTTAATTAAATGTATGCCTTATTTTTCTTTGCAGTACCTTTAAGGATTGACCATAGGCGGTGAGAGGCAATGTGGTCTACAACCCTACCGGGCAACGACTCTTATTTAGATTAATAAACTCTTCTGGGATGTAAAACCATATTCACCCACTTACGCTGTAGCTTGTGTGTTTTGAGTTCAACATCGCGAATTAAAATACCAATGGTTGATTTATGCTCTGTTAAACGTCTATGCTAGTTTGACAAGTAATATGTATCGACATTCGTCTTCAGGCAATGATTCATATACGTCTCGTGTGTGGGGGATTGGTCTTCGTTCTTCAGAATGAACCTTTTACGTTACTGATGAATGTAAATGCTGTCTATTTTGACGAGTAATTTGAAATCATTAAAACTTTCAACTACAAAGATTCGGAGTAGATAGACAATTTATATGGAGAGAGTTTAAAATTAAATTGGACACTAAATAGATTTTCCCGATGGCGTTATGCAAGGTTGTATACTAATGCCTTGTCCATTTATTGATTGACTGATAGCAAGTTCATATCAACTCTAATATTTATCTCTCTCCTCTGTGTTATTTGATAAATTTAAAAGTATTCATAGTTAATTTTATCAACAGCCGTGTGTCATTCATATAATCAACTTCTGACATGACTTAAGGGTGTTACGGAATGACTTTATCAGTCGCATGTATTTTATCATTCTGAGGTTTCCAGAAAACATGCACATGTTTAATTGTTTTAGTTTGTGTTAACAGTTTATATCTCTCAATGCTAAAAGTATCTAACAATGGAAAATTTCAAAGAATAACAGAGTGGAGTAGCGGTGTTTTATATACGATTGTATCGAGGTGGTCATGTCAGATTATCTATAGTTCGATCACTAATTTAGTAAGAAATCAAAATACAAACATATCTACCCATGTCCGAATCACAATCCAGAAGCAATTATAAACACTTTGAAACCGACAAATTAGGTTAAACAAGGAAGTAAGGCCGGGTGCTCCGGAAGGGTAAGCACCTCCTGTTTAGTTAGCTACACCCGCCACGTGTGTAATGAAAAATTGAGTGAAAGGAACATGGAACTATGGGACGTTAAATATATCAAGGGAAATCCGGGACACAGAGACATCAAACGTTTCAACAATACTGTGATAACGGCCGTAAAACTTTTTGAGAACCTTGATGAGCCCAGGCTTGCAATATCCTTGGGTCTACAATTTATTTGCAAGCGGCTGGCTTTGTTTTTTACAAAGTTCCCGTGGTGGTAACAAGCTCTATCATAATGTATTAATTGGAGTGTGGGAAATACACCATAAGCAGAAGAAGCATGTATATTGCTGCATAGAAAAGAAACGTTGACAATAGAAAAGTTGTCATCACGTTTGTCATAAAGTTCCAAATATAGCCTTTCATTGGCGTCATAATTGAGGTATAGGTCTAAATATGAAACAGAACTTTAGGAATTAGCCGTATCTTTCATTTGAAGCGCACTAGGATTGGTGGCATTCACATAGTCTCCAAATTTAGGATTGCACAATGTGATACACGTAATCTAAATTCAGACGCGCGTCTATTAATTATTTGATTTTTAGACATGATACAAAAAATGTGAAATAAACAACTCTTTTAAGACCTGTCATAAAATAATAGATCTTCTTATGACATTTTGAAATTAGAAATCCACGTTCTTTTAAGGCCACGTCGGTTTTCCTCACTAAATAAGTGATGGAACTAAAAAGTATGCGCTTATAGATCACAGCACCGATCACCACCTAGAAGACGAGATGTTTTAACTGCAAGCACGCGTTATAGACCACGTGGCCCCGATGTCCATTGATGTGGTACAGACCAACCTGCCTTAAAACCCGCCTCTATATCAGGGCCATCTGCTTATAAAGGTCGATAGAATTGTATTTCAATTATTCTTTATTCATATTATGTGAACCTGTATATAAAGGCCGCCTGCCCATAAAGGCCACTTTTACTGGTTACCTTGTGTGACCTTTATAGACAGGTTTGACTGTAAGTTAAAATAATTCCCGTCCTTTCTTTTTTATTTTATAATGAACTTGTTATGTCTTGAATCTTCTATTAGAATAAAAACATTGTGCACTTTCGTATTGCGTCGCACCCAGAAAAGAAAACCAATTGGGAAGTCTACATTAATTAGGATTTTGATGTTGACATCAATTCATCGAAAATTCGAAACTTTTCTTTATCTTTCTATGGGCGTCTTAATTATATAATATAATAGAACTGCCAACCGCGTATTGTGAAAATGATGACGTATGTTTTAATTTCGCAGTATAATAAGTCCTTATTATGTCTTTTTACAAATTACGAAAATATTTTCATTGACTAATAACTCCGAAAAATGATTAGAAGATGGATCTAAGAGGAGAGATAATTACCCTAAAAACCATTATATTGACTGTGACACGGAATGTGACACGGAATGTACCAATAGATTATAAATTAGCAATAATTTCCAGAGTTCCACAAATTGTTACTCGATAGATCAAAATTGACGGTTTGATTTGTTTTGACCACAACAGGAAGTACTCGGTACACTACGATGATGTATGGCTTTATATTAATTGTGATGCATTATGGGGGTTTTATGATGCATTGTGGGATTTAGTGATTAATTTGACTTCCGCATTCTGTCTCTTTAACTGAAAATTACCATTTTTACTTACATGAGGGGGTGGTGCAAAATGTACTGTAAAATCACATTGTTGTTCTTCTTCTTGGGTTAGGTTAAATTTCGATATTTTCTCATATTCTATAGACTCTAATTTTGGCGAACTTTTTCGTTTTTCATTTAATAAGACCCCAATTTGATTTATTTCACAAAGCACAATTCCGCAAATTTTTGTTAAAAAGGATTTTTTGTTAAATTTCAAAATATAGAAATGAACAGCGGCGTGGAAGGGCCAAATTAAAAAAAAAGTTCGAACGATTTAGCACGGATTTTTTTTTAATGTTTTTTATTTGACCCTTCCACGCCGCCGAAAAAATGTTATGCATATTAATGTTTATACAGTGCTCTGATTGATAAGACTGTTTACAAACCTTAAAACAGCTTCACATATAACATTAATTATGAATATGAACATGAACATGAAAGCCAAACAAGCTGCAAAATTTGTCTGATAAAAGTCCAAACATTAGACGATTACCGGAGATAACGATGAAGCAATATTCAATATTTTTCACAACTGCATTCTATAATACCCCATAACATTATACCGTTTTCCAATCCAGTATAAGTTCAGCGGTTATGATAAAATTCTGTTTGTTGAATGTCATGTTGTAGGGCGTGGCAAGTGTAGCTAGCTAGACAGGAGTTGCTGCAACACTTGCAGAACACCCGGTCTGATTTCCTTGGTGAAAGTTCTCGTGTATAACCAAATTTGTAAGTTTTCAAAGTGTTTACGTTGACTTTTAGTGACTGTGATTTGAGCATGGACTGGTGTATTTTGTTATAGTTATATGTCAACTGAGAGAGAAAGAAATGGTTGTGTAGAATAAAATCGTGTCAGTTCCAGTTCCAAAGCAAACATATCAAACGATGTTAAAATCAAAGTCCCAAAACAAAGTAAAAATTTTGAAGCTAGCAAATTGAACTTCCAACAAGGAAGTAAGGGTGCTCCGGAAGGGTAAACACCTCCTGTCTCGCTAGCTACATCCGCCAAGTGTGTAACCACAATGAATGAAAAAAACATAGAACCATGGTAAGTCAAATATGTCCAGGGTAATTTTAGATACATATCAACAATGTTATAATGGCGGCCATAAAACTTTTTAGGGTCTATAATCATGATTATTCTAATAGATATTTTGCAGATCGTATCTCGAAAATCCTATGTACATAATAATAATCTTAATACACTAGGTGCAAAAAAATCTTTTACATGCTTTGAGGCTGTTTAAGTGACCCTAAGGGAATATTAATTTATGAAATTGACATTTTAACGCCTTTCATGTCAAAATGATAAAAATGTTGATGGGACCGATACATCAAGATGTGAAGGATTTTTGTAATATAAAATTCTCAGGTTCATACTTCAACAAACTCTTTAAATTGCATTATTTTTATGCCAATGAATCTACAAGCAAATATAGACCATTATTCCATATAATATGTTATTTACTAAAACATTATATTTCCCTTAAGTCTCTTTATTTGAGTAATAAAATCAAGAAAAGAACTTCCAACGCGATTTAATACTTGTAAAACGGATCATGGCGTGTGATTGGTTGTAATAAATATCTTCATAAAGAATTATTTTGGATTTAAATATTAGTCCTGATAGCATTAAATATGAATGTTTCTCTTTATTTACAGTTTTAAATCGGTGATGTGTACATTCTGGAAATAAACTGACGCATAAAAATTCCAGTTGACTGACTTATAATTGGTTACAACTGGAACTTAAACCACAACAAAAATCAGACCACAATGCCAGATGACACGTGTGACACAGGAGGCGAAAACTATGTATTGTACAAAGCAAACAATAGCAAGAATTGCCTACCCCGGAGCACCCGACCTCACTTCCCTGATGGAACTCCACGTGTTTATCTTAATTTGACAGTTTCCCTAGTTTTTACTTTGCTTTTAAGACTATTATTTGTACCGAGGCATGGGTCAGTACGTTATATGTGATCGATTGCATTTTGTAATGGAAGAATGGAAGGTCCAGGACCTTATGCCTTTATTTCGACATGTCCCAAATACAGTTTTGAAAGTCCAATATCATCACTGATAATAAAGTAATGAGATATAGTAAAATGAGGGTTTCGAGATAAGCTGTCGATTCGGCAATAATTCGTTAGCTTAATGCTAAACTTTGGAAGGTCTGTAGTGTAAACATACTTGTCGAAAGTTTAACACTGAGCCAACGCATTATTGCAGATTCTAACATGACCTGCGTTTTCCTTATATGAAACGTAGAGAGAGCCATCCGTGGTATAACAAACGATATACCCATCGCCGTTCCGTTTTAATGGCTTACTCTCCTGCTTATATTATGACGTTATGGGATGTGTCGCGAACAATGGTTGTGACGTAATTTTCATTCATAAAATCATATATTTCAATGGAGGTAAATTCAACAGTCGAATGGTTTCAATGGACCTTTTTGCAAATAGATAGTAAAATGTACTTCCGAGGAAAGAGTTCGCGATGTTTACTTCAATCCTTTTTATCCAAGTCAGGTTAGAATTGAAATGATCAACATTTACCTGTGGTATATCGTCGAATAATACACGGGCCGTCGTTAACATGCGCCGAATATATCACTCGGTGGCACAGTCAACTCGTGAAATATTCTTCCGCATGTGAACCCCGGTCCGTGTATTATTCGACGATATACCATGGGTAAATGTTGATTATTTCTTAAACATCTTGTTCTCTCGTTAGTTATATCTCGACAGATTTTGGGCAGAATCTATCAATTTCTAGGAAGCTTTCCAGCCACTTCCTGGCCTTATTTTGGTCACTCGACACCCAAGCTGTGACTACTTTTTGTTAGCCCAGTGTTAAACTTTCGACAGGTCTGTGCTGTACAGTATTCAATTCTTTAGCTCAATGTTAAACTTTCGACAGGTCTGCACTGTAAACATACCGCGTTCGTTCAATGTCTTGTTATCTTATGCGTTCATTTGTCTTTATTTACTCCCGGATAGCCTCGGTTTAATTTTCTGTCAAGATGCACTTAAAACTGTAATCAAGTTATAAGTACTATTATAACCCAAAATATTGCCAGGAAATCCAATTAGTAGCCGGAATGATGATTGTATGGCAGATACTACAGCAGATTTTAAAAGTTCACCTACCTCTTACGGTCCGACAATTTATTGGAATAAAGCTCAACTTGTAACTGTACACAGCTTCTGAAAGCAATAAAATGGATAAATGTAATGAGAAATGTATTAATCTTATTGTCTGTCCTGTATATACGGTACACACCTGTCGAAAGTTTAACGTTGTGCTAACGCAAAAGGAGTCGAAGCTCGTCTGTCAAGTGGCAAAGATTTGGACAGATAGTGACCGAAAAGCTGCTAAAAGATACATAACAGCTGCCAGCTGCCGTAAAGCTGTCAAGATATATAGCTTAAAAGGAACCAAGATTAGTTTCCATCATTCATTAGTTCGGTGTTAAACTTTCGACACGCCTGTACTTTATGGGTCTTTTGACGATGTTCCATCATCGACACTTATGCTCGACTAAAGAACGACACCATTAACGAACACAATCTTCTACCAAAACGAGATAATCTTGTTAGGAATATATTGAGTTGTGATTAAACCATAATATCGGACTTTCTAATTTATTTCCCGTTTTTGCCGCGAATAATGGTACAATTTATTTTTATGTAAAAATTATGTCTTAAGACTTGAATAGGTTTCGCCAGCGTATCACGTGACACCCCATAACGCTTAGATATATAATCGCATATCATAAGGTGTTTTCCCATAAAACGGCGTTATTACTTGAATTTGCGATGAATACCAACCTTTTTTCATAAAATTCCGCACAGACACTTAGGCGTATTAACGCTGGACAACATTTTTTTCTATTTTTTAAACTTTTTGAAGCACATATCCTTAGATACATTTTATAGAAAATGATGTTTATCTGAGCTACCAATGCTTAACTAAAGTCATACAAAAAGACACTAGGTGCTTAGGATGGCATATCTGTATCATATAGTAAGAAAAATGATTTCAAATCTTCCGACTTAGAACAGGCGCTAAATCTGATTAACTGTCAAAGCTGGGAGTTTTTCTCACATTTTTATATTTTCTCTCAAAATTCAGTTCAGAATTCATATCATACCATTAAGTTAAGAAATTATTTTCAAAAACTGAAGAAAAAAATCAATTCTTTGAATGAAATTTGACATGATTATTATATAATCCTATGAAAAATATAAAAAAATATAATTTTTTAGTTATTTCTTTATGGCAATGTATAAGTTTCTTTTATGAATAACAGGAACAGGTTTAATAAGAGGCTTGTCGTTGCATTGGATACGCACACAGTCTCACTTCACTGAGAGAAGTTAACATTTTTAACTTTTTTGCCAGTTTCAAAGTTTTTATTTGTTTTGAGATTGTGATTTGGATATGGGTTGGTATGCTTATTTTTCATTTGTTTTCTTTCTTTCTTTTCTTTTTTATATTGTTTTATTTATAATTACTTTACAATATTTTTATTAATTTATTTAAATCATTTATTTATTTTTTTATTTATTTATCTATTAATTATTGTATAACGCTTATAAAATTGCTTAAATTGTATTTCTAAAACGTTTTAAAACTTCATTCAGCAAAAAGATGTTTAACAATTAATATGATTATCATTTTCTTATTTTGAATAGGATTCATCAAATTTTAAAAAAAATTAAGAGACTTAAATTTCAAATCTATAGCAAGGAAAATTAATCAATTTTGTTGACTTTTACAAAAATGTGTTTTTCATCGAGTTTTAAAAATACTGATGTTTTCATAATCTAGTTAAATTAATGGAATTTGTACAGTTTTCTCAATACAATGTGAGACAAATTGAAATATCTGAACTTAAATACTGATGAAGAGAAGAGTGGATTCTAAACTTTTAATACAAGGTTTCGCAATTAAATCTAGTATCGACCAAGAAAAAATTGGCAATGTTAAAAATATGGACTTGATTGGACGTTGTGGGATTATTTAAGATGAGTCTATTGAATTTGATTTAAAGGTTTATTTGACTTTTTGGTTGGATTTAAACGATTTATTTTACTCTCAGATTGGGTTCCAGCTTCTCAAATGATTATTTTAGAATCTTTTCCTGAGATTTGAGGTTTGAAAATGTCATTAATCCCAGATCTGAGACCACGTTACCAGATCTAGTATTTTCCAGGCAGTTGGTTCCTGGTCCAATTCCTTTTTCATCTTTTTTTTAATTATTTCGTTTTTCGAAGAATCGGGATGACAAAATAACCGGCTGAACACTGGGTTGTATTTTTAACAGATAAATATTTCTATATTATGAAAGTCTAATCCAACTCATTTCAAGTTCAGTCCAGTCCATATTTTACACTTTGCCAACAAATTCTGAAGTAAAGAATTCCAGAACATAAAAGTGTGTCAGATTAAAGCATTGATTGTGTAATAAATTGGTTTATTTCAGTCAAAAAATTATCTTCTTAAAGATTAAAGTTTCGGCTAACTGTCAATTTTCTAAATCACAGTCTTCAAAATGCTTGTTATTCTTCTAGGAGCTTGTTCTTCTCTGAAAGGCAATTAGCAGACGTTGTCAAAACTGACAACTTAGATTTCGAAACTTTTTATCTCTGGCTCGAATTTTTTTTTTTTTTTTCGCTTTTCAATTCCAGAAGAATTTGATAGAGACTGTTAAGAATTATTAAGACTAAACTGTTACAAAAATTCATTTATCAGGAAATGAACAAAGTATAAATAATTTGTTATATTTTTTTTTAAAAAGATGTCAGAATTTATGATTTATTGATACTTGAAATCACCATGTGGTTTGAATTTGAACTAAAAACAATTCCGTTTAAATACGTAATGATAGAGATAGAAGTTCAAAGAATTAGACAAGTTTTATGATTTTAAGTATATTTAAATATTTTACAAGAAAAATTTAAACAATTGTTTTAGACATTCTTAAAGTACAATGTATTCAATGGATTGTGTTTCTGATGGCTCTGTGGTAGCTCAGTTGGAAATTAACTCCTACAATATGTAGACAGCTGACAAACATGCATTAAGCAACAGCCAATGCAATCAAGACCGCATACAAACACGTCAGTAACCAAAAATATACCATGTTGACTAAGAACTAGGGTAGCTCAGTTGGTCGAATGTTCGCTCTATTAGTGGGAGGTCGTGGATTCGATCCCAGACCGGGTCTGACCAAGGACTTGAAAGTGGTTAAGGACTGTTCCGGCATTACAAATGAAAGTCACGGTTCTTTTGGGTGAGAACTTAAAATAAACAAGGTTCCGTGTCGCGATGATAGATCCTGCTGTATAATGCAATCTTTGCAACTCACAGGCAAATTTTCTGCACTTCGCGACGTCTCGATATAAGTGAAAAAAATTTGACCGGTATGTTAAACACGATTACTAAATTCAACTCTATTTAGATCTGATAAGGGATTGATTAAATTAAAATATGTATTTCACTGTTAGGAAAATATGCGTTTTATCAGTTAAATGGTTTATGTTATATTTCTGAATTTTCACAGAAACGATTTGATTGGATTTTTGTTCATACAATTAGCAGATGACGTCATGATATCAGGATTGATTTAATTGATATTGAAACGTCATCTCTAGCACGGATTATCAGTGTTGACTTTTAATTCCAGGAAAATCTTTAGAGATTATTACTTTATCATAATCTGATTAAATATGAGAAATTAGTTTATTTTGAAAGTAATCAAAATCCATTACTCGAAATCTCCTGGTGAACTTTCACTGAAAAAATTACATAACCAATATTTTTTAAATTGAAAATTTGACTCTACTAGTATCAATGACGTATTTTTGTGAGTCATTTTGATTTAAAAATACTAACCAATAGAAGTTTGGGATCTTGGTGTCTAAACCGCCAGCTTAGGGACCAAGGATCTCCGACGCCTAGTTTAAGAGAGTTGAGTTGAGTAATGGTGTGTAACGACCCAGTCAAGAATATTTCACTTATATCCAGGTGTCGCCAGCTATAGACGACGGTGCAAAACGTTTGCCTGTGCATTGCGCTGGTGGCATTATACAGCAGGGTTCTTTATCGTGCCAAGCCTACCATTACACAGGACCTCGTTTATTTTAGGTTCGCATCCGAAAGAACCGTGACTTTCATTTCGAAATACCGAGTACTTAACAAAAGAACAGCCACTACCCACTTTCAAGTCTTGGGTCAGACCTGAGCACTTTCCCAACTGAGCACCTAGTTTAAGAGAGAGAGAGAGAGAGAGAGAGAGAGAGAGAGAGAGAGAGAGAGAGATTAATGGAGCTTTACGTCTTTCACTTATATTTATAACTAAGTTCCGGGAAAAAACCAACGTGCTTCAGCAAGCGAACTGATAACCTTTTTAATACTCACTAGGATCTGTCCGCGGAGGAATCAAAACTATAGTCAATCCTGTCTATAAATGCCACCTAAGGGAACCAGTAAAAATGGCCTTTATGCACAGTTGGCCTTTATGTACAGGTTCAAATAATGTAAATAAAGAACGTTTGGGTTATAATTCAATTGGCCTTTATAAGCAGGTGGCTTTTATATAGAGATGGTCTTTAAGACAGGTTGGACTGTATAGCTAGGTGATTAGAGGTTTTGTGATCTATAAACTGGTGTTTCATACCACTCAGCATATAATAATGATATGCAAGTCTACGCAAGCCTTTAGAGGAAATGCCCTCTATCCATTTTTTACAATTCTATAATGAACGAAATAACAGCTAGTATGTATACTATAGATGTTTTTGTGTTTGTGATGACCAACATTGTATTTAAACTTCTAGAGTAATGGTGGTTTACGCTCCTGTCAAGATTTTTAGTGTACAGTCCCATAAAGGTCACTTTTACTGGTCCCCTTAGGTGGCCTTTATAGATAGGTTTGACTGTATTCTCATCTTTGATCTTTATAAGCAGGTCAGGTGGCTTCTCTACAGAGCTGAAAAGTGAACCTTATAATCCAGGCATTGCAAGACAAACTGGTTTTATGGAGATCTGTGGAGATCTCTATGGCCATTATCAAAAAACCAAATGGTATAGTCAAACCTGTCTATAAAGGCCACCAAAAGGAACCACTTAAAATGTCCTGTATGAGCAGTTCGTCTTTATATACAGGTTCAAAATACATGCATAAAGAGCAATTGGGATCAAATTTTACTTGCCTTTAAAGAAAGGTGGCCCTTCTATAGAGGCACCTTTAAGGCAGGTTCGGCTGTAGTATGGTATGACAAATTCCACCAACTCTGCCAGCTAGCTCTTTTTGTCACAATATAAACTGTTAAGTGTCTTCGCAGTCTTTGGACTTTAATATTTTTTTTTTTTTACTATTTACAAAATGGCGCTACATTTTTAATACCAGCAAGCAGCCCACTTATCTGTTTATTTATATTTGACTAGCATCCATGACAATTCGTTTAAGTAGTGAGCGATCTTTTGTTTGTACTACAACTGCCTTGTGGCTTAATTCGTCACAATATAAACATGAGTTGTTGTGGTCATTTGGACTTTCATGAATGTCTTCATTAAAGTTTTTATTATTAACACAAACTAACAGTCCACTTATCTCTGAAGTAAATAGTGAGTGGTCTTTGTTTATACTACATCTGCCTGTTATTATAAACCGTGTTGTTGTGGTCATTAGTGCTTTTTTATTATATAATCTACTCAATAATCCATGTAATACGGTCATACAATAAAAATCGTATTGAATGAGTGTGACGTCATAAAAGCATACAAGTCATTCCAGAGTGACGTCACACGATTGACCTAGTTCACAGATGTTTGTTTCATTTGACACTGTTTGTTGATTCTAATTTAAGCTGATACTTTTGTACTTTTCTTCTAAAAAGAAGATACATTGTATTTAAATTGAAAATGTTTGTTTTTGTTTTTGTATCCTGCGGACAGACTATTGTTTACTTATAATATTTCAGCAGGATTACTTTTGGCGCATGTACACAGTTACGTGAACTTGTTGTGTTTCGGTCAATCAGCTGTTTTCTTACAATGAGAAGACAAGTTTTAAATCTACGAAAAACCTGTTTTTTATGGGATTATATAATAAATAGAATCTTGCATTCGTGTTTATGCAATATTAAATTTATTAAACTCGTTGAATAAAGTTTTATGCAACTCGCCAAGGCTCGTTGCATAAAAAATTATTCAACTCGTTTAATAAATTCAATATTACATAAACACTCATGCAAGATCCTCTATTTATTTCTTCATTAAAGTTTTAATTATTGACAAAATGGCACTACATTTATTTATACGAGCAAGCAATCCACTTATCTCTTTTTATTTATATTTGACTGGTATCAAATACAATTTTTTTCAAGTAAGTAGTGAGTGTTCTTTTGTTTATACAACATCTGCCTGTTGGCTCAATATAAACTGTGTGTTGTCGTGGTCATCTGTGCTTTTTTATTTCTTCATTAAAGTTTTTACTATAGACAAAATGGCACTACATTTATTTATACGAGCAAGCAATCCACTGATCTTTATATATTTTTCAACTGGCATCTATTACCATTTATTCATATTAGTGTGTGTGCACCACGTCTGCCTGGTGTCTCAATTAGACACAATATAAACCGTGTTGTTCTGATCATTTGGACTTTCATCTTCTTCATTAAAGATTTTTTTATTTACAAAATGGCACTACATTTTATAATACCAGCAAAAAGGCCACTTATCTGTTTATTTATATTTGACTGGCATCTATTACAACTTTTTTTTCAAGTAAGTAGTGAGTGATCTTTTGTTTGTACTACATCTGCCTGTTGGCTTAATTATAACTTGTCACAATATAAAATGTGTCGTCGTGATCATTTGTACTTTTATTCTCTGGTTTTTTTTTTTTGTTTTTTTTTTTTTTTTTTTTTTTTTTAATGACAAAATGGCACTTTATTTATTGATACCAGCAAGCTGTCCACATATATTTGACTGGCATCCATTTCAATTTTTTTTCAAGTAATTAGCGAGTTATCTAATGTTTGTTTTACATCTGCCTGTTGGCTCAATTGGTCACAATACAAACATGTGTTGTTGTGATCATTTGCACTTTTATTTCCATTGTTATTTTTTCATTTTTGACAAAATGGCACTTCATTTATTAATACCAGCAAGCAGTCCACTTATCTCTGTTTATCTAATATTTGACTAGCATCCATTACAATTCATTTAAGTAGTGAGTGATCTTTTGTTTGTACTACAACTGCCTTGTGGCTCAATATGTCACAATATGTGACACTGTGTTGTTGTTTGGACTTTCATCTTCTTCATTAAAGTTTTTTATTAACAAAATGGCACTCATTTTTTAATACCAGCAAGCAGCCCACTTATCTCTGTTTATTTAGATGTGACTGGTATCCACTACAATGTTTTCAAGAACTAATGTTTGTACCACATCTGCCTGTTTGCTAAATTTGTTACGATATAAACTTGTGTTGCCGTAGTCATTTGGACTTTCATGATTTTCTTCTTCATTAAAGTTTTTACTATTGACAAATTGTACTGCATTAAATAATACCAACAAGCAGATCACTTATCTCTGTTTCTTTATATTTGTTACAATTTTTAAGTAGGTAGTAAGTGGTCTTTTGTTTGTGTTGCCGTGGTCATTTGGACTTTTTATCTGCCGCCTGTTTGAAGAAAGAGGGGATATTAAATTCTAGTTTCCGTCCGTCCGCCCGCAATTCTTGTCTGCGCAAATTATCGAAAACTATGATGCACTTTGTCATAAAACCTGGTGCAAAACATCAACTTCGATAGAAAATGCACATATCGTTAACCCGAGTTGGTTTGCTGATTTTCCTAGAAGTTATTGCCCTTTTAACAGAATTGCAAATAACAAAAAAGAGCTAACTGGCGGGGGTCCTTATTCACTGAATTTACTTGTTTATTTTCTTTGTTAAAGTTTTTATAATGGTCAAAACGGCGCTGTATTTATTAATGTCAGCAAGCAGTCCGCTTATCTTCTTTATTTATATACATTTGTCAACTGTCATCTTTTACACATCCTTTATATCAAAAGTAGTGAGTTGTCGTTTCTATTGTCCCTGCCTGCTGGATCCATTTGTCATAATAGATTCCATTTCAATTTATCAAGCACCAGGGTACTGGAATCAGCATCAAAATATAATATATAGTACATATTCCTGTTGTTAGGCTAGTTCATTTGGGTTTATGTACCTATTAACCGGTCTACAAACGGGTTCGGTATGGAGATTTATATATAATTTTATTGATACATTTATGGGGGTGTTTGAATGATTTACTTTTAACTTGTATTTTTGTCAAAATGCTTGCAGATTTTGTAAGGGTAGACTTGGCAATAGCTTTCAAAGTTGTAGGTCTACATACCAATGCATGTCCAAATCACCATCCCAAAAGCAAAGTGAAAACTCGAAATTAAATTAAACGTGAACTTCCACGGTGGAAGTGAGACCAGGTGCTCCCGAAGGATAGGCATCTCCTGTCCAACAAGCTACAATGGCAACGTGTGTAATCAAAATTGAGAATGAGTGGAACATTGGAAGTCAAATATATCGGGTAATTCTGGTACAGAAACATCATACTTAATAACAATATTGTGATGACGTCCATAAAACTTTTTGAGGGGCTTGATAAGCCTTAGCTTACAAATCTCAGATTCACCAATTTACTTATAAGCAGCCTGCTTCGTTGTATAAAGTTCCCATAGTGGTAACAAACTCTACCATAGCTTAGTCAAACCCAGGCAACAACTGTGAATTTCCAGATCATTTTTTCTTAATCTCCTACCCAAAATGATGTCTTGAAAAAGTGAATAATTTCCTAAGTTTGCTTGCTGAAAGTTCGTGGTTTTCTTTGTGCACTCTGGTTTCCTACACTATGCATAAACTGATGATCTTGATATAAATGACAGAATCTTGACTGGGGTGCAAAATTCCATTACTCTAATCCACTCCTTCATGGAATTGAAAATTTTCTATTTAACAACAGTCGCTACAAATGACACTGAAAACTTCAGTGTTGGCAGAACAGAAAAGCAATGCCTGTAAGAGCATTTTTGTTTAGCCTTAAACCTCTTGCTGTAAAACAGACATACATGACCTCTACCAACAGTCTGTCACAAGGACATATGTTTCTTCTACCGGCTGCCTACCAAAGGGATACATAAGACATTGCAATGGAGATGGCAACACTTCATTACACTGCTAAGATATATATATATATATATATATTATATATATATATATATATATATATATATATATATATATAATTTTTTGTAAAATAAACAAAATTTAAAATCTTGAAAATTGAGATTAAAAACTATTACATGTATTTTCTAATGATGTCATATGACTACAAAACACATGTCATGTCATATCTTATTGTTGGCGATATTAATTCGCAGTGTGAATGTCAACTTGGTACTACCAATGTTGCACTGAAATCTGATTCGGCACTGTCAACACTGTTATGAAATTTAATCTGGCAGCAAAATGGTTAAGTCACTGAGACACACAACAACAAACAAATAAATAATGACCATAAATTTAATGTTTTAATGTATGATGATGTCATGTGTTTCCTGAATGAACTTAAATCAAAATGAACAATACACTGGAACAGATAAATTCACAATAAACAGCTATGACATCATCATGATGTCATCATTCGTTGGAAAAGAAATATTGTCTAGAAATAATCTGACAAAATTTGTCTGAAATTATCTGAAAATCTGACATTTTCTAACAAAAACAGAGAAATTCACAATACTGTTCAAGAACACAAAATCATGTTAGCACTTAGTGGAATAGAAATTTGTCTGAGTGTATCGAAATTGTCTGAAAATATCTAACAATTTTAAAATCAGTAAAAACAAAACAAAATTTTTTAAATTCTTGAAAATACAAGTCAGCACTAGAATTGTCTGAAAATAAAAGACAATCAGACAGTTTGAAAATGTCTGGTAATATGAAATTCTTTCACACATACACAAAAAGATCCTTGAATATTAAGAATACAAGACAATCATGTCAGCTTTAAGTGGAATGGAAATATGTCTCAAAATATTAAGTGATAACATTTGTCTGAAAACACCAGACCTTGTCACATTCATTAACAAAAACTGAGAAATGTTAAATATTCAGAATATTGTTTCAATAAGTCTACTGCTAATTACAAATACATTATTTGATCCACTGTTAATTTTCACACCCACTATTTTACTTCCATTGTTTCTTTATAGACATATTCTTCTCGGAGTCTTTCTGCATTACCTGAAATAGATGAAACAAAAAATGGTTAAGTATTAAAAAAAAACCAAAAAAGAACCAAAAAAAAACCACAATATTTTACAGTTAAAAGTCTGCTGTGATGTGGTGTGGTACCTAATCTGGTGGCCACCAAGGTCCTGTATTATTGACAAGTTGACCATACTATGTAGTCAAAATGTGTCAGAATATACTTCTTTAAAGTACAAAACAGCCAAACCTGTCTATAAAGGCACAACAAAGGAACCAGTAAAAGTGGTCCTTATAGGCAGGTGGCCCTCAAATAACATGAATAAAGAGCAATCGGGGAAAAAGCTTTATTGGTCTTTAAAACCAGGTGGCCCTTATATAGAAGTGGCCCTTACATAGCGGTGGCCTTTTACTTAACGTTTAAAACAGATTTGACTGTAGCTTCTCCCTAAAAAAATTTAACATCCTCTAAAGAAGACTACCTGATAATAAACTAATTCATATCACTAGGGTAATGTCTACCTAAATGGGATATGACATATTATGCAAACACATGTATGATCATCAGAAATTATTCTTTTCACAAAACTGTAATATGGATGTGAAGTATTATATGAGAATAATGGACTGTAGCGTCAATAAAACTATTTTTCCCTCCAAAATTTTAACACTCTCTGAGGAAGACTACCTGAAGTCGACTAATTCATATCACTACGGTAAAATCTACCCAAATGAAATATGGCATTGTCAGTGTTTGCCTTAAGAGCCGGCAACAGGCAGATTTGACCGCCTAAAACTCCAAATTGACCAGTTAAAATTTATAAAATCTGAAAATCATTTTCAGCCTAGGCGCCCCCTTGACCCTTGGCCTGTCGGATTTGTATTTGTCAATCTACCCCCTGCTATAAATTTTAGGGAAATCACTGCATATTATGCAAATACATGTATAATCATCAAAAATTATTCTTTTCACAAAACTGTAATATGGATGTGAAGTATTATATGAGGATAATGAAGTTGATTATAATGACAATTTATCAATATTCTGACAAGTGATGATCAATAATATAAACCAATACACAGAGTAAACAGTCATTAATTGAAAAAAATTGATTTTAAACACTTGAAAAGGATCCGTTCTCACACACTAATGTATTTAATTAAAAAATATCAAAAAATATATCTAGTTTTGTAATTACAACCGCTAACAACAAATAGTTTGTCAATATTAAATTATAAGCAAAAATTAAAATATCAACTCTACTAAAGATTTTACCTCAAAAAATGATCATTATAAATTTTTTTAAAGCTGTATCAAGTTTTGTAATTAAAATGATGATGATGAATTGTCAGTCAATATCTTAATTTTAGGAAACAATAGTTCTCACCAGGTAAAACAGCTCTTAACAGATCACCAATTTGTACTTTAAACTGAAAAGAGGACTGAATGTGACAAGGCACATAAAACTTTACATTCTACAGTGTTATTGTTACATTTTTTAAAAACTGCCTTCTGCCATAGAAATAAGGAAAATTTGAAGTTCTGAAATAAAGCAAACCATTTTTTGATACGCTTGCAATAGGTTAGGATCCTCATCGCAACGATATTAAATTCTTACAACATCTTACATTTTGTGGAAAAAGGCAACTAGATTTAATTTGCTTGTGCTTGTATATCAATGTTGTTTTGGGAATTTTAGTTGTCGAATTAGGAGTTTTAGTCATTTATCCCTAGGGAAAACTACCTTTATACGGTAGTAATTTTAGGCAAACAAAATCACTGTCGTATGAACACAGTGATTTTGTAACCTTTTTTCAACTACCTTCTGTCTTTTGGATTGGGAAAATTTGAAAATATTTTTATGACCTAGGTAAATTGGAAAATTTGGAATACAGTATACAGAGACATGCAAAAAGTATTAGGTCACTTTGTAAAATCCTTTTTTATTTCATATAAAATCTGTATGTATATTAAAAATTCTCAAAATTTATTTCTTTGTCAATTTTAACTGATAAATCAAAAATTAGTTGTAGTTTCTTTCACTAATTTTCAAATTATTGTCTGTCTTATAAAATTCAAGAAAACATAAGGTGAACAGCATGCTAAATATTTAACTGAGATATAAAGCATGATTATATAGTAGATTTCATTTTTTTAAAACAAATCTGTTGAATTTAATATGTTTAACTATTGCAAACAACGAAATTACCTTTCTAATTATTTTTAGAACAAACTTCAACTAATTTTATGTTTAACAGTGAAAAAATCATGGAAATTGACAAAAAAATAAATTTTTGACAATTTTTTAAAAACACATGGTTTTATATGAAATAAAGAAGGATTTTACAAAGTAACCGAATACTTTTTGCACGTCTCTGTATAGCAAACTACATTATAACATTGTAGCAATGAGATTCTCATTTTCAAGATGTTTTATTACTTTTGGTGGATCAAGACAGTTTTATACATCTGAGTAAACAGTCCAGTTGTTTATTCCATTGTATGTCCTGTTGTTTTTGGGATTTTTAGGGGTCTTATTGCAGGAGAACTCATTTTATTGACATACCAAATCACTGGAACTGGACAGGATGTGAAAAGACTGAGTAGGCCTCTAAAATGGTAGTGAAAAGGTGACTTGACTTGAGTTGAGTAATGGTGTTTGACATACCAGTCAAGAATATTTCACTTATATCAAGACATCACCAACTATAGGTGAGGGTTGTGCATTTTGCTGATGGCAATATTCAGTCAGCAGGGTTCTTTATCGTGCCATGCCTACAGTGACACAGGGCCTCTTTTATTTTAAGTTCCCATCGGAAAGAACTGTGATTTTGATTTTCGTAATGACAAGTGCTTGGCGAAATAACAGTCACTACCCATTTTTAAGTCTTGGGTCAGACCTGGTCAGGGTTCTAACCCAAGGGTTCCCACTTATGAAGTAAGCTCACTACCAGCTAAGCTACTGCATAAGTCTTGTAATGAAGAGACAAGACTGCATGCAAGGTTAGGACACTTATTCTTATAGGGTGTGGCAACAACAGTTCTGAACAAGTTTACATTTTTATCATTTTTAACTACAGAAAAACCTTATAAAATGTCAATACCTAAAATCTATTTTGTCTACTTTTTTTTTGTTTTTAAGACTTGGTGTTAATTTATCACCAAACCCCATTATAACATCAAAATTTGACTGAACAAATGGTTACACTGAATATAAGTTATTGTACATTTTGTACATTTTAAAATGAAAAATTATCAGGTATCTAGTATTATAATCTCAAAAACAGTAGCCACTTTATCCTCACTCTCAATATCAAGATCAAATTACCAAAGGGAAACAAAATGTGTATGTAAAAATGATTCAATTACCAAAGGGATAAAAATGTGTATGTAAAAATGAAGTTTTATTTTAATAACATGTTTGGAAATAAACAATCTGACAAATGATGAAAACAGCCCACAATACAGCAATGAATCATGGGATAAAATTGCGATCAATCATCGGTCTGCGTGTAACCCACTTACATTATGATTGATGGTGTATGTAGACATTGTTTTTCCAACCTTGCCGTTACCTAATTATACATGTCATCAATCATTTTTTACATGTCCACATTTTTACATAAATGCCTTAATATAAAAAATCTTTCACTTTTCTTTGAACAATTTTATGAGGATGGGAAAGGGGTGGGTTGGGGTTTGAAATTTTATACCCAGCAGTGATTTTATTACATTTTTAAAAAAAAAACTGTCTTCTGCCTTTTAAATTGAGAAAATTTGAAGTTCTGAATTACAGCAAATTGTATGATGACATACCAGCAATAGTTTAACATCCTCATTGCAAATATGTTATATTGTGACAATATCTAACATTTTGTGGGTAAGGATAAAGATTTAATTTGTTACAATGTTACCGTAGTTGTGGAAGAACCCAGAGTACCAAGTGGGAATCATTTGAGAGGGTTTTTTTTAGTTCATATGCTTACATATTGATCATGCATGATTCAATCTGATACTATTAAATGTCTGATACAAGGGAAACAACTCTTGATTAAATTTTTTGAAAATACTGCCATAAATTGTTATTGTTAAATTGGAGTGCATTAATTGAGTTTTATACCCAAGTCAAGATTATTTATCTTAATTTAGGTAAGATAAGGGATGGTGGAGGAAACCAGTGTCCACATTATATTGTTATAAATAGACTTATATAGAGGAGCAGTGGGACCCAAAATTTGACTTCAAACTATCCATATATTTGTTATAAGCGTGTTCATTATATTGTTATAAATAGACTTATATAGAGGAGCGGCCGGGCCCAATATTTGACTTCATACTATCCATGTATTCATTGTAAGCCTGTTCATTATATTGTTATAAATAGACTTATATAGAGGAGCGGCCGGGCCCAATATTTGACTTCATACTATCCATGTATTCATTGTAAGCCTGTTCATTATATTGTTATATATAGACTTATATAGAGGAAAAGTCAGGTCCAATATTTGACTTCATACTATCCATGTATTCATTATAAGCCTGTTCATTATATTGTTATATATAGACTTATATAGAGGAAAAGTCAGGTCCAATATTTGACTTCATACTATCCATGTATTCATTGTAAGCCTGTTCATTATACTGTTATAAATAGACTTATATAGAGGAAAAGTCAGGTCCAATATTTGACTTCACACTATCCATGTATTCGTTATAAGGGTGTTCGTTATATTGTTATAAATAGACTTATATAGAGGAACAGTCAGGTCCAATATTTAACTTTATACTATCCATGTATTCATTATAAGTGTGTTCATTATACAGTAAAACACGAATATAACGAACACGCTTAAAACGAATACATGGATAGTACGAAGTCAAATAGTGGACCAGACTGCTTCTCTATATAAGTCTATATATAACAATATAACGAAGTCGCTATATAACGAAGCTAAAAATAGAGTCCCTTTGGCTTCGTTTTAAACGTGTTTTACTGTATTGTTATAAATAGACTTATATAGAGAGGCAGTGGTGCCCAATATTTTACTTTGTACTATCCATGTATTTGTTGTAAGCATGTTTCTTATATTCGCAGTGATGTCCCAAAAATTTGTAGCAGGAGGTAGATTGACTAAGCCAACAGGCCAGGGGTCAAGTGGGCCTCCAAGGCCGAAAACAACTTTCAGGTTTTCTGAAGGCAATTTTATGAATTCTAACCAGCCAATTTTGAGTTTTAGGCAGTCAAATCCTGTCTGTTGCTGGCTCTTAATGAAATCACTATATTTGTATTTTACTGTATTGTTTTATTCCACTGTAAAGCTAGATAAACGATGGCCCTCAATTAAGCAGCAAAATCTCAGATCAATCTTCATGTAGATATTTCTAGTCTATATAATAGATATAAAACTGTCAATACGACTTGGTGATCAAACCAGCGTCTTTGACAGAAATCTCTCATACATATGTAACCATATACTTAATTCCCGACTCTGCTATGTAATTTACTGTTAACGATACGAGCTCGGGTTTCAGTTCTTCAATCTTAATGTCACACCACCATTATGACCTATCCATTTAGTTGCCAGCATAAAAGTCATTAATTGTTCTATTTGTCTGGCAATAGAGTGTATGAAACATCAGGTCTTTAGAAGTACAGTCAAACCTGCCTCTAATACCACTTCTGTAAACATATTTATTTTTGTAATCTACTAATTTTCGCTTATTTCATGGCCGTTTGCTTTGCAAGAAAATCAATATAAAGCGAAAATTGTATTATACTTATTATGTTATAGAGCATATTTCAAAAATGTGATAGTTAAACTATGCAGACATGTCTAAATATCCTTTACTGCGAAAATAACTACACGCAAAATTAAACACATTTACAGTATCTGGCCCCAGTTTTTCTTAAGATTTTTCTCACTTATATTTGGCAAATTTAAAATCTTAATAATTTTGTTAATCTATTTGATATTCAAGAATATAAGGTGTTATTTTGAAGAAAGTTTATTCAAGCTTATAACATTAGTCTTTGTCAAAAATGTCTGCTTGTAGTTATAAAAAAAATTGTCAAAATTTGCTCAATTTAAGTTAAGGAATATGCTTTTGTGCCTAAATCACACAGTGTATTAGCCATATCTAATATTCATATTAAAGATCAAACAGCCAGGTCAAACTTGACACACTATACAGGGTTTGTACAGACATTTGGACTCCAAATTTAAGGACTTTTTAGGGTCTTCTCAGGGTCTCATTTGCAAATTTAAGGCCTAATCAGAGGGACAATTTTATAAGAAAAACATTGGTGCAAAGACAATTAAATCAATAAAACAATTATTTACGTTTCCATAGTAACGGCACTTGAAGTGGGGGTTGATTTTGGGCATTCGAGAGGGTCAGGAACCTTTAAATCGCTCATTTCAATGTAACTTATTTATTTTGATCAGTCTGTTTACAACCATTTAATATCAATACCTAATTAGCAAAATTCAAGGGCTTTCAGGATAAATTCAAGGACTTTTTAGAATCGGACTTGTTTTTAGGGTCTTTTTAGAGCAAACCTCAAAATTTAAGGACTTTTCCAGGCCTGTACGAACACTGCTATAATAAGTAATTTGTAATTTTGACTTTTTTGTATTCAATCATATAATTTTTATGATTTCTTTGTTACACTGATAATACAATAGTATATATTTTAATGGCTAATGTGCTCTTTTCACTTGCCCACTTAAGGGTTTTTTCATGCCCCAATGTTGTCTTTTGTAGATACCCTATATTGAGCCTCAAACCAAACTTCAATGTTTACATTGATAAAACAAGTCTCCATTTTTAATGGCTAATGCGCTCTTTTCACTTGCCTATTATTGATTGTTCTCAATGCATGCCCAAATGCCATCTTTTGTAAATGCCCTATATCGAGCCTCAAACCAAACTTGAATGTTAAATAAAATTACATAAACCCATGATTTAATTAATACTGTCTTGTGAGACCAAAATTTTGTTCAAATAATTTTTATGTGCTGCTTTTAAAATATTAATCTATATGAAACTTAATAATCAATACCGTTCTTAACAAATCAAGTTAAATATCTCTGATCTCTAACCCACGTGGAGTAGATTATACCATCAAGTTATATTAAGAAACACTATGTCTTTGTCAATTTAATAATACAAATGTTGTGTATTCCAATATCTCTTCTAGGTTTAATTTTTTTCCTAAAAGTTTAAATTTAGAGAAAATTCAGCCACATATTTATGAGAAGTTGAATGAAGTTGAGTCCATTATACCATCAAGCATTTAAGAAACATTATGTCTTTGTCAATTTAGTAATACAAATGTTGTGTATCCACATTTCATCTAGGTTTATTTTTTCTTAAAAGTCTAAATTTAGAGAATTTGGTCACATATTTAGAAGAGGAAGTTGTGTGGAGTGATAGCCTATATTCAATTATATTTATACTTTGGTGCTTCACAAATCTGTGGTGCTATGTTAGTTTATTTATTGGCCCTTGAGGCCGTTTTTGGGATTTTGCATTTTCATATCAGGGTATAAATTTATTCAAAAGTCAACTAAGACTAAGATAGAATGGGCCAGGGTCAGGCCACAAGACAGTGTTTTTGTGGGGCACAAATATTTTGGGGCCAATGGTACAAGGGTCCCTTCTAGGTTACAAATTGACAAGCAAATTCAGTGAATTTGGATCCACTGCCAGCAGGTGTGATCGGTTTTTTTTGTGATTTGCACTTATGTTTAAAAGGCAATAACTCCCAGAAAAAGGAGCAAACCAACAGAGTTGAAATAGTGCTTCATACTTCAGGAGATTTTTCGCAGACAAGAATTTTGTACAGACGAATACTCGTATTTTATATCCACCTCTTTCTTCTAAGGTGGGGCATAAAAATGTACCATTAAAGACAAGCATGATAAACCTAGATCTAGGCTCCAGACAGACTTCTCAACTTAACTTGCAAAATAATGTATTAAAAACTTGTTTAATTTTACCAGTAAATTTTACTTCTTTCTAAAAGTACAAAACAAACCTAATAACGAAGTAAGAAGAAAAACTCATGTCTATAATTACTTTGAATTTTTACATGATAAAATCATTTCCATGGTAATTTTCCACGAGGACTGGCCTTAATTTGATAATTTCATTAAGTAACAGATTTCTAGTAACAGTAAACTTATATAAAACTGTACATTATTAAATAAAAAAAGCAGTAAAACAAATAATTTCCTGCCGGGTCCGTTTTAGCACTAATACAATTCCACTCTCGGGAATAATTTAGACAAACGGCGAAAAATATCTAATTTGATTTACGCTGTGATATCAATGACTGTCACAATAAGAATTTATGTTGGTGAGAATTGAATCAGTAAAAAACACTTAAACTGGATGGCTCTGTTACTTAACAAAGTACGGTAGGAAATGTACACTGATACTGATTAAACATAAAACACTTCTAGTAATAAAACTATAATGATTATTTGTTAATCAATGGCCATGAGGGGTAAATTAATATAATATGATAAAATCTAACAGGGTAGCTTAATATTTTATACAGTAGCTCAGTTGGTAGAATGCTGGCATTGTATGTGAGAATTCATAGGTTCGAACCTACTGAGGTCTAACCAAGACTTGAAATTAAGGGCAAGAGTTCATTTTGTACTATGTAAAAATTTTGAAAAATTATTTTTCACGAAAATGTTCAAAATTGCTTGATTCCTTCATCATGGTCATTTTCAGGCTTTTTAGTCAAAATTAAAATTTTAGTGGAGGGTTCAAAGGGAACTCTTTCCAAATTAAGTAGTGACTGTTCTTTTGCCAAGCACTCAGCATTTAGAAATGAAAGTTACGGGGTCCTTCTGAAGAAACCTTAACAAGAGGGCCAAGGTCCCTAATGCTCACATAAGGGTATGCCATATCTGATGCAGAAGTTCAATGGACAATTACATTAATAACAGGGTTTGTTTAAAATTTCAGCAGTTAGGGCCTCATTCAAGGATATTTGCAAATTCATTTTTACTTGTCCTAAAAATGCTACCATACATCTAAATAACTAAAGTCTAGCTAAAGTAAATGTATGGACAGCTAGTAAAAAACTACAAAGGCAAAAAATAGGCCCTTTCAGTATTGTTACACATCTGTGACCTTCTTAACCCATGACTTTAATCTATCTATCAAAATGATTGTTAGGCCAAAACCTACCATATTCTAATATATATATATATACCTATACAAAAATTTATAGTTTTCGAGATAATCAAAATTTAGGTATTCATTTGCAACTGTAACCTTGACCTTTGAACCCATGACCTTCATCATTGTTGTATCAATACCTACAATATTCTAATATTCTAATTTCTGCCACTTAACCTATAGCTAGTGACGTTTAACATATAAGTGAAATACTTTTGACTGGGTATTAAAACCCCACTCATGTGATGTTCACAGTGTTTGTGAAACCCAATGCTGCTAACAAGACATTTATTTAAAATCAGTCAAAGGTCACAGTTATGTAAAGTTGATCAAAACTGGTAGGTCAACTCTCATGATGTTATATGACATCCAATAAAATTCTGTTTTAATAAATTCCTCTCCCAAAAAAATATTATGTTCATGAAACATGATTTTTACAGCAAAAATGGTAACCATAATGAATATAATTTATAATCTTGAGAACTTTATATCTTGCCATCATAAGTCAGGACACTAAAGGTTAAACTCTGGCCTCACTTCTCTGGCGGAAGTTTATGTGTTTATCCTAATTTACCAGTTTCAAAGTTTTTACTTTGCTTCTGGATTGTGATTCTGACATGGATCAGTATGTTGTTTTTGATAGATTACAATCATATTTCCTCTTCATGTTTTTACAGCAAGACAATATGATAGTGGTCACTTTATAATATGACTACATAACATCTTTAAACTTCTTAAAGGCTACAATTTGAATTGCAGAAAAAATGAAGTAATGATGGCTTACGTCCCAGTCAATATTTTTTTCACTTTTATTAAGACAGTCAGTTCTGGAATATGGAGGAAACTGGATTACTCCAAGAAAACAAATCCAGTGACCTATAGCAAGCAAACTGACAAACTGTCTCTCATATGAGTTTGTCCAGAATGGGATTCAAACCTAAGCAGTAAAAGGATCTGTGATCAATAAGCTGGGAGGGTTGGGGTTCCTGGTAGCTGAGTGGTCTAACAGATCTTTTTATGGATCACAACATCTCTCACTCCCTAGGTTCACATCATCTACTGTACTTGGTATTGAATGAGAAGGCGGGTAGAAAACTATAACTGTGTCTTGAGAGGCAAATACCCCCCCCCCCCCTTAACATTTAACATTTTCCCACGACCTTGACCTTTCCGTTATGACCTTGGTTTAAGGCCATGACACACAAGTTTTATGACAGTCGTCCAAAGCATTTATGAGATATGGCCCGGACACAATTTTACACGGACAGGCGGGCAGACAGACAGAAGGGCAGACATGGTGATTCCTATATACCCCATCAAACTAGTTGGAGGAGGGGGGGGGGGTTATAATAAAGATATAGATAACTATTTGATGAAAATGTTGAGTGTTGATAGTGGATCTTAGGCTTGAGAACCTGTATCTGAAGGAAATTTTAGCCAAAAAAGTGGGTTTTTTTGCAATTTTCTCCTGTATTGCTAAAGTACTTTACATTCTAAGAACTGCTATCAATTTACTGCTAATAAGGTAAAATTAGCAAAGGTTTGAGAGTAAATACTCTTCAAGCAGAAAACAACAATATTTTGTCCCTCACTAAAAGTTGCATTGTTTGAGTACAGTGTCTAAAGAGTGCTAAACACAATATTAATATTCTTCCAGGGGTTTTCACCCCATTTTTCCTTTTGGGAATGGGGTTAGGGCCCTTGGAATTGGGAAAATAGGCAGCCTCATTTTCGGGAAAATTCAACAAAAAGCAAGACTTTTAACTGGTCATAAAATATAATTTAATGCAAATTAGAATTCTATTTGTCTATCTTTCATGCCTCTGAATTTATTTACAGCATGTTCTAGCTGTATCTGTGAGAGATGAAGGTTTAGAAATCAATTTGGAAAACATACCATTTTGATGTAAACACAACATACAATTAAACTGGGAATGTTACCATTATTCATTTAGAAAAAAAACATGCTTTATTACATTGGGAATGGGGCCCAATTTCTGTCCCATATTTGTTTCAGAGAGACCCCTGTCTTCAAAGAGAATACCACTGATTGCAGACCAAGATCAACGTTGACCCAATACAATCTGGTTTCACTTGATACACATATAATATAGAAATGTTAAATCTGACATTAAATCAGGGTCAAGGTCATCTATCGTCTTGATAGGGCTTCATCAACTAATGTTATAAATAAAGTTCCAAGCTTTATGGTCTTCCATGATTCAATTAGACAGCTATTGAATAACGAAGATTTATTTTAATTATGGTATTCCTGAATTAAATGGGCTTAAGTTTATTCAGGTTTACACATTTTTCGCTTTCTTTCAAAATCAAATCTTTCAAACTGTATAAGGTTTATTTTATATAAAACTGTAAACATATTTATTTTTTGCAATATATTTATACTAATTTTATTTCGCGGTAGTTTGTTTTTCACGAAAATTAAAACCAAGGGAAAATTATGTCATGCTTAATGTGTAAAAGTGCATGTTTAAAAACGCGAAAATTTAACTATGCAGATATGTCTTTACTTTATATACCTCGAAAATAAATATACACAAAATTAAATACATTAACAATAATTATGTTTCAAGCTTCTTCTATACATGATAAATAACTATGAATGAAAGTCAAGGGCAACCTTTTTCTCAAACTTGGTAGGATTTCATGTACTGATGAACTTGGTCATCTACCTTATAACAAGACAATGTTTAAAAGGTTTTTCTGCATTTAAGCCATTGTTACCTTGAAAAACATTCCTTGTTAACCATCTTGAAAACTTGGTAGAGTTTCATGAACTGACAGGATTCGTACAGACATTTAGACTCCAAACTTATGGACTTTTTAGGGTCTTTTCAGGGTCTTATTTGCAAATTTAAGGCCTAATCAGAGGGACAACTTAAGCAGAAAGTATTGATGTAAAGGCAATTAAATCAATAAAATAATTGCTTACGTGTCCATAGTAATGACACTTGAAGTGGAGGTTGAAGTTTGGCATTTGGTTGGACCAAGTACCTTTAAATTGCCCATTTCAACGTAATTTATTTATTAATTTCTTTATTTATTTATATCAGACTATTTGCAACCACTTAATATCAAAATACAGACAAGGGCCAAATTCAAGGGCTTTTTAGGGCCTTCAGGATAAATTAAAGGGCTTTTTATCGTTAGACTTGTTTTTAGGGTCTTTTTAGGGCAAACCTCAAAATTTAAGGACTTTTCCAGGCCTGTACAAACCCTGACTGATGAACGAGCTAGATCTTCTGGTTCACGAAAACATGATGTTTAAATGCATTTTCTACATTAGGACACTGTTAACTTAATAACAGTTAATGTCAACCTTCTTTGAAAACCTGGTAGAATTTCATAAACTGATGAATTAGGTCTTCCAGCTCTTGACATGATGATGTATAAAGCTTTTTCTACATTAGGTTTCTGTGACCTTGAATGACAGTCAATGTCAACCGTCTTTGAAAACCCAGTAGAATTTCATGAAGCATAACGAGATGATGTATAAAGGTTTTTTTTCTCCATTGGGTCCCTGTGGCCTTAAACGATAATCAATGTCAACCTTCTCTGAAAACTTAATAGAATTTCATGATCTGATGAACTAGGTCTTTCAGCTCATGACTAGATAATGTTTAATGCTTTTCTCTACATTAGGTCACTGTGACCTTGAATGAGAGTCAATGTCTTTAAAACCCAGTAGAATTTTATGAAATTATGAACTAGGTCTTCCAACGCACAACAAGATGATGTATAAAGGTTTTTTCTCAATTGGGTTGCTGTGACCTTGAATGAGTCAATGTCGACCCCTCTTTTCAAAACATATCTTCTGACTAAGTTTTACTGAAAGCTGCCCTGAATGCTAAAAGATATACAAACATACATCAGTCTGGTGATATAATGACAAGTACATTATGTTTACTTACTTTAGCCACAGCTAATTCAAAATCTTCCTGTGTTACATGGACTCGTCTTTCTCTGAGAGCGTACATACCAGCTTCTGTACAAACACCCTGAAATAAATGATATTACAGCTGTAACATTTTAGACCACTGCAATAGCTCAGTTGGTAGGGCTCTTGCTCCATAAGTGGAAGATCGTAAGTTCAAACCCTGATCGGGTCTGACCCAAGACTTGACAATGTGTAGTGACTGTTCTTTCGACAAGCACTTATAAATGGTTTCAATCAAAAACATATTACTATGTCATACAGCATGTGTAGCTTGTCTTTATTTGTTGGTAATGTAGGAAAATCTGTCTTGTAAAACACGGAATTTCCTTGCCTGATAGGGAATAAACTCCGTAAAGTAAGATACTTTCATATACCAGTGATTTTGTTACATTTTTTACAAACTGCATTCTGCCTTTTAGTTTGGGAAAATTTGCCTTTTGCCCTTTAAAATTTGGAAAATTTGAAGTTCTGAAATACAGCAAACTGCATAATGACATGCTTGCAATAGCTTAGAATCCTTGTTGCAAAGATGTTATGTTGTGACAAAATCTAACATTTTGTGGGAAAGGACAACTAGATTTAATTTGTTAGCACATCAATGTTGTTTTTATGAATTTTATTGGTCAAATTGGGAAATTTGGTCATTTTCCCCCAGGGGAAACTATCTCTATTCTGAAGTAAATTTAGGCAAAATTAATAGTGTATATATACAACATACCTTAACTTCAGCACCTGAAGCTCCTGGCATCATTTCTGCTATCTTTCTCAAATTGATACCTCTTGTCAGATTCATTTTACGAGAATGAATTTTTAAAATGTCAAGTCTGGCCTGTAATATAAGCGTAGAAAGACCAATATAACTGAATGTTAATTATAAATAGGAGACATTATAGAACCTCCACAAATCATGTTGTCAAGGAACACTTGTTGAGATTTGGCAAGTTACACAGCCCGCAAGTACACTGATCTTTGATAGGGTAAATAGGGCTGTGTAACCTGCCAAAAACCTGTATAATACTTTTGTCACCCTTCAAAGCAGTATTGATCTGTTTAATTTCAATTTTGTATGACTTACATATGTTGTCACCATGTTTGTTTACCGTAACTAGAGTTCCCAAATGCACAAGTTACTTCCATTTTACCACTTAACATTGCCTGTGTTTATGTACCCTGGCAAATTTCCGAACAAAGTTCTATGTACTCTGGCAAGTTAAACAATCCCTATGCAAGACATTTCTTTGAAGGGTGACAAATCATGTTGTCAAAGCATATATAATTGTTGAGTGGAACTCTTTATTTTTGGAGTACATTTAATTGAAAAGTATCAATCTGATAAGGTAACCATTCCTGACACTGGCAAATGGTTTATTAGCATGTCATACACAGGGTTTTTCGGGATATGCAAAATGTATTTTTATGCATAATTAGTCATCCTGCAGAGCTAAAACTGTAAGTATTCCAAGAGAGATAACTCCGACATAAAACAACCATCTATCTAAACAAAAACAAACATGCTAATCCATGTCCGAATCACAATCAAGAAGCAAAGTAAAAACTTTGAAACTGACAAGTCAGGTTAAACATGTGAACTTCCACCAGGGTCGAGTCGAGTCGAGTGCTCCAGAAGGGTAAGCACATCCTGTTTAGCTAGCTACACCCGCCACAATTGTAATTAAAATTGACCAAGTCACTTGACTTAAAGATAATGTAGATATTGTAAGTACAAGATGTTGTCATTAGTAACTTCCAAATTGTAAGTCTTCATTTCATATACTGTAAACATATCTATTTTCTTAGTGTACTGATTTTGGCTTATTTTGCTGTTGTTTGTTTTGTGCGAAAATTAATACTAAGCGAAAATGATGTGGATATGTCTAAGTTTCCTATACCGTGAAAATAAATACACCTGTAATTAAATATGTTTACAGTAAAACAAAGTAACATACAGTCTTTCTGATGGTTGCATTTATTTTTGTGTACAATGTTAAATAACACAGTTAGACTTTGCAAACATAGTACCAATGTATATATAAATCCTATTTGAAGCCAAACATTCACATAAGTTAATCCATGTAGGAAAGAGAATTCTCACCATCCAAGTTGAATTCGTCAACCGAAAACTAACAATAAGCAAGCCTTGTTTATGGCTGCAGAAAATTTGAAGTTCTGAAATACAGCAAAACTGCAAAATGACATGCTTGCAATAGCTAGGACCATCAAAACAAAGATGTTGAATTGTTACAGCATCTAACATTTTGTGAGTAGGGAAAATGAGATTGAACTTGCTTGTATATCTTTGTTGTTTTGGGAATTTCAGTGGTTTAATTGCAAAATTTTGGCAAATTTTCCCAAGGGGAAACTACCTTTATTCGGTAATAATTTAGGTACAGAAACACTGGGCTGTAATATTCAATCACTCGGAAGAGATTTCCCTATCCTACATGGATACTCATAATGGATTTTTATACCGGTACCTCTTCATTTGGTGGAGGAAATTCAATTTTTCTGTCTATTCTTCCTGGACGTAGTAAGGCAGAGTCTAATATATCTATTCTGTTGGTAGCCATGATGACCTGTTATAAAAAACAAACAATAAATTAATTCATGGCCATCAATCTCCTTCAATTTGGACTGAAACTGGGTCCCATTCCCAATCTGAATTTATTAAATGGGATTTTATGTCCCAGTCAAGAATATTTCACTTATATCGAGATATCACCAGCTGCTAAACATGAAGTGCCAGAAATTTTAACCTTTCCAGTACCAGCGATGCCAACCCTGTCTTAGTGTCATCAGTAATACCAGCTCATGTTTTCAGTAATTTTGGGTACCTTGTCAGTAATAATGACGTACCAGGATCATCATCAGCAGAAGTTGATGCCATTAGAAGGCAGAGATTTGCTACTCGGAAATCAAAATCACGTCATTTATAACTGGTTTCCCGATGCCAGTTGACTGCCTATTTTGTATTGCTCAATAAAAGGAAATGCTGACTTCATTCTAAAAACCATGTTGATAATGAAAACAACCCTGACCGGAATATCTGTTTTTGCCGTAATTGCTGATACCTCTACCGTAATACCGTAATTTAAATAATAAAATCGTAATAATTACGGAGAATCCGTAATAGTTGGCATCTCTGCAGTACACTTAGGGCAATGTGCTGGGTGGGTTCTTTAATGTGCAAAACTTGCTGTGACAAGGGGCATCAGTTTTTAAGGTCTTTTTTCGAAGGATGCCTTGATTTCCATTTCACTACCTAGGATTTGAACCCATGGCTTCCCACATAGGAAGTAAGCACTCTACCACTGAGCTACTGTTGTGGTCTAATCCCGAAGTTTTAAAACCTGTATTTTTTCTCTCATATTTTGGTGAATTCACAAAATTTGAATCAAATAAGTACAACTTGTAACTTTCACATTTCTACTATGTACTTGTATTTGCTTAAATTTGTACAAGTTAAAATTAATACATGAAGAGTGGAGAAATTTATGTTGTTGTTGGTGATGATGACATATCAAACATACCTTGATATTCTGTTTAGGTTCAAAACCATCTAACTGATTAAGTAATTCTAACATAGTTCTCTGTACCTCACTGTCACCTGTACAATACAAAATAATACATATTATAACTAAATAAAATTAAGAAATAATCAACATTTACCCTTGGTATATCATTTAATAATACACGGGCCCATCTTTAATATGCCGCAAATATATCATTCTGTGGCACAGCCATCTCGTGATATATATTCTTCTGCATGTAAATTCGGGCCCATGTATTGTTTGACGATATATCAAGGGTAAATGTTGATCATTTCAATTCTTACATGACTAAAATAAAAAGGATTGAAATAAACATCGTGAACTCTTTCTTCGGAAGTACATTTTGCTATCTATTTGCAAAAAAGGTCCATTGAAACAATTCTCCTGTTGAAACTACCTCCACTGAAATAAATAATTTTATGAAGGAAAATAACACCAATAACATTGTTCGAGACACATAGTATGGCGTCATAAGATAAGCAAGGGAGTATGCCATTAAAACAGAACAGCCATAGGTATACCGTTTGGTGGGATTTTTTATCTCTAATCAGACACAAACACACAGGCCCATGGTCAAATCACAATCCCTAAAGCAAAGTTAAATCTTTGAAAAACTAAAAAATTCCACCATGGAAATTAGGCTGGGTGCTCCATAAGGATAAGCACCTCCTGTTTAGCTCCTGTCTAAATCAAAATTAACAAGCAAATTCAGTGACTTAGGATTCCCACCAGCAGGTTCTTTTTTGTGGTTTGCACTTGTGTTCAAAGGGCCTAACTCTCTGGAAAATGAGCAAACCAACTGTGGTTAATTATATGCTATCTATGTTGATACTTTGCACCAAGTTTCCTGAAATAGAGCTTCATAGTTTTGGAGAATTAGCACAGACAAGAACCACCATCTAGAACTTCAGATGGACGGATGGACAGACGGAATGAAACTCAAGATTTAATATCCCCTATTTCTTTGAAAGACGAGAGATAACAAGAATTATATGCACAATTTCAAAATATAGTTATCCTGCACATATTTCTATACATACCTCCAGAACCACTCTCTAATCTTGAGGAACCTATAGAGTCAATTTCATCCATGAAAATAATTGATGGAGCATGTTCTCTGGAAAAAGAAAAAACATCACAAAATTTAAAATATACAGCCTGTCTATGATGAACTCATTGGTTTAGGATCACAGCGCCTTTCACTACCTTGGGTTCAATCCTGCATGGGAAAGATCCTAGTGCGAAAAAGTTAATTCTAGTCCACATCCCCATCATGCTTGTGCAACTTGTTTATTTAAACCAATCACCATGTTTCGGACCTTGATGATGGAGAGATTATAAGAATCCATTATGAGTATCCATGTAAGACAGGGATATCTCTCCCGAGGGGTTGAAAACATTTTAGTCAGAGATGAGGCTTGTCAAGTCTCAGACCAAAAATGTTAAACCCAGAGGGTGAGATTTCCCTATCCTACAAGAATAGACAAATTTTTCTTTCATTTTAATACCAATACAGTCGACTCTCGTTATCTCGAATTTGTTGGGTCCGTGGAAAGTAGTTCGACATATCCGAAGTTCGACTTAAAAATCGGCAAGTCCCTGACATGGGATGTAACTCTGTTGTACTTCTCATAACTGTTGACTTCCGGTCCATAATCGGAAATTTTTTATCATTATTTATTTCAATATTTATAACTTATGTTTATACTATTAAACAATGTAATGACAAAATAAATAATTTCAATATTTATAACTTATGTTTTTACTATTAAACAATGTAATGACAAAAATAAATAATGATGAAATAATTCTCGACTGAAAAACCTGAAGACGGCAACTCAGCATGGAAGACTAAACAGAAACTTCACCGTAACTTACTAGGTTCCATTGAAGTTTCCGATATAACTGACAGTCATAATCATTTGAATAAAAAGGAATAACAAACAAAACAAATTTTATACATACAATTTTTGGGTATTAAGTTTTCATTTCGCACACTTCAAAGGTAATCATTCTGTAAATTTGAACGACCCACGCGGGAGGTAACTTGTTGTGTGTACATGTGAACACTGATCGACCGAAGGTGCGTGGATGTAATTAAAGATCAATAATGCTGATTATTGATTATTGATTCATGGTCAGGTGATTAAGAAAGGGTTTCTTTCTTCACAGGTAAAGGTAACAAAAGGAAGGACTTCAGTTTATTCCGACAAAGGGAACTCAATCATGCATGCACAAACGTGACAGGTGACAGTTAAGACATCAAAGAAGTTTGCCGGTTCGACTGGTGTGTATCAAATTTAGAATGATTTATTGTCAACGGACCCAAAAATTACTTCGACTCATCCGGAAATTCGACTTACACGATTTCGACTTAAACACAGGGCTCAAATTAGATTTTGAAACAGAGAGAAGTGACTTCTCCCTCAGCCAAGATTAGGGAGAAGTTTTTCAAAACAGGGAGAAGTTTTTCCGCCGCGAGTGAAATTTACGTGGCGACACATGTTCCCAATATGTTTGACTTTAAATGGGAGTATCCCTACAGAAGACTTGAAAATTACATAAATTGTAATATTACTTATTGAATCCAAATAAATTATATTATAAATTTCTTCATAATTATCTTCTTTTTTTTTTTTTTTTTTTGTATTTAAAAGCTATTTAAATTATGCTCTTTTCATTGCAGCAAAATGCATTGATCACTAAATGTCTTGATTTCAATGTAAATGTGAAATACATGTACAATTTTCTTTAAAACATTATTTTTATTTTTAAAAAATAATGTAAAGATTAACAACATATTAAGAAGTAAAACTAATAAATGAAAATAAATAAATAAATAAATAAATAAAAAAAATATATGTACCATTATTTTTGAGTTATCCCCCTTGTCAACCATGTGTTGATGGCAACAAACATGGCTGCTATGTCTGACTCCCAATTTCTAGAGATGATACTACTCATTTGCAATCATTCTATCAGAAAATGCTTTTATTTATGGATTCCTTTGTGAAAAGGCAACATTCTTTGAGGGTTTGTTATTTTATTAAATTTTCATACAAAAAACGATCTACTATTTTGTTCAATACACCCCCCCCCCCCCCATTTATATACTGGGGTACAGACGTTTTTTATGGCAAATATCCGAGGTTTTTCACCAAGATGGCTTTTAATTACATCAATCAACAGGTTGATGAATCCATGACATGCATGGATGATCTCAGTTTAAGCTATTATCGGATTAAAACACCTGGATATATCGGGAGTTGCCTGTGTGTGTGTGTAATACATAAGAGGCACCTTAGGGGTAAAATACACTTGTCAAAACTTAGGGCGACTAGAACTTCGCTGTTGGGACAGTTTAGGGCGAAGTTTTTGGAAACAGGGCGAAGATATCGCCCAACTTCGCCCTTATTTTGAGCCCTGAAACATATAATTCCAGTATATTTATATAAGAATAAAATTGGGACCGCAAAACTTACTTCGACTTATCCTGAATTTCGACATATCCGAGTTTGACTTAACGAGAGTCGATTGTATTTGGCATAAACATTGACACCATATTTGAAAAATGTAATTTTGTTATTCAAAATTCTACTTTATAAAAAATTAATATGACCATTGAAAAGAAATATATTAAGTCTAAACTTACCTAGCCATTACAAAAAGTTCTCGCACCATTCTGGACCCTTCACCAATAAATTTCTGGACCAGTTCAGACCCAGAGACTCTGATAAAGGTACATTCTGTATGGTGAGCTACAGCTCTGGCTAACAAAGTTTTACCTGTCCCAGGTGGGCCATACAATAAAACGCCCTACAATACAGCAAAATGATACAAAATCTGTCAGATAATCAGTTTAGCATCAGTTCAATAATCTATGTTTCAATTCCTGGTAGCCAAAATCGCCATTGGCTATTAATTTCTGAGGAATTCTTTCAAAAAGTAACCTATTTTAGCAAATTTGTGGAAAAATACTTTAAAAAGGACTATATTTCACAAATTTTGGAAATTTGGCTACTAATTATTTCAAATTGTGGAAACCTAGAATAATCATAATTAATACAGTCGAACTTGTCTATAATGGCCATCCAAGGGAACCAGTAAAAGAGGCCTTTCTGGACAAGTGGCCCTTATATACAGTTCTGGATGTTTTACTGGTAATTCTATAACTTATAACACTGAAGTTTACCTTAGGTTGTGCGATTCCCAGAGCATCAAACAGTTCTGGATGTTTTACTGGTAATTCTATAACTTATAACACTGAAGTTTACCTTAGGTTGTGCAATTCCCAGAGCATCAAACAGTTCTGGATGTTTTACTTTATAACACTGAAGTCTACCTTAGGTTGTGCGATTCCCAGAGCATCAAACAATTCTGGATGTTTTACTGGTAATTCTATAACTTATAACACTGAAGTTTACCTTAGGTTGTGCGATTCCCAGAGCATCAAACAGTTCTGGATGTTTTACTGGTAATTCTATAACTTATAACACTGAAGTTTACCTTAGGTTGTGCGATTCCCAGAGCATCAAACAGTTTTGGATGTTTTACTGGTAATTCTATAACTTATAACACTGAAGTTTACCTTAGGTTGTGCAATTCCCAGAGCATCAAACAGTTTTGGATGTTTTACTTTATAACATTGAAGTTTACCTTAGGTTGTGCGATTCCCAGAGCATCAAACAGTTCTGGATGTTTTACTGGTAATTCTATAACTTATAACACTGAAGTTTACCTTAGGTTGTGCAATTCCCAGAGCATCAAACAGTTTTGGATGTTTTACTTTATAACATTGAAGTTTACCTTAGGTTGTGCGATTCCCAGAGCATCAAACAGTTCTGGATGTTTTACTGGTAATTCTATAACTTATAACACTGAAGTTTACCTTAGGTTGTGCAATTCCCAGAGCATCAAACAGTTCTGGATGTTTTACTTTATAACATTGAAGTTTACCTTAGGTTGTGCGATTCCCAGAGCATCAAACAGTTCTGGATGTTTTACTGGTAATTCTATAACTTATAACACTGAAGTATACCTTAGGTTGTGCAATTCCCAGAGCATCAAACAGTTCTGGATGTTTTACTTTATAACATTGAAGTTTACCTTAGGTTGTGCGATTCCCAGAGCATCAAACAGTTCTGGATGTTTTACTGGTAATTCTATAACTTATAACACTGAAGTTACCTTAGGTTGTGCAATTCCCAGAGCATCAAACAGTTCTGGATGTTTTACTTTATAACATTGAAGTTTACCTTAGGTTGTGCGATTCCCAGAGCATCAAACAGTTCTGGATGTTTTACTGGTAATTCTATACTTATAACACTGAAGTTACCTTAGGTTGTGCAATTCCCAGAGCATCAAACAGTTCTGGATGTTTTACTTTATAACATTGAAGTTTACCTTAGGTTGTGCGATTACCAGAGCATCAAACAGTTCTGGATGTTTTACTTTATAACATTGAAGTTTACCTTAGGTTGTGCGATTCCCAGAGCATCAAACAGTATTGGATGTTTTACTGGTAATTCTATACTTATAACACTGAAGTTACCTTAGGTTGTGCAATTCCCAGAGCATCAAACAGTTCTGGATGTTTTACTTTATAACATTGAAGTTTACCTTAGGTTGTGCGATTCCCAGAGCATCAAACAGTATTGGATGTTTTACTGGTAATTCTATACTTATAACACTGAAGTTACCTTAGGTTGTGCAATTCCCAGAGCATCAAACAGTTCTGGATGTTTTACTTTATAACATTGAAGTTTACCTTAGGTTGTGCGATTACCAGAGCATCAAACAGTTCTGGATGTTTTACTTTATAACACTGAAGTTACCTTAGGTTGTGCGATTCCCAGAGCATCAAACAGTTCTGGATGTTTTACTTTATAACATTGAAGTTTACCTTAGGTTGTGCGATTACCAGAGCATCAAACAGTTCTGGATGTTTTACTTTATAACACTGAAGTTTACCTTAGGTTGTGCAATTCCCAGAGCATCAAACAGTTCTGGATGTTTTACTTTATAACATTGAAGTTTACCTTAGGTTGTGCGATTACCAGAGCATCAAACAATTCTGGATGTTTTACTTTATAACACTGAAGTTTACCTTAGGTTGTGCGATTCCCAGAGCATCAAACAGTTCTGGATGTTTTACTGGTAATTCTATAACTTCTTTTATTTCCTTGATTTGTTTATCTAGACCACCAACCATTTCATACGTAGAGTCAGGTACCTTCTCTACCATCATTAAACTGACTAGTGGATCAACCTTTATAGATGAAAAAGGAAACAAATACAAATCAATTCATTTAAACTTGGGGATTACAACTTGGAATAATTAGCGATATTGTGGCAGAGTGTTTTTAAACAGGGAGGAGTTTATTATACACAAAAGGTACTAATACCGTATTATCGTATATGTATATTCACACCTTCATGCATTCATTTGTCAATCCCTGCTTTATATATCCCTATCATAGGCTAAACACTGCCAGAATATCGCTGATGGACAATAGTACTGCTATAGCGAATATATAAATATATAATGCTGCTCGTACATCTGTGTATAGTATGACCTGCATCTAACAAATACATCATTTGAGCAAGTCTTTTTTTACTTGTCACGGTGGCGCAATTGGTTAGGTCACGGGTCATTCTTATGCTAGGCGAGTTGGTGTCAAAAGGTGTGCATTCGAGCCCCTAAAGTGGCAAAATAAATATTGTTTTCGAATTAATTAAATCTAATAGCATGCACAGCAATAACCAAGAACACCTTATACACAGAAAATAAGTTTGGTGGAATAGAGTCAAGCAATGATATTTTACACCACAGTCAATGTTTATTTCACTTGCATCAAGACAGTATGTTGTAGAATGCTGGATGAAAACAGAGCGTCCAGAGGAAACTCCTTACTTTTGACCAAAAAATTTCTAAACAATGTTTTGTATATTACAATGTAAGAGGTCAATCTAGTCCACTACTGTCATACAAAGTAAACTGTTTTCAGTTTTAATGGCATCATATTGCCACCACTGTGTATCAACCCACCTCAACATAAAATATTATAGTGTATAATAGACAAAACATTCTAGACGGAAGATTTTATGCCGAGACATTACCAGCTATAGACAAGGTGCAGAACTTTTGCCTGTTCATTGTACTGATGACATTATACAGCAAGGTTCTTTAACATGACTTTCATTTTGTAATGTAGAATTCTTGGAGAAAAAATAGTCAGTACACACTTTCAAGTCTTGGGTCAGACCTGGCCTGGGTTCGAACCCACAACCTCCCACTAACAGAGTGAACATTCTACCAACTGACCTACTGCAGTAGTCCCATTTAGCCGATAGGTTTCAGTGTACAAAGGTTAGTTTTTATTAATCTGCTTTTTCTTACCTTATTTGGTAATATTTTATGTAATGTATAACTGTCATTTCTAAGGGCAACTCGACAATTGGGTGTAACATCATTAATATCAATGTTTTTATCTAAATCTACCACAAATTTTCCCTCTGGATGCACCTGAAATGTATAAAGTTAGAACTCAGAATTATATTATAATATGGGAAGAGGTTCCACTCTACTTCTATTAAAAGTGTACAACTGATGGATATTAATTTGTAAAAAATCTTTAATGTACAAAAAACATTTGCATATATACAATGTATTAAATTTACTTCTCTCTCTTTTATCTGATTTTATCAGGTGCATTATAACAAGGTTTTACTGTTCATACAAAACAACTAAATGTACCTTGACTAATATTTTCTTTTTGTCCATTGGTTTAACCACCTCTCCAACATATGATCCTTGTTCCTGAAGTAACTGAAGTTCTTCTCGTAACATTCTCACTGGAACACATCAAAACAGAATTACAATCAAGTATGTCACAAAACATGAACAGAATGATATTTATGGTGTTATATAGCTAGTGATTTTGTTTGCTTAAAATTACTACTGAACAAAGAAGTTTCTCCTTGCGAAAAATGACTAAAATTCCCCAATTTGACAACTAAAGTTACCAAAACAACAGTGATAAACTAGCAAATTAAATCTAGATGTCCTTACCCAAAAACTGTCACAATATAACATCTTTGTAATGAGGATCCTATGCTATTGCAAACATTATTACTATGTTTCCATTCCTGGTAGCCAAAATCGCCATTGGCTACTAATTTCTGAGGAATTCTTTCAAAAAGTAACCTATTTTAGCAAATTTGTGGAAAAATACTTTAAAAGGGACTATATTTTCACAAATTTTGGAAATTTGGCTACTATTTATTTTAAATTTATGGAAACCTATTATTATTATACAGTTTGCTTATTTCAGAACTTCAAATTTTCCATATTGAAAAGGCAGAAGGTAGTTTTTAAGAAATGTAACAAAATCACTGATAGTGTTCTCATGTATCAAGGCAGTCTGTTCATGGAAGGTAGAGGAGAGCAGAATACCTGGAGAAAACCACCAACATTCCACGACAAAGTTTCTCAAACAAGGATTTAACAGAGTGGGATTTGAACCTACATAGAGAAGGTCGTGATCCAAAACCCAGTCCTTTAGTTTGTCAAATTACTTGCTGAAGGTCGATGGGTTTTTGCCAGGCACTCCAGTTTTCTCCACCATCCTTGAACTAACTGCCACAATATAAGTAAAAGAATTTGACTGGGTTGTAAAACTCCATTACGCCGCTCCTTTCACAGTTCAACATGGTTTTGCATTTCTGATAAACTCATTATTTCTGGATAGAGTTAACCATCTTGTTAACATAAATGCTTTGGAGATCAGCATATTATGGAAAATCAATGTCAAAAACTGCTGCTTAATTATTAGACAGAAGTACCAGTATTACTATATTACAACCACAGTCATTCCAAAACACTGTCAGACTTCGGACATGTCTGGTAAAAAAGCATGGCAGTCCAATGAAAAATAACTTCAAAACTTGAAACAAGTTTACGATCTGGTGAAAAATCATCTGGTCTAGTAAAAATTCAAGTTTACCAGACCGAATGTCCTGTAAACCATTTACAAGTTCTGCAATGCCTGCAACCATTTGAAAAATGATACAGGAAGAGGGATGTTACACTTTGTATAAGCAGCTTAAATACCCAATACCTTACATTAATCCTTCCTCAGTAGCAGGGGTTGCCGGTAGAGGGAATTAATTTTTTACCTTTAGCATTCAATTCATTCCTCTGAGCTTCCAAACGACGTAAATTCTGTGTTTTATCAGTAACCACTAACTGTAATGAAAATAAAAACATATAGATGAATATAAGCTTACATGATAACCACAACCACAAGGAAAAATTAATCATAATTCAGATGTCTTTCTTTTGGGCCATTAAAGTGTTTCAAGCATTATCACAAAATAAAAAGAAATTGAGACCAATTTTAAAGCTCTCAACATTACACAGGCACTGTAGGCAGTTACAAAATGACTACTTGTATCTATTAATGTGGTTCAAATACATGTATCTTAGTTACATATCCATACAAGGATGAAGCTGAATTATTTGAGTAAAGAGCCCAGCTCATTTCAGGAAAAAAGCTGTAACAGTAATAAAAAGCCAAAATACGTAAAATTTAGTCTCTGAGACTTATGAGCCACGGTCTATGGGGCACCTGCTATTCTTAATCCCTGATATGATGCAGTTGTGAATAATTGTAAACAGCCCAATTATGTCATGACCACCAGCGGTTCTATTATCCAAATAAATACAAAACACTTCAAAAAAGGTCTCCAAGTCTTATCACGTGGCCATTGTTTATTTGCAATTTCCAGGTTGTACAAACACTAGAAGCGTGATTGGAAACAGAAGTAAATGGTGGCACAGAACAACTGGTGTTGTGATACAGAGGTACGTCCATTTATTTTCAAATGTCAAAGTGTTTAAAATATTTACATGTTCATATCCAGAATTTTAAAAAACACTCAACAGACCATATACTAATAAATTAAATGAAATACACTTTCTTACCTGAAGTTCCTCTATTTTACTGACATAATACTGTTTAATGCCTTCATGGCTAACTGTCAGCCCATTAGAGCTGACTTCCATTTTCTGAAATTAAATAATAGACAATGTTAGTGCCATTTGATGATTTGTAATGAGATTTTAAACATTTTTTCTTATTTCAATGAAGAAAAGGGTCTGAGAAACCAAACACAGGCCTTAAAAACAACCGGTCATTTTTTAAACAGGCCTTATTGTTCACATGAGAATATGTCACATATCCCCTGTTTAAGTTCAATAGTCAATTACATTAATTACAGGGAACATAGAAGACATTTCCCCAATGTAATGGAGTTTGCTTTACCATGTATTCAATATCCCTTAACGTTTTGTGTGGATCATTTTGAAAAAGGTTAGCATTAACATTTTCAAAATGACATTTTTACGGGTAAACGTGAACTAAAGCAATTCCATCTACAATGGAAATAATTGCTCCACATAAACGTTATAGAATATCATATGGTACACTGGTGAACCCCATTCCCAATGCAAAAACAGTGAAACAGGAGGGAAGAAACACTTGAAAAAAGTCACATCCTCACCCAGTGCCCAGACTGAGGATCGAACCTGACTCTCACAGATTAAAAGCGAGCATTCTACCACAAGGCTAAAAGATCTGAGATCCGGACCAGAAAGTCTGGCAGTAAATCACTCTGTTATGTTTACTACATACAACACTACACAGCGACTACTGTAGGAACCACCATGACTGTGACAGTGAAATACTCTTTATATCCATAGAAAATCAAATAAATTTGAATAAAGTTTAATATTTTTCACTAACGTACCTAGTCGTAATAGGAAATCTGTATGCGCATCCGCGATTGTCATAAAGTATGTCTGTAGAAAGGAAAATGTTGGCGCTACGGGGATTTTACACATGCGAAAATGACGATGTTTACACAGGAAGTGATGTCCTTGGTGACGTTTTACGTCATATGCGCAACAGAATCTGCCATTTGCCTGGTTTTTCAACATGTTAAATCCCCATAGCACCGTTTTACCCTGTGCAGATATTTTTTGGGCTAATCCTGGATGCGCATACAGATTTCCTGTTACGACTAGGTACAAGTAAGTGAAAAATATCGATCTTTATTCAAATTTATTTGATTTTCTATGGATATAAAGAGTATTTCACTGTCACAGTCACAGTGGTTCCTACAGACTAGTACAGTAGCTCAGCCCAATAGCCCCCACATTTGTCTCTAGCACCTTAAAGCTCATAAGTAAGTAAACACTATCAAACGTTTGATGAATTATTAACCAAACCTTCACAATTCGCTGTTAAAAACAGAATGGCTCTTTTAAACTACGAAATTTCCATAACATAATCATTATGGGAAAACCCATTACTCTCATCATTTTAACAAAGAACTGACAAAGAAACTGACATTTTGAGAAATACTTTATGCATGTGTCTATAGCATTTAAGAATACCATTTTATCTCGATATATTCTCAGATATCATAGCCAAATAATTTCGAAAACGGGGGGTTACAACAATTGTTTGTATGAAGCATGACAAGCACTTTTACAGAAAATCACCACCAACAATGTCAGTGTTCGACGCTATAGAAATCCATAACACAAGCCGGTTAACATTTCGTAAGGATATAGAGGTTTTAAATTGGAAAATAAGGGGGATCTAATACATATCTGAAGATTTATTTAGTCAAATTTGGAATCATTTCAATAGTTACCTCTTCTCCTGCCATTTTGCGTGGTTCAGTTAATTTCATGGTCACTAAAACGCTTGACGCGCTTGAACACGTACCTTTGTCATAATGTATCCGATGAAAATGTACCCCATGTCGGACAAAACGTCTTTGATTTATTTGGCTATATTAAAACACATTTGTTGAAAAAAAAATTCATTGTCTTTTTGAAAATATTATCGAAAAATAAAAGACAATTACTAAACAAATCAAATCCAACTATAGCGGTCATCTTAAAGGGATACTGAAGTCTGGCGGATTATGACCAAAACTGATAGTTATAAGTACAATATTAATAATAAAATTTTAAAAAATAAAAAATTATTCCATTATGATATATATTTCTCTATTTGAAAATTGCCGAAAATCATCGCTGTAGCTCTTTTGTGTTGGAGGTGAGAAGAACACCCTGTGACGTCATGTGTGAACAAACCTCGCCATAGTGTGTTTACAGTGTACAGTGTGAAAGTTGTTAAAATTCTTGTTTAAGTATGGTTTTGTGTGCGACCGTTGATTGTCAAAATAATTAAAAAATTATAATAACTTAGAACTGGTCTCTATTTATACCTATTTTAAATTGAATAATGACCAATATCGGCAAAATAACACAGGGATCTATGCATCAACTGACCCAAATAATATATATTTTTTTAATATTTTTCACGATAAATCGATTAGATCTCAATTTATTAAGTAGAATTTGCATCCCATTCTCGCATACAGGTAATTAAGAGATTATCAGTAACCTACAGTTCCTTTAGATCCTGTTTATTAGACATTCCATCACCGGTAATCAAGAGGTAGATCTACTTATTCCAATGAAGAAAAGGGTCTGAGAAACCAAACACAGGCCTTAAAAAAAACCGGTCATTTTTTAAACAGGCCTTATTGTTCACATGAGAATATGTCACATATCCCCTGTTTAAGTTCAATAGTCAATTACATTAATTACAGGGAACATAGAAGACATTTCCCCAATGTAATGGAGTTTGCTTTACCATGTATTCAATATCCCTTAACGTTTTGTGTGGATCATTTTGAAAAAGGTTAGCATTAACATTTTCGAAATGACATTTTTACGGGTAAACGTGAACTAGAGCAATTCCATCTACAATGGAAATAATTGCTGCACATAAACGTTATAGAATATCATATGGTACACTGGTGAACCCCATTCCCAATGCAAAAACAGTGAAACAGGAGGGAAGAAACACTTGAAAAAAGTCACATCCTCACCCAGTGCCCAGACTGAGGATCGAACCTGACTCTCACAGATTAAAAGCGAGCATTCTACCACAAGGCTAAAAGATCTGAGATCCGGACCAGAAAGTCTGGCAGTAAATCACTCTGTTATGTCTACTACATACAACACTACACAGCGACTACTGTAGGAACCACCATGACTGTGACAGTGAAATACTCTTTATATCCATAGAAAATCAAATAAATTTGAATAAAGTTTAATATTTTTCACTAACGTACCTAGTCGTAATAGGAAATCTGTATGCGCATCCGCGATTGTCATAAAGTATGTCTGTAGAAAGGAAAATGTTGGCGCTACGGGGATTTTACACATGCGAAAATGACGATGTTTACACAGGAAGTGATGTCCTTGGTGACGTTTTACGTCATATGCGCAACAGAATCTGCCATTTGCCTGGTTTTTCAACATGTTAAATCCCCATAGCACCGTTTTACCCTGTGCAGATATTTTTTGGGCTAATCCTGGATGCGCATACAGATTTCCTGTTACGACTAGGTACAAGTAAGTGAAAAATATTGATCTTTATTCAAATTTATTTGATTTTCTATGGATATAAAGAGTATTTCACTGTCACAGTCACAGTGGTTCCTACAGACTAGTACAGTAGCTCAGCCCAATAGCCCCCACATTTGTCTCTAGCACCTTAAAGCTCATAAGTAAGTAAACACTATCAAACGTTTGATGAATTATTAACCAAACCTTCACAATTCGCTGTTAAAAACAGAATGGCTCTTTTAAACTACGAAATTTCCATAACATAATCATTATGGGAAAACCCATTACTCTCATCATTTTAACAAAGAACTGACAAAGAAACTGACATTTTGAGAAATACTTTATGCATGTGTCTATAGCATTTAAGAATACCATTTTATCTCGATATATTCTCAGATATCATAGCCAAATAATTTCGAAAACGGGGGGTTACAACAATTGTTTGTATGAAGCATGACAAGCACTTTTACAGAAAATCACCACCAACAATGTCAGTGTTCGACGCTATAGAAATCCATAACACAAGCCGGTTAACATTTCGTAAGGATATAGAGGTTTTAAATTGGAAAATAAGGGGGAGATCTAATACATATCTGAAGATTTATTTAGTCAAATTTGGAATCATTTCAATAGTTACCTCTTCTCCTGCCATTTTGCGTGGTTCAGTTAATTTCATGGTCACTAAAACGCTTGACGCGCTTGAACACGTACCTTTGTCATAATGTATCCGATGAAAATGTACCCCATGTCGGACAAAACGTCTTTGATTTATTTGGCTATATTAAAACACATTTGTTGAAAAAAAAAATCATTGTCTTTTTGAAAATATTATCGAAAAATAAAAGACAATTACTAAACAAATCAAATCCAACTATAGCGGTCATCTTAAAGGGATACTGAAGTCTGGCGGATTATGACCAAAACTGATAGTTATAAGTACAATATTAATAATAAAATTTTAAAAAATAAAAAATTATTCCATTATGATATATATTTCTCTATTTGAAAATTGCCGAAAATCATCGCTGTAGCTCTTTTGTGTTGGAGGTGAGAAGAACACCCTGTGACGTCATGTGTGAACAAACCTCGCCATAGTGTGTTTACAGTGTACAGTGTGAAAGTTGTTAAAATTCTTGTTTAAGTATGGTTTTGTGTGCGACCGTTGATTGTCAAAATAATTAAAAAATTATAATAACTTAGAACTGGTCTCTATTTATACCTATTTTAAATTGAATAATGACCAATATCGGCAAAATAACACAGGGATCTATGCATCAACTGACCCAAAATAATATATATTTTTTTAATATTTTTCACGATAAATCGATTAGATCTCAATTTATTAAGTAGAATTTACATCCCATTCTCGCATACAGGTAATTAAGAGATTATCAGTAACCTACAGTTCCTTTAGATCCTGTTTATTAGACATTCCATCACCGGTAATCAAGAGGTAGATCTACCTTACAATATACAACATAGATCTGTAGATGGATAGGTGTTAGTAAGTTAAGTGATCTAAAGTCTTCACGATATCCCATATTAAATGTAAGTGTCCTTTTTTTGGAAGTTTGGAAAGATGCGTTAAAAATGATTTAAATATTTCAAAAGATTGATTTTCGAAATTATGAATTGATGGATTGACTGACTGGCGGTATGAAATTAAAATGATTTAAATTACCGGTAATGAAATATTCCTATTCGTAAGATCAATTTTAAACATAAAAAATTAAAAACTCTAAAAAAAAACATAATAATAATAAAATAATAATAAAATTAACAACCCCCCCCCCCCCGCTTCTCATGTCACTGACGCGAAGAAAAAAGAAGAAGAAGAAGAAGAGTCAGTTACAGTATGACCAAATTCGGGACATTTTTGGATGCTGACAGAAAGAGTCCGCCGAGACCCGTCCTTTAAAAAAAAATTGTATAAATTTACTTTTAAATTAATTTTTACATCATTCCATCCCAATGATAACGTGACGACAAATTTCATGAAAATTGCTTAAAAAACTAAAATATAGTGCAATATCCACGGTAAATGATAGTACACTTGCTATACAGCTGTTTGTGTTCATCATATCATTTCATAATTTTGCTACTTCGTCTGTTTCACATCTTGATATAAATGGAATTATCTTGACTGCGATTTTATCTCACAAGTTAGAACATCTTGATATATATGAAATTATCAAAGACACCGATTATACAATTATAGCTAGTGTCATCTTGATGTAATTGAAATAATCTCCATGTGTATAATACAATCCAAGTAATAATTATTGGCATGACCGATGACATTTTGATATAAGTTAAATTATTGTGAGATGTGAAGATGTTTGTAGCAATAACTTAAGTACAAATAATTAATACATGTATAAACTAAAGAGAATGCATTGTCAAATTTTCAATAGTTTTAAAAATACAGCTTATTTCCTTTCAAAAGTACATGTAAAGAAATAGAGAAAAAAATTATAATTTAGATTTAAAATTTCTCATTATGCTTGTTTCTGCACAATTTGTGATTACAAGTCTGGCTGTAACCCTTAAAACCCAACATAGTTACCATCTTCGGAAAGAAGCACGTCTTTTATTTTCCAAACTATACACAGGATGGAATGGCTCTAGATCTTCTGTTTATTGTGTAACCAGTAGGTGATCTGACGACGAAACGCAATAAGATTAAAAATTAAAAAGTGAAATTATATTCTTGGCTGCATTTTTCCCTCTCCTGTTACATTTGGGGGATCATCCGACACTGGGCATTGGCTGACCGACAAGTTGGTCCCCGGGGTGGAACCTGGTGGTTTCGATTCAAGGGAGATGAATAGAAAAAAAAGGATGGGAGGAATGTGGCGGACCGGGTAGCTCCCGCTAGTATTAGGAAGCTCCCGGGTTCAGGTCCCGGTTTAGCAGCTGCATTTACCCTTTCCTGTTAGTACATCAAAAGTAACTATCCCCTATTATTTTTTCATACAATTATTATTATTATTATTTTAATGCATATTAATTAACATCATTTTCTGGAAGGGCCTATTTATTTATTTATTTATTTATTATAAATAAATATAAGTAACAGTCTGAAGTAATTCTTGTGAAAAATGGTGTTTTTGATTATTCTCTAAAAATTACAAATGTTTATAAATTATGAGACTATCAGCATCTTAAGGAGGCTCGAGTGAAAAAAAGTTTAATTACCATCATTGTGAATTTTATATATTTTGTAGAGCAAAATGTGTAGATTTGAAAAATAAAAAAATTAGTATAGGTCACCGGACTCCCTTTTTCTGTATCTGGCTTTAAAAGTAGCGGAAATTACACAGTTTTATGCCTTTTTAAAGGATTTTTAGTGTCCTTATAAGTTTAAGAGTGAACAATATGTTGCAGTGTTTAAACTCTTAAATGGTTAAATTAATTTATTTTCCAAGACAGTTGAAAGACATAAATCTACTCTTTTGATTTAAGGAGATTTGAACAGTGACAAACTAAAACAAATACACAATCTAATAATAATTCTGTGGGCATTAGAGATTTATCAGAGTAATATTTAGCACTATTTTCAGATAAAAGTAGGAACAAAAAATGGAATATTTTTAATAAGCAAATTACCAAGAGTTTCAAAATCTCCATGAATATAGCTTGACATATATTTGATAAAATAAGATATTAAAAAATATGGGTCACCGGATTCGTTTACTGTACAGTCGCTATGGTAACAACCCTACCCCTATTTTTATTTAGTATTTTGGGGGATTTATTTAGTTGAATTTTAAAATAAGTGATACTTTTGGTACAATAGGTAATAAAAACGATTATTTACATTATAAATTAACATTTTAGCCCAAGATGAATGAAAATCTACGGTAAATTATCAATATTTTAGCAAAACCGGCACATATATTTGTAATATAGTATGTGTTGCTAACAGTTACTCAAATGCTCAAACGGTTTATCACATTTGTGTTGCAAGTTTGAAAAGATATCAATAAAATTTTGTTAATTACTTTTCAACTTGTACATTTAAAAATATTATTGTGCATTTAGATCTTCTTAATTCAATGCTAATGCTATCAAAATAAAATCTTGATGAAACCGTGAATGATCCGGCGTTAACTTCCGGGATTCCGTTACGTGTCCAATTTGTTTTTTATAACCTTTAACTTTATTCCGTGTCACATTTTTGCGTTGAAGACATGGGAAACTATGCACAGAACTTTACAACAGAAACAAAGATGTTAAAAGATCGAATACAGTAGGTATATTATTTTCAATATGTTTATTAAAAGCATATAGTTTTGTTTTGAACATCACATGATAGATACACGGTATTATTTAGACATTTCAACTTGAACATGTGCAGTGCTGTCCAGACTACCAGAGTGTTCAAAATAAATGTTTGTCCGGGCAGTTGGGTAGACCTGAAATTAATGGCTCTGAACGGCTTTTTTATGATATTGATGTTGAACGTTGAACGGCAACATCAATATCATAAAAAACCGTTCGGAGCCATGAATTTCAGGTCTAGGCAGTTGGGTGTTAAAATGTGTCCGGGATGATTTAATTCCATTGTTAAATCTATCAGAGGAAATTAAAATTACTTAAAATGATTATGCTGTGCATAGAATACTTTTCACCCAATATTCCATGGATGAGGGGGTTAGTTTGGTTAAAATACTGTAAAAGGAAATGGAAAAAATGCAACAGCCAAACCAGGACTCGAACCTGGTACCTTCCAAATACTAGAGGTAGCGTCTACCTACTGAGCTACCCGGCAAATTATCAAGTCCTGTCTGCCACATTCCTACCTTCCTTTTTGGGATTCAACTCCATTGAATCGAAACCAGGCACCAGGTTCCAACCTGTTTGTCTGCCACTTCCCAGGGTCGGACGAGCCCCCAAATGTAAGAGGAAAGCTGAAAAGGGAAAATGTAGCAGCCAAACCGAGACTGGAACCTAGGATCTTCCCAATACATGTACTAGTGGAACGCTCCACCCATTGAGCTACCTGGCCACATATAGAGTCTGGTCTGCCACAATACTAAATAAACTGTTAATAGGTATAGAAAGATAATGGTCAGCAGTTAACCATGTTAGTCAATAGTCATTGTATATTATTTTAGGAAATTTACATGTGCATGTATTATGTAGCAGGACTGAGCAAGTCTTGATGTTGTTGTGTTGTATATAGTAGATATAATCGAGTGATTTACTGCCAGGCTTTGCGGTTCGAACCTTTTAGCCTTGTGAAAAAGTGCCCGCTTTTCACCAGGGAGGGTGGGGTTCGATACTCAGTCAAGGCACTTGGTGAGGAAGTGGTTTTTCAGGTGTGTCCTCCCTCCTGTTGTATGTAACTAAGAAATCAGTAAGGTCCAAGAACAAGATTTTGACTTTTTGAGATTCATGGATAAGTGCTATCATACAAAGTGTAAATACTCAATATGTAATACTTAATATGTAAACAGAGCTCTGCTAAATGTGTGAATTTATGTAATATTGTATATGTTTTAAACAATCTATGTGTACATCAATGCATTCAAGACAGCATAAAGTACATTTTTTTTCTCCCAGTACTAGTTTATTTTGGTGACAATTATGATGTGTTTTATATGTACCAGTATATTCAGTGTTCAGTTCTTGTGGATTGACCCCAAAATGATATTTTTGTCTCATAATAATACTGTCTGTTGACCAACACTGACCCATATTTTAGCCTAAGTTTTGAATAAATCCAATTTCAACTCTTTCTTGTTTATATATTTTGAAATAATTGAAAACATGGGCCCTTTTTCAAGGCCTGGACCAGGATATCCTCACCCACTAGTAATGACTACAATACTGATATTTCTAATGTTAATTACTAGTACACATAATTGTATACTTACAATTCAATTTAGCGGTAAAATATATGTTTTAATTTGGGTGTGTGTAATCTTTTTACTTATATTTTGTCACAAATTGACACAATTCTTATAAAGTATTTTCTTTTATTTTTTAGGTATAACAGGATTTCATCTGCCATTTCATGAATATAAACAAAGCAGCAGACCAACTGTAGTTTCTGTAATAACTTGGCATCATATGAATGGACTTGTCACATATTATATATATGATACTTTGATATGCAAATATATTACAATACAGGGATAGTTGATCGTGTTTAGGAGTTTGATGACAATTTTTAATTGTCATACTTTCATTAATGTATAGACAATTTATGTGTGTTTATTTGAGGAGGCATGACAAGTGTATATTTTAGAATTAAAGCAATGCATGTGGATAAGAGATACACATATACGTTTCAAAGCATTATACTTTACACATGTGTGGATAGTGAGAGATCATTTGTTAAAATGTAAAAACTGCAGTTGTGATTAAATATCAGATTTGCAATAAATATGTAAATTTGTTGCCATTTATTCAAAGTAATTAAGAGAGTTTAACCAGTTATTGCTTAGATTGGTCCAATTGGCCATCTGGGTTAGGTTATGTCACTTATATTGAGGTGTTGCCAGCTAAATAAGTTGTTGATTTTTAAACCCATGCAATATACATGTTGCAGTGACCGAGGGTTCTATATAATGTCACTGTGGGTCAGTGTTCATCTTCCGATTGCTTGGTTCAATTCACTACCTTCATTCAGTTCTTGATCATGCCTAGTCAGCATTTCAAGACCCCACCCACCCTGACCCCACCCCCATTGCTTATAGAGTGGGGAATATAATATTAACATTGCTTAGAGAAAACTGAGCTGTCATGTGAAAATTAGATTATAATAGTTAATTTTAATTTACCAATACATGTATTACTCTGTAACTTGGCTTCGCAGTCAAGATTATATCTTTTTCATACAGAAATCAGCATCTGATTACTTGGCTTTGCTTACCCTGAATTCCCTCATCAAGAAATCACACTTTTTGTAGTCATCATCTTTGTAGACTTTTGTAGTTTATTAAAAATCAGTTTTTAAAACATTCACTAATATGAAATAAATCACTAAGACAAATTCAAAATTTTGATTTTACTCAAGGCTTGTACTTTAATCACTTCCCTCTTATATCTGGGCTAGTTTATTCTGTTCTGCGGTAGGAGGAACCATTCATTCCATGCATTGGTCACGAAAAGTAGAACACAGATGTTCCTTATTTTCTGGTTATATTTGGCAAGCATGTCAACAGTGAAAACATTTAAGAGAGTCAGAGAGGGATTTGATCTGGAGACTTCCTATACTCTATAAACCATTGCTCTACTTGTAGTGAGGTAATCACTAGCCACATTTCTCCTATTTTTTTAATTAATGTTAAGGTCTAGATTTATTATAAATTTTAAAACAAAATATCAATAATATAGAAAAGGAGTTTAGATCCAAACATTGTTTTTTAAATGAATCTGGTCCATTTATATTGAATGACTTTGAATGAACCAATCCCATCCTCATATCCACTCATAAGTCAGCCAACTTCCATTGATGTTGCAATAAAAATAAAATTTAAAAACACACACGATGCAGGTGAAACAGGACACATCTCATAGTAACTATTTCAGTACAAAACCGACACAAACGTCACTGGCTGTGACCCCAAAATGTTAGACGTCACAGACACAAGTAAATATCTAATAAAACGGATGTCTTACTAAATTTGTTTGTCTGCATACCTCGTTCAGTGTTAGCTGACTGACTAGCGTAAGTTTAACACTCGGCCTGTACCGAGCAAGATGACGGAGTTGTGACCTTCGACGGTCGGTGCGTTTTGATGTCACTGATGTCGACATTACAAGGAAAATCGCGGTAGATAAATCCGATGTAGCATAAACGTATGATTAAATAGATTTTAAGTACCATTCCTTGTGATTTTCGGCATTTTGGTTTTGTATTTAATTGTATTTTTCTTTCTCATGTCTAGGTTAGCTGCTGCTTTGATGTATGAATGCCGTAAAACGTCATATGTCGTACACGCATGTGACGTTATCACCGTTATTTTAAATAAAGTTGTAATTACATCTTTACATATGCTTTTGAATATATATCAGAATATTAACACGTATGTGTGATTTATTTACTGATTAAAATAGTAGATAACAAAAAACGTTTTACGTCATCATGTTTGGTGACGGGGACCAGTCTAGCGACTCACTCCTAAAATTTATTTCACTCGAGCCTCCTTAAAACAAGGTGTGTATAAAATACACAACCATTGAGGCAGTCATACGGTTGGTAAATATACAGGATGTCTCGTTAGTTAATTAATAAGTGGATTAGTATAACTAGTCAGCCAATTAAGGACTTAATTACAGGTAACTCGTAAGTACAGGGTATATAATGCGACACTTCCGTATATATAAGCAGTAGGTATGAAGTTTGTTTGTTCACACATGACGTCACAACCTTTTTTCGTACCTCCCGATTGAAGAGTTCCAAAATGGCCCAAGGTTACGAATTTTGATTTTTTAAACTTCTATATCTTTTTTATTTCGGCGAATTGTAAAATTTTCAATATTAGAATAATTTACTATAAATTATCATATTTTGGTCAAATTGGCTAGACTTCAGTATCCCTTTAAATTTACATGCACGCCCTTGTGCGCATCATTTCAATCATGACATATTTATAGTCTGTGTGCGTATTGTTATCACAGCTTCTATAATTTTTTACTAGTGTATTTTATCCCCTATTAATCATGCTGCTACCGTTTTTTGTGAAGATCTGGGAACAGGAAGACATGTACAGAAATCGAGGTCTGACCGTAAACCATTGATGCGTTTAAGACGATGGTCTCATCACCTGTATAAGTCACCTGTGCGATCGCCAGCCCGTTAAGTTACAATGGGAACTAGATATACCCGATTTTCAAATTTAAATTTCACCAATAACAATATTATTTTCTGAAAATGTCTGGTTTTCAGTGAAAAATACATACTGTCACGAATATTCAAATATAAAAATGATTAAAATATCTTGAAAAAAATCCATTCCACTTTTTGATTTAAAATATGGTGACATTTTACTTAATTTCCCTATAAAACTCATTAGAAAGTGCACAGCACTGTTTTTATAAACAGCTTTTTTCTTATTAAAGATATAGAAAAGTGAAAATGTCTGGTTTTCATGATAAAGTTCACATCGTGATGAAAATTCAGTTATAAAAATCTTTGTGGTACCTTTAAAAAAATCCATTCCACTTTTAATTTGAAATTTAGGTGGTACAATATTTGAATCAATATTTCAGTCAGTGGATAATGGCCAATATGATAGACTACCGGTATGTATATACTATGGATATGTATAGACTATCATGGTCAAATACTAGCCTACTGGATCTAATACAACATTGTGCCCTTTTCTATTTAAAATATTATTAAAGAATTAAATCAAGTTAGAAAAAATAGGAAGTTTTGAAACGTGCACATTTTTATTTTCCATGTTATTATAATTCTTATTTATTTAACTAATAGAGTATGAGACGTTAAAATAACAAAAGTTCAGAAAAAATATGCAGATTTTTATTTATTATATTTCATTTAACTAATAGTAATAATAATAATAACTAGAGATTGTAACTGGGATACCAGTTACGTATGATTCCCCACCATCCATAAATAATTTATGGCATATATCTGGTGAAAAGACCCTAGCAGGGTTAGCGCTGGGTTGTAAAAGTCTGTCGTCAAGGAAATCGCCAGTTGTAAAATTTTGTTGCCAATTTCATTACTGTGTCGCCAAAAAGGGTAAATCTTGTGATTTTCACGTCACATGCGTTTTTAATGTTGTGTATATATTGCCTCGATGAACAATCACATTCTAAAGACAGTTGTGTATAAAGTACATTTGTACCGCGCCGACCTGGTAAACTAAAAAAAATCATACCTTGATTGCTTTTTGAAATTTCTTTGAAAGTTAAAGTAGATTTGAATTAAAGTTTTCGGTTGAGAAAAATCGTACATTGGAAGGCCTTCTCGGCATAGGAAGTGACGTTTTCAATGAATTTTATTGAATAAGAAAACTCGAAGAACCACTCTCAGGCCTCTGATTTGGCGTCGCCGCGTGTTACAATGAATGAACACGTATGGGAGGGTTTGCACTGGGCATCGCTAACTGCGATTGTTTTCTTTAACTTGCGACAAAACACGGCGCTTTGCGATTTTTCTGGCCACAAGTTTTCAAAGTTCATCGGTATCTTGGTCACCAGTAATTAACAGGTGATAACACATTGAAGCCAGTGACGGATTGGCGAGTGTCACTGAATAAACACAGTAATTAATGGCTGAGTTGATTAAGATCGTTGTCTTAGGTGCGAATGTAAGACCTTCTAATGATGGGCAGGTAGATCCAAGTAATATTGTAGCGTGTCGACATTGCCTGAGGATATACCCAGGTGCCCTACCGATGTCGTCAGACAGTATAAACACCGATGGATTCGGTATTATTGTAAAATCCAAAATAAAATATAATAAAAGTTACCCTTTGTGATGTTTATTTAATATTTTTTCTAAAAAGTTTATTGATTAATAATTGTGATTCAATGCGCAATACACATCATAGGAGGCCATCTGTTTGTATTTTAATTACGCGACTTATATCGGTTATTCCTATATGCTTGAGGTTCATGATCATAACGATACATCTACTCAGTCAAAATAGTTTTATATGAAGCATGTATGTTAACTCTATGTATAGTATGTTGAAATTGATCGACGCTGTATATATAGTCCGATTTAAAAGACCCCCTCTATTGAAAAAAACGTACTTTTCAACACGTTGAGGTACATATTAGTTTAGGTGTATTATACAGAATAAATCTCATATTGTTATTTTCAGCATCTAAAAGACTCAGATCTTCATTGCTCTATAGATTATTTAGATGTTTTTGATGCAAACGAAATAAAGTCGACTAATTTGAAATCGGTTGAATCACAATTTCGCTTAAATCGAAATGATACAAATGGTCCCGTCAGATCGCTATGTATTTCTATGTAAATCTGTTAGTTAATTCGATATGCCGAATTTGAAGCGAATTTTCAGTCTAAATTACGAAATATTACGAAAATTCCCATGTTTAAATCGAAGTGAACTTTCAGTCCAAATTACGAAAATTCCAATGTTTAAATCGAATAAAAAAGACACAAAAATATTTTATCTTAAACTTGAACAATACCTGAAATAATTGTCCATCTCTTATTTGAAAAGTGTTAATAGTAACAGAGTGGCAGCTTACTCGGAAAATTCATTTCCGACTAAAACTACAAATTTTTGTACTCGACATACCGGTCATTAGGAAAGTGTCAGTCAGTAAAAGGAGACATTTCATTGGTGTAAACTTAAAAAAAATGGCAGTCTTCTACTTCCACAGTCAGTGATTAACAGAAAACCCCGAAGCCATTTGATCTATCAAGGCAAACTGTATACACCATTCATCTCATTGTGTAAGGTTTTAAGTACAGGTGTGTGACGTGACAAGCTGTGGTTTTAAAAATCGCCAAGTTTTTAACGGTCACTAATCGGATTAACTCATAGGTGAAAGCATTGGCTTAGTATAACTAAGGTGTCGTAACCAGCTTATGTCCATTCAGAATTGGTTTCCCCGGGTATTTAACTACGTATTTATTTACAGCCACCCACCCACCTTCAAGATAACGAAAATTAACGCGTCTTGATTATCTACACAGACAACAGATTATTGGTAGCAAATTTCATCTAAATCCATCAAGCCGTTCCCGAGATGTGCGTCAGCATATGGTCTTGAGAGAAGAAGAATAATAAGAATAAGAATAATAAAAATAATAATAATAAGAAGAAACAGAACGAAAACAATATGATTCCCCACCTTCGGTGGTGGGGAATCATAATAATATCTATTTTATTCAAGTTTCAAAAGTAATCAATGCCATAAAACAATTAACTACAACATGATTATTCCCAGCCATGTTATTATTATTAGGAAACAACATTGAAGATGACTTAGTTAAAATTAACATGTGCATTTAAATAGTTGTTTATTGAACGGATTTAAAATTGTTTTAATTATACTCAAATAAACAAAACAGAGTGACGAAAAATAAATTTATAACTAATATTTATTAGATTTTCAAACGGTTTGTGATAAAAATTATCATTCAACTACATCACCTTTAATAATAATAATTATAATAATAATAAATAATAATAATAATAATAACACCACGCAGTTACTACCTCTAATTTAAATAAATCTGTGATGTTAATTGCCTGCCATGACACAAATAACATGATCTAGGTAAAGTGATAGGTTCGATTTTTTGTTGATTGGGAAATTAATTGATTAATCGGAAACAAGTAGGTAAACTGTCACGCTTGAGCCCCCACTGTTGAATAGGATCGTTATGTTCAGATTTTTTTAAGTTCTCGTGAACTTTTAGAATATTATATCGCATTTTGACCATGTCCCGATCATGTCCTGATTGTTAAAATAAAAAAGTAATATTATTGCATATTGATCATATTTATTGAACAATATTTGTGACTTGAGAGTGATAATTCTCTCTCTCTCTCTCTCTCTCTCTCTCCAAAACGTTACACATGGCTTTGTCCTTACCAGTGCCAAGTTTATGTTGCATTCTTTTCACAATTCAGGCCGATGAATAAAATAAAATAAAATAAATAAAATATTGCAGTTAACTATTCAGCATTGGATTTGTCGGTTCAATTAGATGAATATCAAATCATCTAGTTATAAAAATAAACATAAGAAAAATCTTAGTATTTATTTATTTATTTATTTATAATCAAGCTAAAATGAAATGTTTTAAAAAACGAAGATTTATTATTTAATCTCTGCTAGATTGCATTGTTGATGCTGAGAAAATATCTTATCAATTTTTATTTATTTATTTATTTATTTATTTATTTATTTATTTATTTATAACATTAATATAGCTAGAATGGAATATTTAAAAACGGTAATTTAATTTTTATTTAAACTTGGAGTAAGCATACAAGACCCCGACAAAACGTATTTAAAACAAATACTTGAAACATTTATAAAATTATGATTTCGTGCAAATTTTCAATAAGCTAGTACATATGCATGTTAATTTTTTTTTTCATCATTTCATTACGAGATGCATTCAGGTCATTAGTGTCTAAATACTGATTATAATCTGTCTGCGTTTAGCCAGAAACATATAAAACCCCGATTGGATTTTTGTTGCTTATTGCTCTCTATGGAATTCGAAAGTCACATTAATTAGTTAAACTCAATTTATCTCAGTTAAATTAAGTTTAACTCAGTTAAACTTAATTTAACTGACAAATAATTCACATGAACTGGACTATCTCTTATTAACTGGAGATAAACCTGGTTATTCTCATTTTTGTGACTTTCGCGTCAGTTAATGGTAGTTATGGAATTCGAAAGTCACATTAATTAGTTAAACTCAATTTATCTCAGTTAAATCAAGTTTAACTCAGTTAAACTTAATTTAACTGACAAATAATTCACATGAACTGGACTATCTCTTATTAACTGGAGATAAACCTGGTTATTCTCATTTTTGTGACTTTCGCGTCAGTTAATGGTAGTTGTAACTATTATTAACTGACAATTTTCATTAACTGCAGATAAGTTGAGTTGTTCAGTTCATGCGAGATAATAACGTCACTCAGTTAATGATAATTGTCAATTGAACAGTCTTTTGTAAGGTCCTATTTCATAGGTTGGTGCTTTTAACGGATACGGATGATGGTTACGGATAAATAACATTGTCGCGACCAACACGTTTTTTGCAAGTTCGTCTGTTATAATAGTTTAATAGTTTTTGTCTTTTCTGCGTAGTAGTAACATTTTAAATATTTTATAGTGTTTTATTCTATATCACTACTACGCCTACCTACCTACATACAAAGTGTTAATGTCCAACGAGTGTATTTATTCTTCATAGAGTAAAAACGTCCACAGAGTCCATATTTTCGCGAAGAAGGAGACACGGAATACAACAACAACAAATAATAGTTAAACAATGCCACAGTCGACTTTTAAAAGTATGGCATATGGGAAAGCAGACGTGGATCAAAACGCTTGCTGAGTTCATACAAGCTAATTGTCAGTTCATGGCAATTATTCCTCAGTCAAGTCATATTAAAAGCAGATAAAATCGATTTATCTGAGTTAAATTAAGTTTTTATCCAGTTAAGTCGAATTATATATATAATTAATTTGCATTTTCTCAGTTAAACTAAGATATTCTGTAATTCGCATTAACTGCAGTTAATGCAAATTAATTGGCATTAACTGAGTTAAATTAAGTTTAACTGAGTTAAACTTAATTTAACTGAGATAAATTGAGTTTAACTAATTAATGTGACTTTCGAATTCCATAGCTCTCCCAAATTGGAATTATCTAACAGGTCACGCTCGACTGAACTACCTTTATACACACCTGAGATGGTCAGTATAGGACGACTTCTAATGTAGGGGCAGATAACCCGTCAGATCGGGCCTCGATTTCTGCGTATGAATACCAACAGACTGGAAAGATGGACACATCATCAAGCTACCAAAGAAGGGAGAACTCAGCAGCTGCGAGAACTACAGAGGCATCACACTTCTGTCAGTACCAGGGAAAGTGTTCAACAGGATACTTTTAGAGAGGATGCGGGACGCAGTGGACGTCAGGCTCCGGGACCACCAGGCGGGCTTCAGGCGGCAAGACAGATCCTGTACCGACCAGATTGCCACACTACGTATCATTGTCGAGCAGTCCCTGGAGTGGAATTCCTCACTGTACATCAACTTCGTGGATTTCCGCAAGGCTTTTGACAGTCTCCATCGTGACACCCTGTGGCAGCTCCTACGACACTACGGAATCCCAGGCAAACTGACACGAATCATCAAGGAGTCGTACGAGAGGATGGCTTGTCAGGTCGTTCATGGAGGCTAGTTAACACGTCGCTTCAACGTAAGGACCGGCGTACGTCAGGGATGCCTTCTGTCACCATTCCTGTTCCTCCTCGCCATTGACTGGGTGATGAAGCGGACGACAGATGGACAGAGGGACGGCATCCAATGGACCCTCTTGACTCAGCTAGACGATTTAGACTTCGCCGACGACCTCGCTCTGCTATCCCACAATCGGCAACAGATGCAGAACAAGACCACAAGCTTGGCTTCCCACTCCTCCCAAGTCGGCCTTCACATCCATCCCGACAAAACCAAGATACTGAAGATCAACGCCTCCAGCACAGAGGTAGTGAAGTTGGGAGACAACAACTTGGAGGAGGTAAAGTCCTTCACGTACCTTGGGAGCGTGATCAACCAGCAGGGAGGAACAGATGCAGATGTGAAGACCCGCATCGGAAAGGCAAGAGCATCATACAAAGCCCTGAAGAATATCTGTCGATCGCACCTCATCTCATCTCACACCAAAATCCGCCTGTTCAATTCCAACGTCAAATCAGTATTAGTGTATGGGGCAGAGACGTGGCGAACAACAAAGACCACCATCAAAAAAGTGCAAACATTCATAAATTCCTGCCTACGCGGAATACTGAAGATCCACTGGCCAGTTACCATCAGCAACACAGATCTTTGGGAGAGAACCAACCAAATGCCAGCAGAAGAAGAGATCAGAAGAAGAAGATGGAGATGGATTGGTCACACCCTTAGGAAACCACCGACCAACATCACTCGCCAGGCCCTGACCTGGAATCCTCAAGGGAAGAGAAGGAGAGGCAGACCCAAGAACACCTGGAGAAGGGACCTCGAGGCAGACGCCAAGAAAACCGGCTGATCCTGGGGGGAGTTAGAACGGATCGCCCAGGACCGGAGACAGTGGCGGGCGGTTGTGGATGGCCTATGCCCCTCCAGAGGTTCAAGACCTAAGTAAGTAAGTAGTTTCTTATATATAAATGTACATATTCATAGAAAATATTAAAAACAAAGGCCAAGTTGATAAATCAATGTTGTTTATCTATAAAAACAAATCATAAACACTTTTAACAAAACACACACACTACATATTTACACCTGTCCTTGAAATAAAGAAGAAAATAGTCGCAAATGGCTAGTTCGAATATCACTTATGTGACATAAAGAATTAACAAGAAAACGACAACCAAAACAGTGTCTATTTATTTCACATTTAGAGGATGTTCCGAATGAATTCGTCACTATCCTCTAGATTGTTCCATTCTTTACCATAGAAAAGGGCAACGTATAAAACACATACCAAATACATGTCCAAGCAAAAATCCCAAACGAAGTAAACATGTGAAGTTCCACAAGGAAATCCGAAGTAAGGCCAGGTTTTTCGGAAGGGTTTGCTTTTTCCTGTTTAGTTAGCTACACTCGCGACCTGTGTAATCAAAATTGGAAATGAAAAGAATATGGAAATATTGGATGTCAAATATACCTAGGGTCATTTTGGATAATGAAAAACATACTTATCAACAAGTTTGTGAGGACCGCCTTAAAACTGATCTGAGAAATGAACTAAATAAAACATACATGCCTAGGTAACAGGCTTTTAAAATTGTGTTCGGGGTTTGACCACGCCCAACAATATGGCTGCCGTTACTATAAATAGCCAAAAGACAAAAAAATCTTCTTCTCTGAAACCAAAAGGTGCAGGCAAATTTTGATTAGATTTTTGGATTTAGGATACCTAGATACACTAAAATTGTGTTTTTCATGAAAATTGAACGAAAAATAGGTTACGCGTTTTTTGCGTAAAATTATGTAATTTTTAAAATGAGACATTTATTGTTATAACTTCATAATTGCTGAAGATAATTGTATGGAGTTTTCACTGTTGATCTTGTCTTGCGATTTTCTTTCGATTGATGTCAAGGTCAAAGGTCAAGGTCATGTCCCAGTTTTTGACCCTTGATAAAAAATGCTATTTTTTAAACATTTCTGGTGATAATGACGTAGGATTTTTGGTTAATTGTAGGTATTGACATGACGATCATTTTGATATATCAATTAAGGTCATGGGTCTAAAGGTCAAGGTCACAGATGTACAAGTTTACCAAAATAGTTAATTACCTGCAAAACTATGAACTTTTTGTATAGGCATGTATATTAGAATATTGTAGGTAATGGCCCAATGGTCATTTTGATATATAAATAAAGGTCATGAGTTCAAAGATGTAAACAAGTACTGAAATGATTATTAATCTCAAAAACTATAGACTTTTTGTATAGGCATGTATATAAGAATATTTTAGGTATTATCCTAACGATCATTTTGATATATGAATGAAGGTCATGGGTTCAAAGGTCAAGGTCACAGATGTGAATGAATACCTGAATGGTTAATTATCTTGAAAACTGTTAACTTTTTGTATATGCATGTATATTAGAATATTATAGGCATTTGCACAACGATCATTTTGATATATGATTGAAGGTCATAGGTTCAAAGGTCAAGGTCATAGATGCAAACAAATACTTAAATGGATAATTATCTCAAAAACTATAAACTTTTTGTATAGGCATGTATATTGGAATATTGTAGGTATTGGCTTAACGATCATTTTGATATATGAGTGAAGGTCATAGGTTCAAAGGTCAAGGTCATAGCTGCAAACGAATATTAAAATGGTTAATTATTTCAAGAACTATAAACTTTTTGTATAGGCATGTATATTAGAATATTGTAGGCATTTGCGCAACGATCATTTTGATATATGAATGAAGGTCATAGGTCCAAAGGTCAAGGTCATAGATGCAAACGAATACTTAAATGGTTAATTATCTCAAAAACTATAAACTCTTTGTATAGGCATGTATATTGGAATACTGTAGGTATTGGCCTAAGGGTCATTTTGATATATGATTGAAGGTCATGGGTTCAAAGGTCAAGGTCATAGAATTGAATGAATACTTAAATGGTTAATTACCTCAAAAACTATAAACTTTTTGTATAGGCATGTATATTGGAATATTATTAATAATACTTTATTGTATATAAACTACATAGGTAGTTTGTTACAATCATCTTACAAGAATTACATAAAATATGCAATATTGCAAATTAATACCTTTGCACAAAATAAAATAAATGATATATATGTATCTGTATGAAAACATTCAGTTTAATATCCTAAATATTCAATAAGCCTGTCCTCCTCAGTTCAAAAGACTTTTTAATGAAGGCACCTAATTTACGTATAAGACAAGGGGATGTTGATTTCAAAATTATGATCATTGTTGAAAACTTATTATTTTCATTAACATTACAGTTTAAAGAAGCTTTGCTTGACTTTATAAAATCTTTACGGAGTTCCTTGTTATTTGAACAGTCAAAAATAAAATGTTGCTCATTATCAATTGTGTTACAGAATTTACAATTTCTTTCATCTCTTTTTAACTTTTTATAACGACCTTTTTCTATCTCTAGTGAATGATCACTGATTCTAAATTTAGTAAGTTGCTTTCTGGAATTAAAATCTTTCAGAATATCGAAATATGGTTCCTTTGAAAAGCTGGTTTTGATTTTACTGTACATATATAGTTTGCTTTCATTTCCTAAAGAATTCATTTTCTCTGAAAAGAGTTTTGTATAATGTTGTCCAAAAGACAAAAAACATATTTTTTTTAATTTATGTTTTTGTTTTGTATAATCAAATGACTGAACAGTATTTATATCTAATGATATTTCTGATAATGCTTCTTTAGCAAATGAATACCAGGAGTAAGTATTATCTATATCTAATTTCTTGGATAAAATAAATGTTTCCTTAATTAAAGGATTTAAGTTATTAGAATTAAGTCTTGATACATAGCAAGCTAATTGATTTAATATAAATTGAAATATTGGAAATCTGCCTAACTCGGATTTTGTAGCAAGATTGGAAGAAGTTTTACTGACACCAAGAAGTTGTTTACAGTATTTAATGTGTACCTTTTCCATGGGAAAAACATCATACAAGGATATGAGATCAATGGGTTGATTCTTATTGAGTGCTCTGTTTTTGGATGGCCATATTTGTTTATAAAGATCCATAAACCATATCTCAGAATTATAAGTAAGAATGGGACGTACAAGAGAGTCAAACAATCTAAGCATTATATCTATTGGCATATTGTTTACACCACTGCTGTACTTGTAAACTGAATGAAGTGCTCTGATACCTTTTTTTGATAATTCATTTGAAGAGGGAATAAAGGAACCTGCTGCATTTATTGTGTTTCCTAAGTATTTGTACTCTTTTACATTTTCTATTGCCTCATTTTGAAAATAAAATGTTTTGTTACTTAATTTGTTTGTTTGTTGAAATGTGAGAATTTTGGTTTTATGTAAATTAACAGTAAGCTGCCACTTAAAACAGTACTTGGCAAGGTCACTTAATGATTTTTGTAATCCTTCTGCTGTTTCTGATAGAATAATTAGGTCATCTGCAAATAAGAGTGATGTTATTTTTGAATTTAATAGTGTTAAAGGGTCATTATTATGAAACAGATCAGGAATGTCATTAATGAAGAAATTAAATAGGGAAGGACTTAGACTATCACCTTGGCGCACACCTCTAAATATAGAAAAGAAATCTGTAAATGAATGATCATGTTTTAAAGCCACCAAAGTTTTCTGATACATAACCTTTAATAATGAGTACATTTTAGAGCCTATTTTGGTTTGAGTTAACAATTTGAAACAAAGACCTTCACGCCAAACTGAGTCAAATGCTTTTTTAAAGTCAATAAAACAGGCATAAATTTTTTTTCTTTTTTGAATGAACGTATTTATTAATCAACGTTTTAAGAATGAATAAATTGTCAGAAGTTCTACTGTTCTTTCGAAATCCAAACTGCATGTTGCTATATTGTTCATCTATCAGTGTTGAGAATCTATTATTAATATTATTATTATTGGACCTTACTGCTAAAAGTTGTGATATTCTCTTTTATTAATGTCATTAACCATTATCTGCAAAAGATATGTACTCTGCCTCAGGTGAGCGTTAAGGCCCATGGGCCTCTTGTTAATTATGTTTTATTTATTTATTTTTTTACCTGGTGCCGAAAGGTGGTAACTTTTTGGAAAGCTACCACTTGCATAAAATGTAAAACATTTTACCGACACGATGGAAAAGACAAATTGCAGATTTTAAATGAAAAAGAATTTTCATAATATAGCGAATTTTATCCTTACAATAAAATATACTTATAAATCATTATTTCTAATTTTAATAGTTCACGAATTGATAATTTTTTCCTGATAAAAAATCGATTTCTTTTAATTAAACTTTGTTTCGTTTACAAAAATTATGTACACAAAAACTGATTACGTATTTCACAGGGGCACTTGAAACTTGATATGGCTGAGGAAAAAGTTGGCAAAAAAGCAGCATTTTGTTTCCCTTGTTAACACGTCTACCTTTTAATCTATACTCTCCTATTTTATTTTATTTGACTGAGGTTACCTTACTGGTAATAATGTTGAGGGTTTCACAGTTTAAACCTGTTTTGCCCATTTTGTTGGGCACCTGTTTGGGGATTGCTCTCAACATGATGTTTGCCCCTTTCTTGGACGAGATGTGTGACACGCCACAAATATCACAGGAAAATGATGGTGACAACTTAATTAAATTACGCGAAACAATGTCTGTCGATGAGAAGAAGCCAGTTGTTGACAAAGACATGGGCATTGTAGATACTGTTAGACAGGATAACCTGCTACCAGTTACTAAACAACCACCTAAACAACAAAAACCTAAGAAAAAACTTGTACGACCAAGATTCGCATCTACTGAGCTTGGAATCCGTGAAAAATTGTTTGTTGGAGTAATGACATCACCAAATACCATTAATTCATTTGGTGTAGCAGTTAACAAAACTATGGCCCATTATGTCACTAAAACTGTGTTTTTTAGTGTTGCAAAACCAGGAAGTACCCCCTCTGGAATGACAGTGGTCGGTTTTGCAGATCACCATATAAAACATCTTCCACTTCATATGTTGAAGTATATATCAGATCATTACGCCCACACCTATGATTACTACATGTTCATGACGGATCGGACATACATACGTGCAGAGAAAATGTTTGAACTTGTCAGTCATATCAGTGTCAGCCAGGATGTCTACATGGGATCAAATGATCTTCAGAATAATCAAGGATCAAGTGTTTGCTCATTAGAGGGCGGGATTATAATATCACAGGTACATTTGAATTTCCATTTAGATCTATACCCATTTATGTCAATGGTCATAGGGTGGGGTTATATTATCGCAGGTATATTTAAATTTCCATATAGATCTACACCCATTTATGGTGATAGTTTCTACTTCTGATTTTGAAATTTTCCTCCAACTTAACCAAATCATCAAATTCATACCAAAATCAACAATGTGAATGTTAAACCAATAAAGGTCCTGTAAAATGTTTTGTGCACTTAGATCATACTTTAAAAATCCTACAATAAGTCTTTAGTTTTATTTGGAGATATTCATCTAGTTGGTGACTACAAAATATACTAGGTATAAGTTGTAATATTTTCATAGATGTTTTAAATTGAAGCTTTGTTGAAAACCGGCATGTTATTTAAAAAGTTAAAATGCAAATTATATCAAAATGAAAGTAGGACAACACAAACCTCTGGCTTACAAAGACGTAGAGTATGGTAAGAAGTAATCATCTTCAGTCAAGATAAAAAGGCTTCAAAAAGCAGCGGTAGGCTGGCTAACACTGACTGTATAGGCAGGGGTTGGAAATTTTTTCAGATGAGCTAAAGCCCCGGACTTTTTGATAAAGAAAATCAAAAGCCCGCAATTTTTTTTATCAAGTCCAGAGTTTGGTTAATAAGAAAATCAAAGGAGAAAACCAGAAATCAATATGTATTATTTCTATTGGCAGTTTTATGGTAATTTTGGCAGTATTTACAACCCATGTGACGGCTGTTGAAGCAATCAGACACACTTCTCCAATCATATTTGGTGTCTTTATTTTCATGTGATTTTCTTGCCACTGTAGCCTGCTTGTTGGTGTGAAATTTAAATTAAACGGCTACATCATCGGACAAGACTGAGCATTGGTTGCCATTACAAGCACAATAACTTTATCAGCAGAACACTTGTCTTAAGTTGCCTACCTAATGACTAGCATTTCTTACAAGCACTGTAATGATCAAGAATGAATGTAAACAACAACAGGGCAACATGACTACGGATGGTTTATCCAAGATTTTTTCAAGACACCAGGCGACGGTCGAAAATAAAATTCATTGTTCTTCTTTGTGTTTAAGCCTTTTTAAGCCCAACGGGCTTTTCAGTAAAATTTATGCAAAGTCCTGCTTGCCAAATTTCTAGTCCCGGGCTTCGGACTTGAAGAATTTCCAACCCCTGAATTAGGTCTAATTGAAATGGACAAACCAATGGGCAAATATTGTGTGAATGTGGACTTGTACCAAAGGTACCGTACACATCCGTTTTTTTGGATCCTGTAAAATTTAGTTTTCATCAGATTTTAATGAAATCATACTGATATATTTTATTATATTTTATTTTCAGTCTGTAATGACAAAGATTTTATCCCAGTTAGACTGGTGTTTAAATAATGCTCGTTCATCAAATCCCAGTATGACCTTTGCCAAATGTGTAGACCATGCAGTAGAACAGCCTTGTGTGGAGAACGTTGGTGTAAGTTTTTGAATCTTATTTTTTTTGTATGATACAATTTTTCTGTAATACCAGGTAATATTCAGGTTGAACTAAATCCCCTAAACCAATAATATAAACTAAAGTATTTTTATGGAGGTTACTTCTCTTGGCATGTACCACTGCTGTAGCTACGTTGGTAGAGTGATGGCTCCCTATGTGGGAGGCTGTGGGTTCAAACCCTGATCGGGTCTGACTCGAGACTTGAAAGTGGGCATTGACTCTTCTTTGGCCCAGCACTCGAGATTACAACATGAAAGTCTCAGTTCTGTTGCATGGGAACTTTAAATAAACAAGGCCCTGTGTTCATGGTAGGCCTGGCACAATAAAGAACCCTGCTATATAATGCCATCAGCGTAACATACAGGCAAAATTTCTACACCTTCACCTATAGCTGGAAATGTCTCTATATAAGTCAAATATTTTTTACTGACGTTTAACACGATTACTCATCTCAACTAAAGTTGTCATGCAAAATAGCAAAATAAAGATGATTTTCCACTTATGTTTCTTGTGATGATGGCTCAAAACTTGTTTTTGCATGATGGATTAATTTTGGATAAAATTTATTTTTTTGTATGACCAAGTTAATATTAGCATAGGTGTATAATTGACTTAATTTGAATTACCCCATTCTATTCAGGAAATGTTTTTAGAGTCCTGCCTTATTTATTAATTAATTTATTTATTTTAGGACAAAGTATACAGGCATTATAAAGTAGATGATTTTGACTTTGATGACGATATCGAAACATTAAGAAATGATGGACGCTTTAATGCCTCAGTAACTATATATCCAATGCCTGATGATTTGTCAATCTACAAAATACACAGGTAAACTAGTGTTATATGTCATGTAGAGTGTAATAGAGTGAAGTTAAGAAGTTTTACAAGTCCTGATTCTTTTACTTACCAGTATATCAAGGTGATCAATTCCGAGATGATGGAGAAAACAAGAGTACCCAGAGACTTGTCACACAAAGTGTTTAAGTTAGTCTTGGATCTTCTGAAAAAAGACGATACATTGTCTTTGAACCAGAACTACAGTTTGGGAGAAAGGATTGATTTAGGGGAAAATAGAAAAAATATCGAAGATGTTTTAAGTAAAATTTGCTTTAAATTTGTGCAAAAATATGTTTCATTTTTTTAAGGTTTATATCATATGAGAGTTATTGTCTCACAGCAATAGAAAAGACTTATTGGGTGTCATCATTACCATCAACATTCTTATTATACCCCCGCTTTAAAAGTGGGGGGTATATAGTGATAGGGGTGTCCGTCTGTGTGTCCGTCCGTCCGTCCATCCTTCCTTACACCTTAGGGTACCTATCTCTTATCAGCAACTCCTCCTAAACCCTTCATGGATTTTCATGAAACTTTCACACAATCTTTGTGATATAATTTAGATGTGCACCTCCTATTTAAAAATTTGATCCGATTGATTTTTTATGGGGGGGGGGGGGGGGGGGGGTGGAGCGGGGGTATTTTTTGTGAGCTTGGCTCACAGTTTTTCTAGTTTTATTTTGTCTTATTGCTAGTATACCAACTTTTATGAGAGGAATGGGAGTATATACTGTAGATTGGGAAATTTTCGCGTCATCTAATTTTCGTGTCAACGCACTTTAATATTTATTCGCGTCTTTTAATTTTCGTGAGATCGCGACTTTGTAGTTATAATTTTAATGATTGCTTATTTTTCGTGAAACTTTTATTTTCGCGACTCGTTTCACTCGCGAATTTACGCCAAAATAAGACGATCGCGAAGTTTTTCCAATTAACCATATTAGTCCAACGGTACATATATAACAATTACTTATTTGATTTGTTTTTCTTTTTAAGATATTACTGTCAACTTGAGTTAAATCTAACGAGGCAGGAAATTGAAAAAGCAAAGGAAAATATTGTACATTTAAGTCAGTTTGCACCTGGTGGCAGGGACAGCCTCACCTGGCCAGTTGGTACGTATCTCAACAGTAAGGCTTACAGTTGTACATGTTTATGATTGGTATTTAGCTATTAAATGCTTACAACATCTGTAAACATGTAAGCCGTTACATGGAGTTATTATATGACAACAATATTATGTCATAATTTACCATACATGTCTTTTTGTGCACAAAATGGCAGAAAAATACCAAAAGTCAACTGCAAGAACTGTGTGCAACAGCTTTAGTGTCATATAAACAATCGCCATGATTTTGGTGTGGTACATTATTAAAATCAAAATCTGCACATTTTTAGTGCTTGATGAATTGTACAAAGACAAAATTTTGATATCTTACTCTGTTAACATAAGACTCAAATTGACCACTGGTAGCAATAGGGTTCGCCGCTGTACCACATGAAACCCTCTAACATTTGTGTGGAACACTTATTTTCAATGGATATGGAATAATTTTCCACGAAAACGACGTTATTTCGGAAATCTGTGATGTTGACATTTTCCAAAACATTCCACACAAACGTTAAGAGGTATTGATCACATGGTACAGTGGCGAACCCCATTGTATAAACTAAGTAAAATCTTATGGTTTGGAGATATTAGTTTGTTACAGTATTTAGATTGTGCAATATTTTGTTTAAATGGAACTGTTTAGTTTAATAGCATCCATTAAAATGTAAAAATTTTGTACATGTTTAAACTTGGAAGACTTTCTCAGCAATGTCTGGAATTTGACTGAAATTTTTAACTAATTAGCTAGCCCAGGCTGAATTTCAATTAAAAAAATTTTCTTTTCAGGTGTCCCAGAATCTGTACAGCCAACTTCACGGTTTGATGTCATAAGGTGGACATACTTTACGGACACACATATCTATTTTGATGATGATTTTACAAATGTTAGAAAACTCCAGGGTAAATGATTAAGTTATATACTCTATAAATCACACAGGCAGCAGATATGTTGATATATAAAATCCATGTGACAATTCGTCCATTGGTTGCATTTGGATTTACAAGCTATCAGCAGTTTTTCCAGCATTTTGCATCTTGACTTGTTTGTTTAGTCATAATTTTATTGAACTGAAAATAGCTGATCAAGGTACCTCTTTTTGCTCTAGGGTTGAATCCTATTCTGGCAGTTCCTAGTGTGAAAAGATTTGTCAGTTTGCCAGATACTCAGTTTCCTCCACTATCCCAGATTTGACTGCCATATAAGTGAAAGAATCTTTACATTTACAGGGGCTCAAAACACCTCTATTTCACACTTATTGGGCCAGATGTACATTGTGTTTCACTGTTTTCTGCGTATCTTTATTGATTTGGGCTTACCTTACTGAATTTCAGGAGTTGATAAGGAGGATGTACAGGAGATACTTCAGACTGCCTTTGAGCGGATAAATCGGCAGTATGGATTTGTTTTTTCACAAGCTCGACTGATCAATGGTTATCGAAGATTTGAGCCAATCAGAGGAATGGAATATATATTAGATTTAGAATTCCAGAAGAAAAATCGAAGAGAGGTAGTCCCAAAAAGAGTTCACATGATACGACCACTGGGTAAGGTTGAAATTGTTCCAATGCCTTACGTTACTGAAAATACTCAAGTCAACTTAGTTATACCATTACGAGAAGAGGAACTGGATGAATTCCCCAAATTTTTAGACGGTTACGTTAAAAATGTTTTAGAAAAGAATGATAACACTCGTTTGTATGTTTTGTTTATCTATCAGACCAACAGTAAAAAAGTTAAAAAGGACGCATTTGCAGTGGCGAAAAACACCATTGATTTCTATATCAAGAAAACTAGCAGTGATGCCACAAAAATTGTATGGAAGAGTTACCAAGGCAACAATAAAACTGTTACCATGTTTGACATCACTGACAGGATGTTGAAAGATCTGCCTTCTGATGGACTTCTAGCTCTCGGAACATCTGCCATGGAACCTGAACAGGACTATCTGAATCGAGTACGCATGAACACTATTAAAAAACATCAAGTGTTTTTCCCAATAAGTTACTGGCAGTATAAACAGAATTTAGCTTATGATAAACTTCCCCTCCCTAGCGAGGTCGAAATTGGTCAGAAGTATGGCCATTTTGATGTTCTGTCATATGAGCATGGTAGTTTTTATTTGTCGGATTATGTAGCAGCAAGAAAGAAATTGACACTGAAGGATTTGACGGAGGGAAATGTGTTTGACATGTTTGTCAGATATAAAGATGTGAATATCTTCAGAGCAGCCGAGCCAGCATTGAAGTGCAGATGGAGAAGATTAACCTGCGCTTCTGATGGTAGTCCAGACCAAGTTGCGGAATGTCTAGATAGAAATGCACAAGGTTTAGCAAGCAGGTCACAAATGGCTAAACTTATATTTGAACACACAGATGAAGATGAAACTGCAGCACGGAAAAAGTTAAAGTAAAATTCTGTGTCAATATTCACTCAATTGAAAAGAATTTTTCTACAGCATATCTGTATGACTAGTAACGCAAGTCAAGACAAATTTTATGTGATCAACAAAAGACATAATATTTACATATTAGTCTCTGAGAGATGTTTTGTAAAATAATTTTTTACCAATTACAATGCCTATATGTTCAACATAGTTCAAAGAGCCTTAATGAACAAAAATGGTTTGAAAAACCATAAAATATAACATGGGTTTTTTTTTTATTATATATGTTGTATTCCTAAGGGTTTTTTGTTACCAATGGGGTTCGCCGCTGTACCACGTGATACCCTCCAACATTTGTGCGGAACACCATTACCAATGGATTTGGAATCACATAAGATGACATTTTCCCGTAAATATGATGTTGTTGCGGAAGTTTAAAATGTTAATGTTTTCCAAAACGTCCAGCACAGAGATAAAGAGGTATTGATCATTTGGTACAGCGGCGAACCCCATTCACACAAATGTTTCACATTTAATATGAAAATGTTTACTTTTTCAATGTATCGCAGCCGTCATTGTGAAAATGAATTTGTATGTGCAATAGAAATATTCAAACATTATCCAATATATGTTGAAAATATTGCAAGGTAAGATTCATTTTAATATTTTTTAAGAATAACAACTTATTTAATTTGTTTTTTTTAAATCGCCACACATCCATATTAATTGGGACCAATTTGTATTTGATAGTACCGTACTTGATAGGTAATTATCTCACCGTTTCTTAGTGTCTGGAAGTTTGGGTGAGTTTCTCAGTGTCTGGAAGTTTGGATGAGTTTCTCATTGTCTGGAAGTTTGGGTGAAAATCTGTCTGGCCTAATTCCAACATCTCAATGCATTCTATATACAAGTACATGCCAAAACTAGTATATTTATGTAATAGAATTTACAAGACATTTTATATGGAAGTCTAGCGCCTCCAGTCCAACCTAAATTGTGAACACTGCCATTTCTAAACTTTTTAAAAATATATTTTTTAAATTTTTTATTTGCTTCAGTCCAAATGGAAAACATTAAAAAAAAACATATAAATGAGTTAAGTGATCCTTGGTTGTTTTGTGTTTTTTCCCCAGGATAAACTTGATCTATATTTTGACAATGTTGTCACATGTATTATACCCCCCGCAAACTAGTTTTAGGGGGGTATATAGAAATCACCATGTCTGTCCGTGTAAAATGGTGTCCGGGCCATATCTCGTCAATGTTTTGGAGGACTCTCATGAAACTTCACAGGAATAATTTTCATGGTCCAAAAGTGTGTCATAACCTTCAACCAAGGTCATATCGGAAAGGTCAAGGTCGCAGGAAAACGAGACAGTTCTAGTTAAATTTTTAGTAAGAAAATTTTTTAGCACAAATACTGTATACATAGAAATATTGGTTGTGTACAAAGGTCACAAGTCGACCACCAAATAAACCCACCATTAAATGTAATATCCATGTCAAATTTCCTTCACTGGCAATCGTCGCATGTACGTGACTTATACTGCAGACCATTAGGCAGGAGTTCAAAATAATGCTTTGTAATGGAAGGTACAGGACCTTTTACCTTTGTTTTTGGCAGGTCCCACATAAAGTTTTGAAAGTCCAATATCCACGTGCAATTATGTTTTCAGAGAATAATCTGAAAATAGGATCCTTGTAATTGAAAATGAGAGGTCCATCAGACTTTTGAGCTTAAATATTAAGGATCCCAATGTAAAGCCAAAAGGCCCAAGACCTCAAACTCTGGGAATTTTGAACTCCCTGATCAGAAGACAACAAAAGCTTATGTACCAGCAAATATTTTTATTTATACAATACCTGAACTGCTATATTTCGTATATTGGATATAAGAATGATGTGTATCGTTTTAGATTTACACAAATTTTATTTTGTATTATTGTTATAAAGAATCTCAGAATGTTTTAAGAAAGTTTTGAAAAGAGTCTATGGGTTATTCATTGAACTGTTGAGATGTGGTAATTATGGTTGAATAACTGTTGTATATGACATTCCATATGCCAAAGTTGCCCTCAGAACAATCCAATAATATTTAAAAAGCAGAAAACAGATTCTGAATGCAATAAATAGTCTGTTGTGTTTTCTACAATTTCTCCACAAATATTATTTTTGTATAACCCAGTGTTGGTTCTTCAAAAATATAACAAATATTAAAAGGGTAAAATTTTTCACATAAAGTCACTTTTTGCATGTGGATGGTTATATATTCCAGCAGGCTAAATACCCCAGAATAACTAGGCCAGTTGCAAGACCATAATTACCAAATCTCAACCGTTCAATGATAATGTTTATATATATGCATTTACACTTACATAAAACGTAAAACAGATAAAACAGATGATCAATGATCTTTTTAAATTGCAAATTCCCACCTAATACGACATGATAAATTATGCGACGCCACTAGAATACATGCATGTAACAGGCATGTTATTTACAAAGATGCTAGACTGCATTGTGTGTCAATTTTTGCTATGAGTTGCATAGTGATATATTGTTTATGTCCCACTCTGAAACAGCAAATGTAACACCACCAGATGTAACGGTCATGTTGTTTACAAAGTTGCTAGATTGCATTGACTGTCAATCTTTGCTATGAGTTGCATAGTGGTATATTGTTTATGTCACATTTTCCAGTTGGGCTCTGAAACAACAATTATGTTCTGATTAACTGATTAGGTTTTATTACAGAGCGTATGGAGAAAAGTACAGAAGATATAAATATAATGCATACCTAAATGTATTTCCAATCGTAAATTTTTGATTTACAAATGTTTGTTTGAGCAGAGGTTATCAAATTTAGCCATTTTCATGGGTTAGTAACCTCACTTATCACCACACTATTCCAAAGTCCGCAAATCCATTTTAACATGAAACCTCTTAAAAATGTCAAAATTTCACAAATGGTGATACCGAATTTAAGTTTCACTGTACTTTATTGCTTGACAAAATCTGTTGATGCAGAATTTCTTTTTGAATCCTTGCATGTTATATGATAATTTCTTTATACTACATGTTACCATTCTTGCAGAGACAAACCTGTTTTACAAGTCATTCAGCCATTCATTTATATTATTCTACAAAGACTGACAGATCTTCTGGTTGTTTTTATACAGATTAGAGGTTATAGTGGGATTAATTTAATCAATGTGAACAAATTTTATCAGTATTTTGTTATAGAGCTTTAATTTTTCATGATGATGATGAATATGTGCCAAAGTTATCGTAGATCCTTAATATTACATTTTACATTAATTAATTACTTATATGGTATTTTTATACTAAAAATAAAACTATATTGCATTTAAAAAGTCTTTGTGTTATCATTCTCTTGTATATTGAGTGTATGGGGGGTATCATTCTCTTGTATATTGAGTGTATGGGGGGGGGGGTTATCATTCTCTTGTATATTGAGTGTATGGGGGGGGGGATGAGAATTTACACAATGTACATCAAGTTTGAACTGATCATTTGATGTTAATTCAAATATTAGATTGGGTTAATTGACACATATGATTTAGGGAAGACAGCATGTTTCATTATCATAAACACCTCTTACCCAGTATTACTATCATCTATCCTTATATATCAACTTTATATAACCCCTAAATTACACAATGAATATGTCTGTTTGAATATTCAAATTAAAGATCAAATGGCCAGGTAAAACTTGATGCACTATATCCTAGTTAGGATGTCATACTTATGTTTTTAAGTCAAGGTTTTTTTTTTTAACTTCAAATTTCAGTATAAAATATAAAACAAAAATATACTGGTCATCAACAAAATGTTACAGTTTTTGATAGAAAACCTATTTGATTGTGTTTGGTAATTAATATAAGGAGAGGACTTATATAGGCAATGCATGCTGTCCAATCCTTTTCAAAAAAAAAAAAAAAAACTGTGAATAAAATATTTTTGATATAATATAATTTTCTAACAGACAGATTGGTATACCAATAGGCACAGATTGTGCATCATTGCTTGATGATTTGTTTCTTTATTGGCATGAAGCAGAATTTATGCACAACCATGTCAGATCTGGAGAGAATACCTACCAGATATATGAATGACATGCAATTTCTTAATATTAAGGCCTTAATTTGGAGATTATGTGAATATCACCTACTCTAGTAAGCTTGAAAAAAAGATATGACTGATTCTTCAAGTTCTGCTTCATATTTAGACTTGTGCTTCAATTATGACATCCACGAAAGTCTTTGTTTGAAGTTATATGACAAACGTGATGGCATCAATTTTCATATTGTCACTATCGTTTTCTATGTAACAATATACCTGCTTCCCCTATTTATGGTGTATTTGTTACACAATACAAAAATTGTAAGATTGTTCCAACTATAAGAACTTTATAAAACGAAGCAAGCTGTTTACAAATCAATTGTTGACGCAGCCCATGAAAGGCTAAATCTGAAGCTGTTTGACAAACATGTCTAAGCAGCAATATACCTGTCTTAGTGTATTTATTTCACAGTTTATACACTATGGTAGACCTTGTTCCCACTACAGGTAAATCAAAGATCAAGATCACTACGGGAACTTTATACAACAAAGCATGTCGCTTACAAATAAACTGTTTACGCAAGGCTATCGCAAACCTAGGCTTAACTAGGACCTCAGAACGTTTAATAGACGTCATCACAATATTGTCGATAGCTAATTATCACGTAGTCCCGTGTACAACCCTTTCCAAGATAGAATCGCTGATTTTCCTTTGATTATAAACATGGCGATTGTAGCTAGCTAAACAAGTGGTGCTTACCCATCCGGAGCACCCGGCCTCACTACCTTGGTGGAAGTTCACCTATTTAACTTATGTTTTGGTTTAGTTTTGTTTTTTTTCACAATGGACTAGAGTGTATTCATCTTGCTTGGCAGTTTTATATGAGTATACACTAATCAATGTATTTTTATACTCCCGCTTTAAAGAAGGGGCTATACTGCTTTCCTCTGCCCATCCATCCGAAACAAAAAAAAATCTGTAACAGTTTTCTCAGCAACTACAAAGAGAGGAGTGACAAGTCTGTCGGACGTCTACTTTCTGTTTCATGACTTTTTATTTTTCAACATTTATGGTCAATGGTTGAATTTTTTTGTAACAGTTTATAAAGCAACCACTGATTACAGTCTCTTGAAATTTTGAACATGAGTTAAGTGTTAGGTTCCATGCCACAGATACTAATTTCAAGTCCGTCAGACATTCACTTCACATTTTGTAAATATTCTAACGGGGGTATACTTAGCGAGCAGATTTGTTAAATATTAAGGTTTTCAAGCCAAGATATCCAGGAACTATAATGGAACCAAATACAATTTGTTGTGAAAAAGCGACAAGTATTTCGAACAAAACAATGACTGAATGGAGCAAAATAAATTGTAATGTTTCAGACTGTTGACAGAACCAAACGGAACATTGATCAATTTTCAAAATATCAGTTTATTATAAAAGTTTAAAAAGATAAATAACTTCCAACGTTAGTGCCAAAGGGGCCCGCGGTCTTTCTGGTGTAACAATTAGATCTGTTCAAAAATATCCATAATACATTTAACTTAATGAAAAATGCAATTAACACCAAGTGAGTTTGAAATAAAAGATACGTTCTGATTCATATTTAGACTCAATACCTCAATTATGACGATCACAAACGTGATGACTTCAATTTTTCTATTGTCAACTTTTCTTTCCTATGCAGCAATATACCTGCTTCTATTTGTTTCCCAATAAATACGCTATGGTAGAGCTTGTTCCCACTACGGGGACTTTGTACAACTAAGCAGGCTGCTTACAAATAAATTGTTGACCCAGGGATATTGCAAGCCTAGGCTTATCAAGGCCCTCAAAACCTTTTATGGCCTTTATCACAGTATTGTTGATAAGTTTGATGTCTCTGTGTCCGGGATTACCCTGGATATATTACGTTCAATAGTTTCATGTTCCTTTCACACAATTTTGATTACACAATTGGGTGTAGCTAGCTAAACAGGAGGTGCTTACTGCTTATCATTCCGGAGCACCCGGTCTCACTTCCCTGGTGGAAGTTCACGTGTCTAACCTAACTTTGTCAGATCCAATGTTTTTACTTTGCCTCTGGGTTGTGACATGGATTTATGGTTTTTTTTTTTTTTTTTCATTTGATACCTATTTATTAGACGGCGACTGATTATGTACAGGTTGTCCAGATTTGTAAACCAATCAGGATTGTTGACGGCGTATTCCGCATGACGTAATGGTTTTAAATGCTATCATCGCAAAGAGAATTAATACGGCATACCTGGAAACGCCGCCTTCTTAAAAATAACATAGCGTCATATGTCGTTGGATGCCTGATGCAGTCTTTGTAAATTTGTAAGAAAAACGCCGTCCCATAAGGCGACAGGTCAAATGTTTTTTTCATAATATATATATATATATATATATATATATATTATATATATATATAGGCTACCTGCCCATAAAGGCCACACTTTTACTGGTTCCCTTGTGTGGCCTTATAGACAGGTTTGTTATATATATATATATATATATATATATATATATATATATATATATATATCTATATATATATATATTTCAATAATATGAATAAAGAATAATTAGGATACAATTCTAATGGCTTTTATAAGCAGGTGGCCCTTATATAGAGGTGGATAAGACAGGTTGGACTGTATATATAATACTAATATTGAATAAAAATAATTAAAGTATGAAGAATAAATAAATAAAAAATATATAATTTAAATCTGGGAAATGTTTATGGTAATTTGTATTTACGAACATTTCCGTTCTTGATTCCAAATTACTAATTTCTATCTCTATCTGAGAGCTGATTTCATTCCGTTTCCGGTTAATATTTTAGAATTGCCCTCATCCCGGATTTTCCATTTTTACGCATTATTCATCTTATAAACGGTAAACAAAGTGCGATCATCAGCATTTATCAAATTGTACTGTTTGTCACTGGCAAGCAAACATGCAGCCCATCAGGTTTCAGGACATACCGCCAATTTCGGCCGTGTTGTGGTCAGAATTTACAGAATGTCCAGAAATAATGTACAATTTGTTCGAGTCGACTCTGAGACCGGGAGGGGTGACACACAAATCTGACTTGGTGTACGACTTGTCGGCACAATCAGTGCTCCAGAAAGAAACGTAAGTGTAATATTTATTTGTTATTTATTTATTAACGGTTCTAGTTATGTATAACTTGGTCAATTACACATTATTTTCTGCGGCCTATAGGCCTACTAGCCTTGCTCACAGGCGCTTGGGGTCAGGTTTTTTTTTTCAATTTATTAGTTTATCGACCAAGCAATGATATATTTTGCTATTTTATCATATCTGACAATGTTCTGAACTAAATGCACCAGAAATAAACTGATTTTATTGCACTTAAAAATTTTCTTGATTTTCTCTATATTTATAAAAAGAAAATCAAGAAAATTTTAGTCTTGTCTTATAAATCTGTTTTAACCGAATACAACTTGAAACACCTACAAAGTAGTGAAAGAACTTGTCTTATAAATCTGTTTTAACCGAATACAACTTGAAACACCCACAAAGTAGTGAAAGAACTTGTCTTATAAATCTGTTTTAACCGAATACAACTTGAAACACCACAAAGCAGTGGAAAAACTGTCTTATAAATCTGTTTTAACCGAATACAACTTGAAACACCCACAAAGCAGTGAAATAACTTGTCTTATAAATCTGTTTAACCGAATACAACTTGAAACACCCACAAAAGCAGGAAAACTTGTCTTATAAATCTGTTTTAACCGAATACAACTTGAAACACCCACAAAGCAGTGAAATAACTTGTCTTATAAATCTGTTTTAACCGAATACAACTTGAAACACCCACAAAGTAGTGAAATAACTTGTCTTATAAATCTGTTTTAACCGAATACAACTTGAAACACCCACAAAGCAGTGAAATAACTTGTCTTATAAATCTGTTTTAACCGAATACAACTTGAAACACCCATAAAAGCAGTGAAATAACTTGTCTTATAAATCTGTTTAACCGAATACAACTTGAAACACCACAAAGCAGTGAAATAACTTGTCTTATAAATCTGTTTTAACCGAATACAACTTGAAACACCACAAAGCAGTGAAAAACTTGTCTTATAAATCTGTTTTAACCGAAACAACTTGAAACACCCACAAAAGTGAAATAACTTGTCTTATAAATCTGTTTAACCGAATACAACTTGAAACACCCACAAAGCAGTGAAATAACTTGTCTTATAAATCTGTTTAACCGAATGCAACTTGAAACACCACAAAGCAGTGAAATAACTTGTCTTATAAATCTGTTTTAACCGAATACAACTTGAAACACCCACAAAGCAGTGAAATAACTTGTCTTATAAATCTGTTTTAACCGAATACAACTTGAAACACCCACAAAGCAGTGAAATAACTTGTCTTATAAATCTGTTTTAACCGAATACAACTTGAAACACCTACAAAGCAGTGGAAGAACTTGTCTTATAAATCTGTTTTAACCGAATACACAAATTACAAAGAAGCAGTTCACGTATTTAGGCAATATCACAGTTACATATCCCATATCAGTCACTAGAGGCCTGTTTCAGAATACAATTCCTCATCAGTAGTGCTTGGACTAAAATTGTGAAACAAAATTTATTCATGGGGTTGAAAAAATATCCAAAGCCTTTTTAAGGACCAAAATATATATTTAACCAAATTATAATTAAGCCAAGGAAATACCTTACAAAAGGAAGTATATTCTGTTACCTACATGTAAGTAGATGTTGAGGATTAGAAATACCAGGCCCCAGTTTCACAATCATTCCTAGGTAAGATTTTTTTCTTACATCTTGCAAAATTTCAATCTTCATTATTTTGTTAATTTTCAAGATATTGAGGAATTTAAGGTATCAGTTTTAAGATCACTTCTAGATTAAAACATTTACATTTAGTTTTTGACAAAAGTATTCATCAGTAGTGTCATGTGCGGTTTTTGAATTTCTATTAAAATAATGCATTCAAAAACAGCACATGACAAGTTGTCATGTGCTGTTTTTGAATGCATTATTTAATAGAAATTCAAAACAGCAATGACAGTAGTTTCAAAAAGAGATTACAAAAATTTGCTAAATTAAGTTAAGGAAGATCTTAGCTAAGGAATGATGTGAAACCGGACCAGGCCCCAGTTTTACAATTATTCCTTAGCTAAGATTTTTTCTTAATCTTTCAAATCTTCATTATTTTGTTAATTTTCAAGATTTTCAGGAATTTAAGGTTTGTTATTTTAAGATCACCTCAAGATTAAAACATTGCATTTAGCTTGACAAAAGTTCCAAAAACAGAATATCAGAATTTGCTAAATTTAAGTGAGGAAAATCTTAGTAAGGAATGATTGTGAAACGGCCAGTAGTATATTTCTAAGAGTACAAACGTAATGCCTACTGAGTATCTCGGGGAGATCTAGAGATACCAGCTCAGTGGGTTTATATTACATATTATACCAGTTTTAGATTTACACTACAGCACTAGGCGACCGTTCGTAATGCAAGTCTCATCAGTAGTGTTTGGACCAAAATTAGAAACCATTTTTTCTTCAAATTGACTGTTAAAAGAGATGAATTGCCATTGTACATTCTAATGCTTTTAAAAGGGATCATAAAAATCAATAGGCATCAGGGTGCACAAGTCGAGTTGCATTTCCATATCTATATGATGTGTGATTCATTTACAAAATAAAGTCCGTCCACATGCTTTCATCAAAAGTCACTAAACCGGAACGAAACTCAAGCTTGATATGTTAACATAATGCTAGACTTACAAACTCAATATTGGTCGTTTAGTAAAAAAAATCAGAAAACAAACCAGGTTGTTATTTTGAAGACATTTTAAAGTTAACATCCCATAATTACATCAAAAGTCACTGAACCGGAACGAAACTCAAAATTTATCTGCAACACACAACAATAGACTCGCATAGCCATACCAAATATTGGTTCAATATCTGCATGTTTAGTAAAAAAAAATTTTTAAAAAACCCAAACTATCCATCCTATAGCTAGCTGCCCGCCCGCATCACCATACTGGTATTAATAGTCGAGTTCAACTTCTTTTCAACACGAATAAAATTTCTCTTAGCCTTTCATTGTTGATACTATCATGCCTAAAATGTTTGATCAGTCATGGTTTAACCCAGCTTGATATAATATCAGTTCGCTTTCCGAAGTCCAGTAGCTTTTTCTGCCGGGGCTCCTCGGTTTCCTACATCTATGTGTTGAGTAATGGTGTTAAACGTCCCAGTCAAGAATATTTACTTATAACATGTATATCGAGAAGTCGTCAGCTATAGACGAAGGTGCAGAAGTTTTGTTGCCCGTTGCGTTGATATCATTTTACAAAAAGGTTTTTTATCGTATCACGCCTATCGTGCATGAGGCCTCGCTTATTTTAAGTTCCCCATTCGAAAGAAATGTGGCTTCCATTTCGCAATGCCAAGTGCTTGGCGAAAGAAACAGTCACTAGCCACTGTCAAGTCTTGGGTCAGACCCGGTTGGGATCCTCAGTCTATGAACTGACGATTTGATGTTTAAGTGAAAGTTCAGGGTTTTACGGGACGCGCAATTCTGCGTTTTTTACGCAAAATAAATTATGTTGACGCAAAATTATCATATGCGTACAGAAGGACGCAAAAAAATCTGTAAACCAATCTGAATTCAATGGGAAAACGTGTTTGATATTCTATTAATATAGACAAGGATTTTTCGAAAACCTTCCATTATCGACTTTGCGTTTGATCAATAGTTGCGCATGCGCTAATTTTTCCAGTTACTTTCGACCTGAAGCTAACAAAGAATTATGAAGGATTGAAACTTATTTCTTAAATAAAATATTGAAAGATCAAAGATATCAAATTATTCCTGTTATCATTAAAAAGTAGAAAATGAGAGGAATTTTATGGTATTTTTTAATCTGAAATATTTTAAGAAATTTTTGGGGCTTTTTTAGTTTGAAATTTAAGAACTTTACAATATAGATAAAGAAGGAAATATGTTGACGTGGTTGCTTAAAACAGTCATATCAATAATTTTACTTTCATTTTCGAAAAAGTTCCTGTTATAGCTAAAAAGAAGACATTTTGACGATTCCAATGGTGTATAACACGAGAAAATAAACAAATAAACAATTGGGGCTTTTTTAACTTTAATATAAAAATAGGCACTATTTTTGACCAACTATAGCAGTCATCTTAACCCGTCACCGTATATATACAGGTGATGTATAATGGTTTATATAGGGAAAACATGCACCTGGTTTAATAATTTACTTATTTTGACTTTAATGTGGATATTTCTTAAAACTTTTAAATTATTTCATATTCTACAATTTTTTCTGCATCTTACTATATTTTTTTCATAATTTTATGATAATGGCAAAATACTTCAAAATTACTTTGAAAATAACCCTTAAAGTAAATAACACATATATTCGTATGGTCTTATATAGAGTGATATAGTAAAAAGGTGATAATTTACATAAATAGGCTTACTTTGAGACAAAAACTCTAAAATTTTAAGGAAAAGTCTAACACTTTCAAATCGTTCCACATAAGACATGTGCTACTTTTGAATTTTTATGAAATAATACATTCAAAAGTAGCACATGACAATTGTCATGTGCTACTTTTGAATGTATTATTTCATAAAAATTCAAAAGTAGCACATGACAGTACTGACATTCTACAATTTTTTCTGCATCTTAAGACATGTTTTTTTTTAAATTGTACGGTAATGGCAAATTACTTCAAAATTACTTTAAAAAATTGTATGATTTTACGGATAACGATATTTTTCGCATAGATTTACATGGTAAATATGAGAAAATTTGCACAGGGATGCTTGTTTTAATCTTCAAATACATTTTTCAAGTAATATAGAAAATGTATCACTTTCACATCGTTTCATATATTTTACATTTTTCTCAAATTAAGATTTTATTTAATAATTTTCCGACAATGGCAAATTACTTCCATATTCTTTTGAAAATTATTAAAGCGGTATATATTTGTTTCATACCTCAGTTTAATGTCAACTATTAAATAAATAAATAAATAAATAAATAAATGTTTCGAAAGGTCTTTTTGTATGCATCTCTGGTGACTGCGAGACTATTTCTTTTTCCTTTTTCCCACGCGGACTGTCATTGGTTTTGTTTTAGTAATTTTTGCTAGAAAAGGACCAGTTACGGATTTATCGTTAACCAGGTGATATTTCTGAATTTAACTAATGCCTCGCTTGTATATTCAGATGCGGGACATTCCCCATTAATGGAAAATCACCTTCATACTAATCCCTTTGCATATTCGAAGTGTATCCCGCTACCGATCCTGTCTCAAATAGGATAGATTTTGTGCATCTTATCTATGTCAATTAATCACCTATAAACCGGATATCGCTAATTAACTCTACCCATTAATGTAGCTGTCCAGTACTCTATCTGAAAAACGGGTTCATTATTGTGTACTACAGATTAAAATTTGTGTCAGTCATAATACATAATATCACAGATGCACTTCTCTCTCTCTCTCCTCTCTCTCTCTCTCTCTCTCTCTCATAGTTTTAAACATCTCATTATCACATAAAAGTATAAAAAATAAAATAAAATAAAATAAATAAATAAATAATAATAATTATTTAATTTCTCTGACTTCCCCCACATTTATTTGTTCTACCAGCAGACTATTAAGCTAATATGATAACTGCATGTAAAAAAGAAAAAAAGGAGTTAGTAAAAAACAAAGAATTCTAAGAGAAATCAAACAGACCAACGAAAATTATTTGGAAAATAATAAACCTATATATGAGGAAATAGAAAACTTGAATGAATATGCAATAAAAGAAAAAACTATCGCAATTGGGAATAAAAACAAGAGCGAGGAAAAAGGACAAACTAGTTGAAGTATTAAGAGATGCGTTGAGAAGTACTGAATAATGAATAAATTTTTGCAAGTGTGAATACTCTATATGGTAGTAACATTTTGCGGTGACTGGTAACTGTGTGCACATATTTTAAGAAAATTTTAGATGATGAAATATGTATAATTAATGAGGAACTGATAAGCCCATGTCATACGATTTATTTATTTATTTATTTATTTATTTATTTATTTATTTATTTATTTATTTATGAATGTTTGATGATCAATAAACCATGTGAATTAAGTTTTGCCTTCGCGTGTCTTCTGTGCAAATGTCTGTTGGGGTGATTGATTGATTGATTGATTGCTCGATTGATTGATTGATTACAGTCGGAATAGTGAGCAATCACTTCTATCGGGTCGACAAATAAGCTATCAGGATATTTTTCTAGGTCCAAGTTGAATCAAGTCCCGGATTCAATATGAAGGAATTCATTCATCAATTTAACTGAACGGCAAAACCAACGATTGACAGCTGAGTAATGCTTGCCGCAAAATATACGCGAAACATACAGAATAAAAACTAACTTATTGGAATGAATATATATTATCTGATTAATTAAATTTATCTTCAGTGAAAGCGGAGAAAAATACTATTCATACGATATAAATATGGGTATATATCACGCGCGCGTGTGTGTGTTTAATACAAAACTGTTCATAAAGTAAAGCTATTTTTTTATTAATCTTACACATATGCATGTATGACTCAAGTTGGTCAATTTTTATCAGTTATGGTTGAACTTTTGATAATTATGAAACAATACTTAATTAAAAAAAATTAACAAACTGTTAAAAAAATAATCAAATAAAATCGGAAATATTTTAATATAAGTTAAAATAAAAGTTTTACATGTACATATAATGTATAGGAAAAAAAAAATTATCTTTATCTTGTGAACTGCTCTAGTGAATATCTATCCTCTCGATTAAGACACGATCTTACCTATAAAGTACGAGTTAAGTCCCTTGATTTACCGAACGATAAGTTCATAACGTAAATGTTGGAATTCCCCGCGTACTAAAAATACATTGGTGTGGAAAAAATAGTACTCGTAAATTTCCGGCAAAATTTGATTGTCTCGCAATGGAATTCGCTTTGAATCGGCTAGACACGTGATGCCGATGTTCTTGACTAAATGGTAAAGTAATATTGGCGATTTTCATAAGTTTACATCAAAAGAAAAACACACGCGATTGTGCAGTCGGGCTCGTCTGACTTGACATTTAAAAGAGAACAAGGGTTTTCAACAGCATGGTTAACGCAGCATCCATGGGTGGAATACAATTGCACAAACAAGGTGATGGCGTGTGATTCATGCATCCGTGCATCGAAAAACATTGCGGTCGGTTGTAACAATTTTCAAAATTCAACATTATCGCGACACCAGGACTATTTATAATCATAATTATATAATCAAAAACAAACATACTAATCCATGTCCGAATCACAATCCAGAAGCAAAGTAAAAACGTTTGAACTGACAAGTTAGGTTAGATACGTGTACTTTTACCAGGGAAGCGAGGCCAGGTGCTCCAAAAGGGTAAGCACCTCCTGTTTAGCTAGCTACACCTGCCGAGTGTGTAATTAATACTTTTAATTTAATTCAGTTATGGGACCCACATTTGTAGGTTTGGACCCCATTTATTTTTTTAGTGGAGTCCCAAAAACCCACTTTTGTGAAAAGTTGTGTAAAACCTAGTGAAAAAATCTTGACTGCGGCGTAAAACATCATTAAGACGACCCATTCTGCTCCATATTTGTTTACACATGAAGTATAGTATATTCGCATAACCAAACGTTAAAATGTCGAAGAAATTTTGTCAATAATTATTTTCTGTTGGCACTCGTTTCAGCTGTTTGATATCCTCGGTTTACTGAAAAGAGTGACTTATGTCCATCTCTCCTTGTGGAGAATTGGGCCAGACTGAAAAGAGTAGGTCACCACAAAACCTAGGAAGTTGCTGATGCCATGTGGCGGGACTCGGTAGGTGACAGGGTAGCTCAGTGTGTAGAATGTACCACTAGTATTGAGAAGGTTCTTAGTTCGAGTCCCGGTTTTTGCCGCTGCATTTTTTCCCTTTCATGTTACATTTGGGACTCGTCCGTTCAACCTTTGGAAAGTAACCGACCAACAGGTTGGTTCCAGGGTGGAACCTGGTGGCTTCAAGTCAAGGGAGTTGAATCAAAAAAGGAAAGAAGGAATACACCGGACCGAACTCGGTAGGTGGCCGAGCAGCTCAGTGGGTAGAACGTCCCGCTAGTATTGGGAAGGTCCCGGGTTCGAATCTCAGTTGGGCGGCTGCATTTTGTCCTTTCCTGTTACAAGAGACAGTTTAACAATCTTCACACAATTCATGTCAAGATGCTTAGCGTAAATTAATTCTAGTAAATCTTAATTAATTCCAGTAAAGTGTTTAGGTAAACTATATGACATAATTCACTGTATTGTCTTAAAAGGGTATAGGTCATAAAAGTGACTTTAAAATGTAGACTTAATTGCACATCACATGACTAGATGTCAAATGTAAAACACGGTAACATGCATTATGAGCTGCCAAACAGTCTCTGGAACAGCTAAAATTCCTGGCTAAATATTACAAGATCTGGACAGACATCCGGGTCCTGTAGCTTGTTTCAGAGATGAAGAACCGGCTTATATAGGGATTCTGACCATGGACCTACAGGATATCCCTCCAATATCGGCTGTGTCATGGCGGGAATTTTTGGAGTCGCCTCAGATTCTGTATAATTTATTTCAAGGGACTTATTTAGCCGGCGGAGTTAGCTTTCAGTCTGACGTTGTGTATGATATGTCCAAAGCATCCGTCTGTCATACACTTAGGTAAGTGTCGTTACAAAAAAAAAAGATTATATGTATGTCGTCTGGTACAAGTTATTCGATTAATCCCATGCTTCAATACATTTAAATGCATTTCCTGTTGACATATTGTAAGAAAGTTTTATTTCATTTCACGTATACGTTTATTCAAAATATTTTTTGGCGAATGTTATTGAATTTTTTAAAATACATGTACATATCCAGTATATGGCATAATGCATTTGTGTGACCAGCGAAGCATATATACAATTAACATGCTTATTCTTATTTATGATGGATAATAAAGTACTGTTAAGACATACAGTACAGGCCTTTCGAAAGTTTAACGCTTACTAGCTGACAAGTTAGTGACGAATATACAGCTCATCGTCACCCCTCTTTTGCCTCAATCTCGACATTTTTTCGTCTGTTACTACTCAGTTTCTGCTAGCAGCTTTCCATATTTCTTTCTCTCACTCGCATGTCGAGTTTCGAATCTTTTTTTGTTAGCTCAATGTTAACGTTTTAACTGCTCTGTACAGTGCGTCCAGTTTTACGCAACTCTTCCTTAAGTAAAATAAGAAATCACTTGACCATCGGAAATTATATTTAACCCGAACTCGCATCACTTTTTATGTGTTTATTGGGCGAACTTTTACATAGAATACAAAGTAGTAGAACCATGGTAATTATACTCGCTATATACAGCTAGAGAGTTAATTTTACACTGTGACCAGGCACTTAAAAACACTCATGGCAATAGATCTAGAATGTTTACTCGTCAGGAGAAGTGGTTAATTATTAAAGTCCCCACAATGTATGTTATGTTGGAAAGTTATACCATACATTGTAATTTTCATGAGTATAAATTTCAGAATTTTGGTCCAACCACTACTGATGAGGAATTGTATTACGAAATGACCGTCTAGCGCTGTTGAAATATGTGACGAGACTATTCTCGATAGCATGGTCGGCTGTCGGCATTAAGTATATTGGTGCAAGCAAGCTCATTACTATTCATTGTGTAGCACGTACTTCATTCCCACCGTTGCTAAGATGCACAATGCAAATACATGACACTAGAAAACATGCGTTTGGCAAGTCAAATCAAATAAAATTTGAACAAAAATAAAAACAAAGAGCTGAGTTGGGTAATGGTGTTCTTGTCCCAGCAAAGAATATTTCACTTGTATCGAAACATCGCCAGCTATATGCGAAGGCACAGAAAGAGGTATGGCGGACTTGATAGTCGCTTTTTACAGTCCTTGCTTCAACAGATGTATGACGCAATGATGTATTATTAAACACCTGAGGAATTCGCATTCTTTAATTTGACAAGGTCTATGAACAACAAGTGCTTCGTTTTCGTAAAATCGCTTTTCACAGAAAACTAGAATAATAGAGTATTATTAACTAGCACCACCCATCACTAAAATTTTACGTGTGATATGTGATATGTGCACATACCTCTTGCGCTGATGACATTTACAACAGGGTTCTTTAGCGTGCAAAGCCGGTACCGTGATACGGGACCTGGTTTATTTTATGTCCATCCTAAAGAACCGTGAGTTTCATTTCGTAATGCAGAGTGCCTGGCGAAAGACCACTTTCAAGTTTTGGGTCAGACCCGGTCGGGGTTCGAAAAACGAACAAAGAAGTACTAGTGTTGAGACCAAGACGAAGTGAAGAATGTCCAAGTCGACGAGTGTTTTATCCGACAGAACGGTCAGAGCGAGTGACCGAGTGGAGTTGTGATTAGATTTATCGTTGAGATTAAAAAAGTCGTAAATAATAATCTATCCCCAAAGGGCGGGGCATGTCTATAGCTGATACACATGATTCTATTAATTTTGACACAATCTATAGTACAATATTATAGATCCCAATACACCGGAGTACAAACTTAATGCATTAACCCAGTAGGCAACACATGTACATAGTATTGTCAGATAAACATTGTTCATAAAAAATATTTGCTTCTTAAATTTTAAAATTCACCTGAAAGTAAGCTATGCTTATTCCTTCAAAGTTTTGCCTTGGGTGGTTAAAATAATTTTGGTCCTCTTATTGTTTCGTTTCAACATTTTTAAAAAACATTTGGATTTCCCCAATTTTTGTCCGAATACTACCAATGGAAAATTTTATTCCGGAACGACCGTGTTGTGTTCCAAAATGAAACTGGTTTAGCAAGAATTACTTGTATTGTTTCGTGTTCTTGTTTCAGATACCGAAGCATCTTCTATTTTTACATTGGGTAAATCGCATCTTGTTGAAAATCGGCAGTACATTTTACATTTCTGTTTACTTTTTGACCATCGCCATATATTCATTCTATATACATAGGGAAAAGACTGAGTAATTTTAATTGTTTTCAAGGTCAGGGAATTTAAAAAGAATGTCAGGGAAATTGAAAAATTAAAGATATATCAGGGAGTTTTATATTTCTCAAAAGTTGTGTCCCTTTGAAATTTAAAACAGGTCTAGATTCTCCCACACCACGGAACAGAATAGGATATATTAGGAACTAGGGTATTAGTTTCCATTTCCCTTCGAACAGGGACTGTCCAGTATCTACGTAAAGATATTTAAATATTTTATGTCCATTTGGCATTATTGGCAGCTTTATTAACAGTTTTATAGCAAAAATCTAAATGGTCGTATCTTGCTCTGTCTATAGCTAGAGGCGTTCTTGTTTTGAAGTGTGTTAGAATAATAGAGAGAATTGGAATTCTGTCAGAAAAATGCCACGGAGTTTCGATTGAAGTTAAGTGAGGGAACCTTGATATATCTATGGTAAACGTTCCACATTTAACGTTAAACGCGCAGATATTTTATGTTTTATGCAATGGTTGCTAAATTTTAATATCACAGTACAAATAATGATGTCATCAATATAGGACGGTAACTAACAACTTCTGACTCTACCAGATATACAGAGACTACGTCAAATCTACATGTAGTCCAACTAATGGGCCCACTAAACCCCCATTTTAGTTTTTGACTTGTAACCCCAACAAGTCAAAAATTCAAATGGGGAGTAAGTTGGCCCATTAGTCGGACTAATCTACATGTGACAAGCTTGCTAAAAAAATTTGAAAGGATATAAAGCTGGGTTCTTTGTCGCTATGGAAACTTAATACATGTACAAAAATAACTTCAAGACCATTGTTATATTTTTTATTTTACCAGGGACTTGATCGTGAACAACATTGAAGAACTACACAGGGTTACAAATGATTTGCTATCAATGCCAATATTGTTTAAACTTAAAGTGGAACATACCAGGACTGATGATGGCATTGTTACAATCAAAAGAAAATGGAGAGGTATGTTTTGTTTCTTCTGATATTTCTATTTTTCAGTTTTCAGGTAAATTCAAATAAACTTTTAGCCATCTAAATGCATTAATCAATAATTTCTTAGCCATCCAAATGCATTAATTTTACAACAGCCAGCACCACCTTCAGCAGTCAAATTGAATACTTTTTTAGCTCAACTGGCTATAGCCAGCTGGGCTGATGGCATGCCTCCATAAACTTTGAACTTCTTCTCTGAAACAACTGGGCTAATTGAAATTAAATTTGGTGTGGAAGATCCCTATGTGAAGCAGATCAAAGTTTGTTCAAGGTGACATTGTATAAATCCAAGATGACCGCCGTTACTGTAAATAGCAAATCATTAAAACAAATCTAAGATGGCCGCCTTTACTATAAATAGCAAAATCACTAAAATGGCCATTGTGTATTTAATTTTCTACCATTTTTTATCAAATTTGAAACATATACAGTGGATACATAGCCATTTAACATATGTAACAGGTTTCTTCCGGGAATTTTTTCATTAACCCAACTTCAGCAAATTATACAGAGTTTTTAGCCAATTCTTTTAAAATCTTCACAAAAACCATAGGACCAATTGAAACAATATTTGGTTTGGAAGGTTTCGAGGTGGAGTAGATCAAAGTTTTTACAAGGCGACCCTGTACGAAATCAAAGATGGTCGCCATCACTATAAATAGCAAAATCACTAAAATAGTCATTGTGCATCCAATTTTCTACCGATTTTCTTCAAATTTAAAATATAGGAAGTAGATACCTAGCCATTTAACAAATATAACAGGTTTTTGGAGAAATTTTTCGTTGACCCCATTTTAGCAAATTATGCAAATCAGGCCAAATTTCTAGCCAATTCTTTGAAAATCTTCTCCTCAGAAACCACAGGGCCAATTGAAATCAAATTTTCTGTGGAAGGTTCCTATGTGGAGTAGATCAAAGTTTGTACAAGGTGAATAACTAAAATAGCCATTGTGCATTCAATTTTCCACTGTTTTCTTCAAATTTGAAATATAGAAAGTAGTTACCTGTTCATTTAACATTTACAATGGGTTTTTCTGAGAAATTTTTCATCAACCTAATTATATCAAATTATGCAAATTAGGTTAAATTTTGCCAGTTTAACATTACACGCCATTTTTGGCCTCTTGTTTAATATATTATCACTAAACCTATTAATTTTTAATTTTGCAGCACGGCCGTTAGGGAATAAAGCTCCCAATCAGTAGTGTTTGGGATCAAAATTAAAGAAATCTAAATATTTTAGATGTTGAATTGAGAAAGAGAAGGGCCAAATTCCCCCAAATTTATTAAAGGATAATTTTCAGACAAAAATAAGTCTTTTTGGTTTGTGATAGATATTGATTGAACTACAACCATATACACATTTGGTTAAGATATTATAGTTTCCACTCTCAAAATACTAATTGAGTGGAAAGTGATTATCGGTATGTGTAATATATGCATTTCTGTTGGGTTTTTTTTTCAACAGACGAGTTTGCTGTTCTTGTAAATACACGGCATTACAGTATCCGGGACAAGTTATCACACAAATTAACAGAAGCCATGCAGATGATGCAGGAAAACAAGAAATTTTGCTTGAAGGTAATACAGCACTAGGTATACATGCATTTTAATATATACTACTGCAACTGAAATAGCAAATACAGTCCAACCTGCCTTAAAGGCCACCTCTATATAAGGGTCACTTGCTTATAAAGGTCAGTAGAATTATATCCCAATTGTTCTTTTTTCATATTATTTGAACCTGTATATAAAGGTCATCTGCCCATAAAGGCCACTTTTACTGGTTCCCTTGGGTTGCCTTTTTAGACAGGTTTGACTGTAGCATTTTGAAACATGTTAAAATATTTTAAGGTTACAAGGCATTGAAAAAGGAAAGTTAATAGGCTTAGTTGAGCAAGTACATACAATTTAAAAATCAACTGGTCCAAATGGCAATCTCAAAGCAAAGTAAAACTTTAAAACGCAGATTTAGTCATACATATAAACTTTCACCAGGGAAGTGAGGCTGGTTGCAAATAAAACAGCCAACAGCATCAACTTGTCTATTAGTACTAAATGTCTTTAGTTTAAGGTTTTGATTGAGAAATCAGATGTTTTTGATTTTTCTAAGTTTCAGTGTCTAGCGGAAGTCTTGGTACTTGTGGTGAAGATCATATTAAAAACTTTATCATGACCAACTAGATTAACATCTCTAATAAAACCAGACAAGACTTTGCTCACAATTTTAAGAAATGGTCTGCTTAGATGATTTTCCAGAACCTTGTCTTTTTTTATCCCAAGTCCAAACCAAGTGTGTTTCAATATCAGGTTGTCAGTTCCGGAACACTGTTTTAGTTAACTGGAAAAACCCCAATGATTGATTATATATGCTGCTTTTCCAATAAGTCCCAAAACTTTATTTTGCATTTAAATTTTTACATAGATTGACTTTGGACCCAGTATTAGTCAGTGGTACAGTGGGTTAGTGGATGCACAACCTGGGTTTTGTGATGGGAGACTGAATGATGATTCTGGAGGAACCACTATTTGGGTTACCAACTATTCATCACCAATTGAGAGCTGTTTTTCACCATTTTGCATCTTGGGTTGTTTTCCTTTCTGGCTGTTGTTCGGTGGACCTTGTTATACGGTAAGTATACAATAACACATTTATTTTTCATCTTGTTGTGTCTTTGCGTTGGTTCTTGCCAAATAATTATTTTTCAGTTGTATATTCATATACATGACTACTTCATTCAGTCATTAAAGGCAAAATCTTTTTATGAATTGTTTTGTTACCATTGTGGTAGCTCAATTAGTGGTGCTCGCTTTTGAGTAGGAGGTTGTGGATTTGAACCCCGAACGGGTCTGACACAAGACTTGAAAGTTGGTCGGACTAGCTTTTTGCCAAGTACTCCACATCACGAAATGAAAGTCATAGTTCTTTCTAATGGGAACATAAAATAAAACGAGGCCTTGTGTCAGTTGGCATGGCACGATTAAAGAACCCTGTTGTATAATGCCATCAGAGCAATACACAGGCAAAATTTCTGCCATGTTTTGATATAAGTAAAATATTATTGGCTGGACCGTTAAACACAATTGCTCAACTCATTTATTCTATGTCTTCTTTTAAAGACTTTTTATTGTCCTGTTAGGCTGTTTTAGCTAGCATTGTTTCATGTTCATGGTTGTGTTTAATCTTGTTAAGTAAATATTTATCAGTTGTTAATTTCTGTTTTCTTTTTCATTTAACCCTCATTTTAATATTTTACAGATCAACAGAAAAGTGAAATGTGTTGACACGTTGTGTGAATTTTTTAACCTTGGTGTTACCATGTTGAGAGGAGCCCGTTATGTGGTGCAGCTTCAGTAGCCAAGGTGGGGGTCACAGTTACAATGTGAATTGCGGAGAGATACTCACTGCTGGGATCCATGATGAATGTCCTACATTATACAAAGCTAGTACAGTAAAACCTCGTTATAATGCCCCTCGATAACTTTGCCACCTCGCTTATCGCCACACTATTTTGAAGTCCCAAAATCCATTTTGATTATGTTTTTCTTTATTCACCTCCCCCTATTTATCGCCAACCCCTTTATAACGCCAAATTTTGATTGAACAAATGGTGGCGATGAATCGAGGTTTTGCTGTATATGCTTTTTTAGATAAACTGTATGAAGATTACATGAAATTGGTGATACCTTTTACATACTAGTAGTATTGTCATGTATTGTGTATATATTGGTATAATGTCAATGTTATTGTCATATTGTTACCAAGCCCACCTCAAAAGTTTTGTCAATTAAGAGAGATTTGGTCTACTCCTATATTTTGTATATAGGAATAGTCATATATTTGTGAAACCCACCTCAAGTGTTATGTCATCAATGAAGAGAGATTTGGTGTATATTTTGTATAAAGTACTAGTGTTCTTACCAAACCCATCGCAAAAGTTCTGTCAATTAAGAGAGATTTGGTCTACTCCTATATTTTGTAAATAGGAATAGTGCTCTTGTTGTCATATACTTGTGAAACCCACCTCAAGTGTTATGTCATCAATGAAGAGAGATTTGGTGTATATTTTGTATAAAGTACTAGTGTTCTTACCAAACCCACCACAAAAGTTCTGTCAATTAAGAGAGATTTGGTCTACTCCTATATTTTGTATATAGGAATAGTGCTCTTGTTGTCATATACTTGTGAAACCCACCTCAAGTGTTATGTCATCAATGAAGAGAGATTTGGTGTATATTTTGTATAAAATACTAGTGTTCTTATCAAACCCACCACAAAAGTTCTGTCAATTAAGAGAGATTTGGTCTACTCCTATATTTTGTATATAGGAATAGTGCTCTTGTTGTCATATACTTGTGAAACCCACCTCAAGTGTTATGTCATCAATGAAGATAGATTTGGTGTATGTTTTGTATAAAGCACTAGTGTTCTTACCAAGCCCACCACAAAAGTTCTGTCAATTAAGAGAGATTTGGTCTACTCCTATATTTTGTATATAGGAATAGTGCTCTTGTTGGCATAGATTTGCCAAACCCATCTCAATGGTTTTGTCATCAATGAAGATAGATTTGGTGTATATTTTGTATAATGGATAAGTGTTCTTGTTGTCATATAGTTACCAAACCCACCACAAAAGTTTTGGCAATTAAGAGAGATTTGGTCTTCATTTTGTATGAATAGTGTTCTAGTTATCATAGACTTGCCAAACCCACCTCAAAGGTTTTTCCATCAATGAGATACATATGGCGGGAAACAGTATCAGGACTGCTTCGCGTCTGCGGGGCAGCGAATTGCCACAGACTGTTCATATTTCATTGTTGATTACGTCACCGATAACACCAATCAAAACATGTATCTAGATCTTATAACTTTAATCTTAAATTATAAGATCTAGATAAATTTTTACTGTTTACGCATGAATTTTTAAGAAATATGATTCCCGGAAAACCGAAGACATTGTGACGTAAATGGTGTTATCAGTGACGTAATCAACATAGAAATGTGAACAGTGTGTGGTAATTCACTGTCCTGCAGACAAGATGCGGTCCTGATACTGTTTCCCGCCAAATGTATCTCATTAAGAGAGATCTGGTGTATACTAGTAGTTTTTATATAGGAATATTGTTATTGTTATATATGCTTGCCATAATATTTCTGAGAACAAAAGTGAGTGGATGTCAAATTCCAAGAAAAATGAAATAGATTCAACAATCAGAAAAATGCAATAAGGCCATGAAATATAGGAGGCAATTTGTCATGAACTGATTCTTACTGGTAAAAGGGTCTCAAGTGGATATTTATGATACTCATATTGCATACTGTAAACCATCTTTTATTCGCGGATATTAACTTTTGCGATTCTCTTACCAAAACCAATTCGCGACTCTAAACTTTTGCAATATGGACTTAAGCTGAATATTTGGTATTATTATAAGCGTTTTCGGAAATAAATTTGCGGCGTTTAACTTTTGCGATTATTTTATCCTCGCAAAATACGCGAAAGTTAATCACACGCGAATAAATGTTGGTTTACAGTATACAAAACAACAAAAATAACAATATTATTTGTTTTGTGCAATAAAATGCAAATTCAGAAAGGTGCTAGAACTTTTAAACAAGCATTTTGTGTGACACTGTCTCAAATTACATGCAGTTGTATTGATATGTTGATATATGATAATAGGCAAAAAAGTTTTTGTTTCATCTTTGCACGGGTGGAATAAAATTTTGACCTATTTTTGTTAAACAGTGGGTCTAAATTCCCAGTACAGTGAATATACCAGGCTGTGTTTAAGTAAAAATTGTGGTATCATGAAATTGTCTACCTGAAAAATTGCCATAGGCTGCAATTGTTCGTTGTACAATGTTTACTAACAAAATGTATTTATATAGGCAAACAACATTGAACTGTCCACTTGGCCTTTAAATCAAATATTTATCATGGACCGTTGTATTGGGAATACTGGTGTTTATTTACCTACATCATGGGGATATGCCTATTGTTGATGTATAGACTTCGAATCCTAACACTACCCATGATTTAGGTGGATCCTTCTTTATGACTATTCCTAATAAAAGGTCAAGTGGATAGATTAATGTTGTTTGCCTATACTACAGGATTCTCTAGTGCACCATGTAATACCCCATATCATCGGTGCGGGCCTTTTACTTCAATTGGCTATAATATTGTATCCCGTAAGATTACCTTATAATATAGACCTGAAAAATTCATGTCTCCAGCCGCTAAACAGCATTTTTACTGATCTTGCTGTTCCAATCTACGTACAATGTAGCTCCCATGTACTATCATACATTGTTAATGATGAACAAAACATATTTTTCAGTTGGATTTAGAATCGTTAAATTGACGTTTTCAAGTAAAATTACAATATTTCAGGAAATTGTGAGTTAACCTTCCGCACATACTTTATGGGGTATTAATCGGTAACCAGTGATCCACTTGTTTGCCATTTAGTTTCATAGCGATCCAGTACAATGTAAAATTTGTAAAAAAAATTATGTACTTCAGTAATTTAGCTGAATAGTGCCATATTAGATATAATATATACACATTTTTAATGGATAATAGTGCTATAGTCCATCAGCGATATTAATGCAGAGTGTTTATAAACATGGGCGAGTGTATCATACACAAAAAGGTATTTAATGCTGTGTTATGGTATGAGTATATTCACGCCTTCATGCGTTCGTTTGTCAGAACCACCTTTATATATATATCCCTATCTACATTGTATAGACTTCCATGTTTATAAACACTCTGCCAAAATATCGCTTACTGACTATACTGTAAGATTTTGTATATTTTTATGCCAAGTTGCCAAAACAATAAGTTTTCAACAATAAGTATTTCCTTATGTCATCATGAATATGATATTTTACTAATAATTGTTCCAGGGAACTTAAATAGTCTTACTCTATTTGTCTCAAGTTTTGAAATTGTAATAAGATTATGTATATTTTTATATTTGCCAAAATTTTAAACTGTATCTTGACAGGCAATTTAAGTTTCAGTTGATGCAAATTAAAGTGAATCTCAACAATATGTGTTTCTTTATGCCATCCTGGATATGATATTTTACTTTTGCTCCAGGGAGCTTAGATAGTTTATTTTTCTTAAATTTTAAAATCAAATATTGTAACCTTTGAATATGACATACAATTTAAGTTTAAGCTAATGCAAATTAAATTGAATCTCAACAATATGTATTTCTTCATGTCATCATGAATATGATATTTTACTATTGTTTCAGGGAACTTAAATAGTCTTACTCTATTTGTCTCAAGTTTTGAAATTGTAATAAGATTTTGTATATTTTTATATTTGCCAAAACTTTAAACTGTATCTTCAGAGACAATTTAAGTTTCAGTTGATGCAAATTAAAGTGAATCTCAACAATATGTGTTTCTTTATGCCATCCTGGATATGATATTTTACTATTGCTCCAGGGAACTTAGATAGTCTATTTGTCTTAAATTTTAAAATTAAATATTGTGATCTTTGAATATGACATACAATTTAAGTTTTAGCTAAAACAAATTAAAGTGAATCTCAACAATATGTATTTCTTTATGCGATCATGAATATGATATTTTACTATTGTTCCAGGGAACTTAAATAGTCTTACTCTATTTGTCTCAAGTTTTGAAATTGTAATAAGATTTTATATATTTTTATATATGCTAAAACTTTGAACTGTATCTTGATCGACAATTTAAGTTTTAGTTGGTGCAAATTAAAGTGAATCTCAAAAATATGTATTTCTTCATGCCATCATGAATATGATATTGTACTATTGTTGCAGGGTAATAATATAGTATTACTTTATTGGTCTTAAAATTGTAATTATTTTACTTATTTTGATATTCCTGTTGAATATCATAGCAATTCAGTAAAATGCCATGATGTATAATTTTTACAAAAATTAATGCACTTCAGTATTTTTTAAACTGAACAGTATCATATTGGATATTATATATACACATTTAAGGTAATAGATAATAGTGCTATTACATTTTGTATATTTTATGCCAAGATGCCAAAACATTGATCTGTATCATGACATACAATTTAATTTTTTGTTGGTTTAAATTGAGTGAATCTCAGCAAGAAGTATTTCTTTATATGTGTCATCATGGATAGAATATTTTTCTATTTTTCCAGGGAGCTTAGATAGTCTGTTTGTCTTAAATTTTAAAATCAAATTTTTGAACATGACATACAATTTAAGTTTTAGCAGATGCAAATAAGTGAATCTTAACAATATGTATTTTTTATGGATAGGATATTTTACTATTGTTCCAGGGAGCTTAGATAGTCTTATAGACTTATTCTACTGGTCTTAAATTGTAAAAATTGTAATTGACAGACAATATAAGATTTTGTATATTTTTATGCCAAGTTGCCAAAACATTGAACTGTATCATGGCAGACATTTTAAGTTTTAGCTGGTCCATATTAAAGTGAATCTTAACAATAAGTATCTCTTTATGCCATCCTGGATTGGATATTTTACTATTGCTCCAAGTAATTTACATTGTCTGTTTGTCATAAATTGTAAAACCAAATGTTGTAATCTTTGAACATGACATACAATTTAAGTTTTATCTGATGCAAATGCGAATTGAAGTGAATCTGAGCCATATGTATTTTTTAATGCGTCATCATAGATATGATATTTTACTATTGTTCCTGCAGTGAACATTATTTAAGAAGTCTATTTGTCTTAAATTTTTAAAATCAAATATTGTGATGTTTGAATATGACATACAATTTTTAGCTGATGCAAATTAAATTGAATCTCAACAATAATTATTTCTTTATGTCATCATAAATAGGATATTTTACTTTGTTCCACAGAACTTAGATAGTCTTACTCTATTCGTCTTAAATATTAAAGTCAAATATTGTAATCTCTGTACTTATTTTGATATTCCTATTAATAAAATCATGTTCTTGGCTACCAAACCTATGAGGTTTGTAACCAAAAAGGATGTCTGTAATGACATGGAATCTCATTGTTCTACGTTTCAGTTATTCTTGAAATGTGTCATCTAGGTGCTTATAATTTTTCCACACAAACGACATGGGGTTTTGTCTGGTGCTTGGTGATCTGGCTTTGATTTCATGAAACGGAACTGTACTGTCATATATAAAGGCCGTGATGCCATTGGTCTGAACGTGTTCAAAATTGGTGGCGACAATTGCTTGTATTAAAATAGCAATGGCACCATCGGCTAATAATGTCCTTTTTATTCGCGAATGATCTTGATCATTCTCGAATTTAGCTGTTACATGCAGATTTCTCAACCCGAATATTCTTCCGTTACAGATAATCAACTCTCTCTCGTATGTAGGTTCAAAGTTGAAATAAAGGTAGATAACTCAAATTTTGAATGCGGGTTATGGACGTTTCGCCCCAATATTAATATTTTCCGCCCCAACTATATTCTCCGCTTTATCATACCTGCCAACCCTCCCGATCAGGGATTGAGATTAACGGGCGCCCAGTTTTTTGCTCTGGGCGATAAATGTATCATACACAGGTCGCCCAGGGCTGCCAGGTGGCGATTAGAGTTTTCAGTTCGGGGTATTTGACATTCCGATCCGTTTACCGATTTCCTGTTTATATTTCTGACTGGCGACAATAATAGTAAAATTGAAAAATGGGTATCATATAGTTAACAATTGTAAATGGACCGGTGTTCCGACCGGAATTCAAATACGGTGCCATTTCGTTTCCTTTTCTGATATTTATGTATAAAATGATACTTCCGGCTTTCTGCCATGTGGAAATTTTTAGGAGCATCGACTCCAAAGGCTAAACAAGGACCTGCGGAAAAACGAAAGTACTATCAAGAGTATGATAAGTCCAAACGCATCGGAGCATATAAAAAGCCATGGGAGATGGCAGGGCTTGGTTGTATGATACGCAGGACGGAATGAAGTGTGCCGATTGTGTAGAGTTCGACAGGAAAAAAATCTGTATTTACCGAGGGTTGCACTAGTTATAAACTTGACAGTGTAAATAAACATGACATTTCTGAATCTCACAAACAGGCCCAAGCCTTTAGTAATGCAAAACAAGTTCCTGCTAATAAATCAAAATCTGCCAAAATTATACAGTCATTGACATTGGCAGTACCTATAGATCAACATTTTCTGCAAAACCATTCGTCAATGTAATTGCAGATGTTGAATATCGAAAAGTAAAGCAAGGGATAGAATAATCCAAATGTATATGCCTGATATATTCAGATCAACCATCACTCTTGACAGTTCATTGTATGGCTCATCGAAAAGTTAAGCTCAATCCCTGCTGATGTGAGGAGTCTCCCCATATTAAGACAAAAATTTTGGAATTTTGTGCTATCATACTGCTTTTCCCGTTTTTCAAAGCATTCCGTGAAGTCATCCTTAAAAAATTATAAATTGATTAGAGTGAAATCTGGGATAGCGATCACTTTGTAGAGTGGTCATCTGTCAACTACATTTTTATCATGTACAGAACCTTTGTAGAGGGGTCACCTGTCAAACCCAGTCAGCGGGGATCCTAACGGCCACCCGATTGAAAAAATTGTTGTTTACAAGATTTACTAAAATTATGCTGGTCTCGGGAATAAAAAGTCTTCCAAAAATTATCGAATTCTTAAAACACAACTCTGGTGATATAAATAAATAATAAAAATAATAGTTTAATTTTTTTTCAAGTTATTATTATTTAACAAATATCCTCAATTATGACATGAAAGATATCAGAAGCTTATTAGCTCACCTGAGCCAAAGGCTCAGATGAACAATTGTCATCTATCTTCATCCGTCTTGTATAAACTTTTTAGCTCACCTGAGCCAAAGGCTCAGATGTGCAATTGCCATCTATCTTCGTCCGATGTGCGTCATGTATAAACTTTTCACATTTTTTATCAATTCCTCCAAAACTACAGAGCCAAATTGGATGATATTTGACAGTAATGGTCAAGTAAGGGGTTTTCAGATTTGCACAAATGCAAGGATTATGTCCCCTTGGGGCCCCATAAAGGGGAAATTTGTGAAAATCTTTAAAAATCATCTGCTCTGAACCTACAAGAGATATAACTTAGATATTTCATGTAAAATACTATGGGCATCTAGTTTTAGATTTGCACATATTGTAGCTTTAGGGGCCAAAATGAGATAATGGCAAGGTACTTGAGGGGGAAATTGCAAAATTAATGTATTTGTCAATATATTTGAAAACTATAAGCTTTTTGTATGGGCATCATCATCATGTGTATTGGAATACTGTAGGCATTTGCACAACGGTCATTTTGATATATGAATAGAGGTCATAAGTTCAAAGGTCAAGGTCATAGATGTAAACGAATACTGAAATGGTTAATTATCTCAAAAACTTTGAACTCTTTGTGTAGGCATGTATATTAGAATATTGTAGGTATTTGCCTTACGGTCATTTCCATATATGAACGAAGGTCATAGGTTCAAAGGTCAAGGTCATAGATGCAAACAAATACTGAAATGGTGAATTATCTCAAAAATGATAAACTTTCTCTATAGGCATGTATATCAGAATGTTATAGGCATTTACACAATGTTCATTTTGATATATGAATGTAGGTCATAGGTCTAATGGTCAAGGTTATAGATGCAAATGAATACTGAAATGATTAATTGTCTTAAAAACTATAAACTTTTTGTATAGGCATATATGTTAAAATATTGTAGGTATTGGCCTAACGATCATTTTGATATATGAATGAAGGACATGAGTTTAAAAGTCAAGGTCACTGATGCAAACAAATACTGACATGGTTAATTATCTCAAAAACTATAAACTTTTTGTATAGGCTTCTAAATTGTAGGTATTGACCTAATATTCATTGCGATATTTAGATTAAGGTCATGGGTTCAAATTTTTCTTTACCTTTTTAGTTGTTTATAAACAATATATTGTAGCTAGATTTCAGATATATTATATGTAGCACTCTTATGACTAGTTATGTTATAATACATTTGCAAAAAATCCTTACATATAATTGGCCCTTACTGCTGAAAATTTATTTGGACATTCTCTTTAATTAATGTCAATGACCATTGAACCTCTGCATGAGATATGTACTCAGCTGCATGTGAGCATTAAGGCTCATGGACCTCTTGTTTAATATTAGGGTCTCCATGACGATGGAAGTAACTTTGACCATCCTTGATGGTTCCATACATGCATTTATTCGGATTGAACTATTTCCTACATGAATCCTTAATATTGGTCCAATGTGTGAATATTAAAACAGCCCCATGCTCATAGTCTGCACATTGCACACTACATGAACCCGCTATGTTGTGTTGGGAGCAATGCAAGGTGAACATAACAACCTCCTTTCAGTTACCTGACAACTTCATATACCTGACAATACATTGATGGAGACACTGAACTCCCTGTCTTTCTAATCTTTCGCGAATTTTAGTACTTTCAGTACTTTGATTTAGCATTTTAAAGTCCCTGTTTGGATCATCTTGTCGGTAAATGCTGAAGCAGAATTGTACTTTCAGAGGCCATGATGGCGTTGGCCTGAATGTGTTCATAATTGGTGGCGACAATTGGTTGTATTAAAATAGCAATGTTACCATCGGCTAATAATTTCCTTTATTAACATGTTGAAGATCCTGTTTGTACCATCTTGTTGGTAAATGCTAAAGCAGAATTGTACCTTCATAAAAAGAGGCCATGATGACGTTGGTCTGTACGTGTTCAAAATTGTTGGCAACAATTGGTTGCATTGAAATAGAAATGTCACCAACGGCTAATAATGTCCTTTTTTAGCATTTCAAAGGTCCTGTTTGGATCATCTTGTCAGTAAATTCTTCAAGTTGTACATTCAATTAAAGCAGTCAACAAGTTTCAGCTATTCTGTAAATGTGTAACCTATGTGCTTGTAGTGTGACACCTTCCATGACGGTGTTCATCTCAAATAAAACTGAAAGATCAACACTCGGTGTTTATTACTAAATCAATTGTCTATCGATGTGCTTCAGTGCCCTTACATTTTATTCATTTTCATCAACTTTTTGTTGCAACAGATGTTTAAAGATTATATATATGAGAACAAAATATTGACTAATAATTGGTTAAACGATATGGACAGGTAGGTCCTGGTTTTAGATAATAGACACATAGTATATATAAAATGTATTTGAATGTGATGTGTATTAATTTGCTTTTTGTTCGTGATGTGTATTGCTTAACAGAAAATTGGACAGCCGAGTGCTGGAAAATAGACCCAGAGAACATTTGATGTTGTACATTAATTTGTCTTCTGTCTGTGACGCAGCTTGCTTAACAACTGTTTGCACAGCTGGGTGCTGAACAATAGACACAGAGTATACATGTATATAAAGGTGTTGTTCAATTTGCTTATCATTGTATATTGTTGATTGTGTAAACATGAATAAATACCACGTAATAAAAATGTGTTCACAATTTTTGAAAATGGGTCTGTTTTTATTATAGTTTCAAAGTCATCTATAAAGGCCACTATGGGAACAATTAAAAGTGGTCTTTATGGAAAAGTGGTCCTAATATACAAGTTCAAATAACATGAATAAAGAGCAGTCGGGATAAAATTTTACTGGCCTTTAAATGCAGGTGACCCTTATGTAGAGGTGGTCTTTAAGACAGGTTCGACTGTACTTTCATACAGAGCGATTGTTTGAATGTAGCCTATGATTCGCACCTTTTACTTACAATCACTGGCAGAGAAGTTATGAAACTGGGCTGAGTAACTCGAAGCTATCTTAGCAGTTACGAATACTTAACGCCTTTGTGTTATATAGACATTAAGTGTTCGTAACTGCTAAGATAGCTTCGAGTTACCCAGCCCTGGAGTATATGTGTAATGTCCCAGCCAAGATTCTTCATTTAAATCAAAATTATCAGTCTGGGATGATGGAGGAAATCGTATTGTATGGAAAACCCTACTAATAATGAGCAGGTGGAACCTGAAAAACTTCCTCAACTTTTAGTGTTCGTGTTCAAACTCCACTTGTTAAATTAATACACTAAAACTGCCTTTCAGGTGGGTCTACATACACTGACATAGGGAAGTTGAGTTGTATTTATCAATAAATAATAATTTTAATATAAGTATAAACAGCATACAATGCAAACGATAATGTGAAACCCTTCACTCCCACCAAAAAGTAGATCTTTGTCATAAATGGCAGTAACCGGTTAAACCGGAAGCCCGAGTTCAAAGTCAGTGCCAAAACTACTTCAACAGATAAACGTTTGGAACCTCTGTACAATATGTAGTTAAATGAGAACATTTAGACAATGAAACTTAAGTGGAGAGAAAAAGGGAAAATACATTCATTACTAGTATCAGCGACATCGCTGCCAGTATAGAGTAGGTGGCTAAAAACTGAAGACTTGCGTCAGAACAAATGATTTCCCGCTAAATGTTACAACGCGGGAAATAATTAATACCGGTAATTTCCTCTTCATCGCTGAATCTAACGTGGCGGTTAGGTGTTTAAAAAGTACCCTCTTAATTATGAGTAATATTGCAAAACACGGGTTGCTGTCAGTCTGTTATATATCGTGGTCTACTAATAATATCTCCAGATATCTGGTGTTTGAGGTAAAAACATTAGGTATTAGAGGGTTGGAAATGAATGTTGTGTTTTGATTTTTTTCCGGAAAGGGCCTCGGGGCCAGAACTGGTTTTAGAGGTTGCGTCCTGGCTTCATCCGAAAGCTCTGATTTGAAGAGAAGAAGAGCTACCGCCATTATAGTTCTACACAAGAGTCATTAGACTATTATTTACAGTAGAAGCGTGAAGAGATTGTTGACCAACTCCTGCATTACTCAGTGATTCAGTGAAGATTTGCTAGGTTGAGACCAAACCGCAAGAAATATTTACGTTAAAACCGAATCTGATTTCCATTCGGATGGACTCATTGAGAAATAATCTGAATGGTAGCTATTCACATTGTGTAATTGAAAAACAAAATGTGCTCAAAAACAAAACAAAAAAATCTCGGTCCAAAACTTGGCATACTCAGAAACTATTAATATAGTCGTATGTGTATAATCACGCCGGTGAACGCATTTTGATACCTAATCATCAAGTTATTATCTGTACATGTAATCATTAATTAAAATGCGTGCAAAATATACATGAATGTCTATGTAAAACTATTTATGATTTAAAGAAACAATTTATATTACCAAATGTCATATTATAAATAGATCTACTAAAATAGTTCATAGTTCTAATGGCGATGAATTGTTGCTGAAAAGGGAAAAATTACACATCCTCGTATTGGAACGGGACGATATACTTTTACTGCATCATGATACCTGTAGATAGTAATAATTATGTCGTGCTTCGAAATGATCAGCACTCCGTCAGTTGCTGCCTATTTGAAACAAAATGAAAATTAACTTGCCAGTATTGGAATGCAGATATTTTCAATATAAGTATGATGACATATTTTTTTCATCTAGACAATTTTTGCATTATTTAGAAAATACCGATCAAAAGGTTTGACAATGCCAACTTTTTTCAATTCGATTTATTTATTTATTTATCTATTTATTTTAATAATTGATTAATTAATTAATTTATTTATTTTTAGATCACATATAAGTTATTGCCTTTAGGTTTTATACTTTTGTGTTACAGATACATATGCTAACTGTAACTTGATGGGCAATATTTCTTATCTAATAGAATTACTAATTATAATTTTACAATTACTATATTTCCATAAATTGAGTGCACGTGTTTTTTATATTTTAAAATGTTTCTATTAAACTATCAATACAATGCATTAAAAATGCACTGACCTTACCGAGTTATATTTTTAATTAAAAACATTATTGCTCGGTTCTCTTGAAGATAGAGAAATTTTGCGTAAATTTTGGAAATTTAATCAGGGCATTTAGGGGTCAGGTAGGTCATTGTTGTTTGGGTTTTTCCAGGTGTGATCATCATGAATATTCTATATAATATGACATAATATTTATAGTTGTTCCAAGTAAGAAGGTACATTATAAGGGATAATTTTGACATAGTCATATTTGTTGTTTTGCCAAAAAGTTGACAATTTGCTCTATGTACAGAATTAGGTTCACTTTTTCATAAATGAAAAATATTTTCTCCTATTAGGTCAGTATATTTTGTATTAAGTTTTGGCAATTTTTTGTGAGTTTGTCGGAAAATACGACTTTATTCTTGCATTTTCCATGTGAACTGAATTTGTGTAAAATACAGTAGACACATTTCTATCGTCGAAGCTTTTAAGACAGATATATTATTGTGGGTACTAAATAAGGATGGTACGACTCACTCGTAAATACGAGTATAGCCGAGATTTGTCGAACATGATTGTAAACACAGTCAGCAAAGGTCAAGGCTAAACTATACAAAAAACAGATGATCGACAACTCGATGGTATATTATGATGACGAAGGTTTTTATTCCATGTACCCACTCTCTTGTCGTGAATCCATAAAACTTGACATTGAAGAAACCAATAATAGAATGTTTGCACTATTTTATGGATCATTTTCAGATGGTAAATCAGGGTGCAAGACGTTTCGTCCCATAGGACTTTTCGTCCCATGCCATTTCGTACCATATTCAGGACATTTCGTACCATATTCAGGACTTTTCGTCCCATACTCGTAAGACGTTTCGTGCCATGGGACTTTTCGTCCCATGATTTTTCGTAACATTTTCAGGACTTTTCGTTCCATAATTTTAAGATTAACCATAACATTTCGTAGCTTGTCCTTGGTTTTTCGTACCGTTACATTCGTTTTAACGTTTATTTTGGTGTTATTGTGCGATTTTTAATGGAAATTTGATGATGCATTATTTAGTTTATTTAAAGTGTTCAATAATTTTCTCATGTCCGTGAAACAAAAATGTGAGTTGTTCGATTCTATGTGTGTTTCAATACTTTGTTATGCATCAGAAATTTGAGGCTTCCACAAATCTGAAAATACTGATATTATTCATAATAAATTTTGCAGAAATGTTCTTAATGTTAGTAAATCAACGCCTGTTGATGCAATGCTTGGCGAACTGGGTCGTTATCCTATGTTTATTAAACGACAAGAACGTATTATTAAATATTAGTTTAAAATTTTACAAAACCATGATAGTATAATTTTTAAGATTTATAGTGTATTACTGTTTGATGCTAACAATGGTAAAATGAACTGGGTGTATAATGTAAAAAATCTTATATGTAGTCTCGGATTTCCAGAATTTTGGAATTGTCAAAACCCAAATTTGATTAGTGTGGAATTAATAATACAACGTTTACATGACCAGTACATTCAACACTGGCATTATTCTATTAGTACCAAATCACAGTTATTGTTATACCAAAATGTTAAACGTAATTTTAAATTTGAATCGTATTTAGACTTATTGTGTATAGACCAGGGGCGTAGCTTACTATGAGGCAACTGAGGCAACTGCCTCGGTAAAAATCAGTCGTATTATATTTTTTTCACAGAAACACGAAAAAAAATAGAAAAGGATAAAAATAATTAATACTCATAATATGAAATTATTATGTTAAAGGTACCAAAGAGTTATCACTTGTTGTAAAAGGAGTTTTGGTGTCACATTGAAGAATTAGTTTTGAATTTTCCAGACCATTTCGTATTTTTCATTTCAAAGGTACCACCACATTTTGTACGTTAGTCACTGTTAATAAACTGCTGTCTTTTCGACGACTGACTCAATGAAAATCTTGAGTGAAACTTGAGTTACTAAGTTGTTTTGTTTTTGGTTTGAAGCGCTTTCGAAGCTTCTAATTTTTGCCTCGGTTATAATTGGTTCCTATCTACGCCCCTGATAGACCATTCTTCTTTAATAGCACAACTTAGATGTGGGTCTTTAAAATTATCGGGTAGATACCTAATATTCCGAGAGAGCAGGGAATGTGTAGATGCTGCAACATGAACTTTTTAGAAGACGAATATCATTCTATACTCATATGTCCACTATATCAAGAAATAAGGAAACAGTTTCTACCAAAATATTATAATCATTGGCCTAGTATATATAAACTTTATAATCTTATTATTTGTAATTCAGAGTCTCTTATTTTAAAATTATCAAAGTATTTATTTCGTGCATTTAAATTAAGACAAAATTATATTCAACAGTTTAATTAAGTTTAACACACTGTACCTAATATATGTATTTGAGGTTAATTGTATTCTGTCGCTATCTTTATATATTTTTTGTAATATTGCTACAAGTTGTTAATACTTTATGCAAATAAACTATTATTGCTATATTTACATATACAATACCCTTTTCATAAGATTTATTTGAAGTATGTCTCTTTTGATGCCCGCGCTTCTTTGTGTTTGTAGAACGTTCCCTGTGAAATGACTATCCCAATATTTTGCATCTTAACCCACGCTGCTTAACAAACATACCGAACAACAAAAGCTTGTGGAAAAATGCCGGTTTGTTTTCATTTTTCGTGAAAAAAAAAAAATAGTAATAATCAGTATTCCCGATCAGTTTATCTGTTGATGGCTTTAAAGTTTATTCAACTTCACTTAATATGAAAATAATTAAATTTTATTTAAAAAAAATAATAAAATAAAATAAATATCTCCAAGCTGTGTTTGACTTAATATAAAAATAATTAAATTTTATTCATAAAATAATAATAATAATAATAAAACAAAAAACAAATGAATAAATAATATTTATTTATCTCTTTTAGATAATATAACATTGTTACGAAATGTCTTGGGACGAAAAGTCCTATGGTACGAAACGTCTTACAAATATGGGACGAAAAGTTCTGAATATGGTACGAAATGGCATGGGACGAAAAGTCCTATGGGACGAAACGTCTGTGATCCGTAAATCACAGCCACATGGGGCAAGTTGGGGCACTTGCCTGTCAATAATTAGGTCACAAGTTAAAACTTTACTTAAACTTAATTCTTATTGCTTAAATGCATTATTTTATCAACACGATTCAGTGTACACGGTTAAAAGTCTGTCATGTCATAATTAGTGTAAACTTAGAGGATGGTTAGGAATTAAAAAAAATTATATTAAAATGTGGCCATATCAACCAATAAAAAAGTAGGCCAGATCAGATCAGTGACCTACTTCCATGAGACTAAAAAATTGTCCAGCTAGTCTTTTTGTTATGAAAAAATTAAAGTAATTGAGCAACTAAGAGTGTCATGATTGAATGGAGTGTTACATCCCACTCAATAATATTTCACTTGTATCAAGATGACACCTGCTGTAGGTGAAGTGGTAGAAATTTTTAACTTTGCAGTGGACATGCAGAGCAATGTACAAGGAGGTTGCTTCAATATGTCATGTATGCCATAACATGGGGTTCTGCCGTGATTTGGGGTTTCAGTTTTTAAGGTCACTCCTGGAGGATTCAGTGAGTGACTTTCATTTCTTAATGCAAAGTGCTTATTGAGAGAACAGCCATTACCATTTTCAAGTCTTGGTCAGACCCCAATCAGTGGTCAAGACCCAACCTTCGCACTCAAAACATTTAACAAAAAGCATGAAGAGATGTTTATAGAACACTTGGTGGTTGTTGCAATGACTTTTACATCGTTCAAATCTTGTATTTCTCTTTTTTTTTCAGATAATGTAAAGAGAAGTTTTTGTTATGAAAATAACATTTATGACCCAATGATCTTAACCTGATACAAACATGAATTGGTGAAATAAACATTGATGATTTACAATCATCAACATTGTGTATCATTTATACAAAGATGACTTGAGGTTTGAATTTTATTTATTTATTTACTTTGTTCTTGAGAATACAGTCAAACTTGTCTATAAATGCCACCCAAGAGAACCAGTAAAGTGGTCTTTATGGATAGGTGGCCCTTATACAGCATGAATAAATCGGGATAAAAAAAATTCTGGCCTTTAAAAGCTTAGGCTGGTTTCAATTTTGGTCTTTTTCAGACACTGCATCATGATTAATTTTCCAAGCAATAATCTTCAACCAATTTGAGCATTCTTTACAAATTACAATTTTTACATTTAAACAATGATATACATAAACCAGTATATAGATAAAATGCAGGTCAAGTTCAAAATTGCAGGTAATTTTGAACAAGCGATTTCTTCTGTTGTTTTTGCCATTTGTTTTTGGACAAAGCCTTGGTAATATTTTTATAACCCCCACCACGCACAATGCCTGTCTGTCTGTCCGGGCCATATCCTGTATTGCTGTAGACAACTGTCATATGACTTCACATGAATAATCTTCATGGTCCAAAGGTTTGACATATAGAAAAGGTCAAGGTCCCTGGTAGATGGTGTTGGTGGGGGTTGGGGTGGGGGGTATTTGGCTCTCAAGAGACGGTTCTAGTTTTGCTTGCTAAGAAATACTCTTTATAATACTTATTACATGTTTTTCTTTCAGGTTTCAGATAAAGGTTGACTCATGATTTATGGTAAAATATGTAAGCAGTGAGACAGAGTGAGCAGGAAGTCCTCTACAGGGAATGACCTGATTATTAAGGAGGTCAAAGGTCAAATAAATCCTGCATGATGAGAAGAAGGATCAGTTTGAAATGTTTTGTATATTTTTTTGGTATACCAGTAATATTTTGGGTTGTAATTCACATAATTTACTGGAATTTTGAACTGTCTTCCAATGCCAGGACTCATCCGGGTAGAATACGGATGAAAGCCAGGAAGATCCGGGGTATGAATGAGGATTCTGGAAATAGTGATAATACACAACTAGAGGAAAAATCTGATCATAATAGTGTAGTTAAACCAATAGTGGATAGACCTAATGAGATGTTAGTTAAAAAATATGACATTAATGTACTGAATGAGCTAGGTATAATTAAAACGCCTAATGATCAAAAACTGAGGGATGAAGGTAGGTGTATTCATCAATTTACTCTCTCTCTCTCTCTCTCCTCTGTGATAATACAAAAGTACGGCAATTTCGAACAAATAAAAGCAAAAACGTGCTATATATTTATATTGCATCATCATTCTCTTGTTCTGATGTCTCATTCTTTATCTATCTTTCTCTTATTTTGTTTTTTGCCACTGCAGTAGCTCAGTTGGTAGAGTGCTCGCTCCGTAAGTGGGAGATTGTGGGTTCGAACCCAGACTGGGTCTAACCCAAGATATGGAAGTGGGTAGTGACTGTTCTTTCACTTGGCATTATGGAATGAAAGTCACGGTTCTTTCGGATGGGAATTAAAATAAACAAGGTCCTGTTTCACGTTATGGTGGCACGATAAAGAACCCTGCTGTATATTGCCATCAATGCAATGCACAGGCAAAATTTATGCACCTTCGACCGTAGCTGGCGATGTCTCAAAATACATGAAATATTCTTGACTGAGACGTTAAACACCATAACTCAACCCAACTCACTCTTACATATAATTATATATTATGTATATAATTTGTGTCAGCGCACGGGAAAATGGGGCTTATCACATTTTTTATCGAATTTCGTTTTTTTGTCAAAAATTGAAAGAACGGGTGCTAAAAAATATGAAACACTGAAAATAAGTGGTTAAAATGATCAAAATTTGCAAATTTGGGCCGATTTGAAACCACTTCTGTTAAAATTGTAATGACGTTTTCAGTCGTGTAATGACGTTATCAGTAATATGAATGACGTTTACGTTTCAAAAAGCTTTGTAAAAATAACTTCGAACTTCTGAAATATCTAGGTACTAAATATGTATTAAGCATGATTATAAAATACCAGTATGATGCAAATACATTTGTACAACCTTAAAAACTTTGTTACTTTTAAATTTAAGTTACACAGTAAACGGTACAGTCAGTAACATTCGGACGACCGCGTGATTGAAACACGGATGTATTATCTTTGTATTGTATGTAATGACTGTTTTTATATCTACATTACTTCAACACAGTATGCTGATTGATAACTGTTCTATAAAAAGTTTTATTCTCTATTCCTCTGTGTCGTATCGAGGACATGTTGTATCCTGGTGTTGGCACTAACATACTTTCGAACATTATCAAAGAGATAACGGCGCCTTTCTAAACTCTGTCCCGCGGGTAACATAATATCTGGACGTGTGCGAGAGACCACTGTATTTCCTTTCAATATCGACAAAGAAACTTCGTCAGACTCGTTGTTTTTTTCACAAACACAACGCCCGGAAAATCGTGATGGAATCTAAATTGCTGGTATTTTCGAATTCCTGGAACAGGCTTGAAATTAAGTTCAAGAAACGCTTTCCAATTTCGCCAAACCCATTCGTCTTCTTCATGAAAAAGAACAGCGGAATTAGAACTGCCGAGTTGTTAACCACATTTGCCAAGTCGCCAATACAATTACAATCAGATCTCTTATATTTCCTCTTAATATGAGCGAAACCGGCATCTATGACGCATCTGCAATGCCCTGGAACCTGCATCATAAACTTTATCTCCTTGTTCAATCCCATCATAACACGCCATGCAAAATATCCAACAAGGAATCTGTTCTTGTTCTGACCTGTGTGTAAATAAATAAAGGTAACGTTAGTTATTCAACATATTGATGCAAAATTTCACAATTATCTTTATTTTTTTGCTCTTATTCATTACAGTACAGGCTTGTCGAAAGTTTAACACTTTAGTGCTGATTATTATGGGCCGAATCGACAGCTCGTGTCGGTTCCTCGGCAGTTTTCAGCTGTTCGGCTTCTCGGTACTTTTTCGACCGCCTGGCCCCTCGTTAGTTTCTCGGTCACTCGACCCCTCGTTATCAAGAAAACATAAGTTCAGTAAAATGCCTGCAGTCAATATACATCGCCAAATTTTGGAGAAAAAAAATCGTGAGATTGTCTAACTCTGGAGTCAGTCAAAGTGATATTACTGTGACAATTAGCAGAAAGAGGATTAATTCATATATCAACGGGTATCTGATGATGACGGGGATATTAACAGATTAAGAGACGTTTGTTGACTCAAGCAAAATAACTGGGATGACAGTAGTCCAATTATTTGTTTTTAAAATCCCGCTCCATAATGGAATATAAGAATTAGAAATTATGAAAACCATCACGTAAATCTATTCCATGCACCGTCCATATATTCATTTTTTAAATTAGGATTTAAAGTCCTTTTTATACCAAATGATATTATTATTATTATTATTATTTTATAATTCATCCCTGTCAGATATAAATTGCTCGACCACTCGTTACCTGGTGGCCGAGGCTCGGCTACCGAGAGGCCGAGTGAGCTGCCGAGCTATGCACAGTTCAAAGAGTCGAGGGACCGAATGAGTTGCTGAGACTCAGCTGCCGAGCAGCCCAGCTGTAAGTAGCTCCAGTTGCCGGGAGATGGACAACTTTTCGGCCACTAGATGTCCACAGCTCCGCCCCTCGGCTAACTATCGTCAGCTCAGTGTTAAATTTGACAGGCCTGTACTGATATTATTATCATCATTATTATTATTACTACTATTATCAGTGTTTTATTGAGGTTTGAATACTGATATTGTTATACGGATAATACTTTTTGTAGAGACATGAATTTCATTGTATACTAGTATTTACGGAAAAGTGGTCAAGTGGTTCAATGCACACACTTACGAACCACCACGTCTCTCACCACCTAGGTTCAAATCCCACTCAAAACAGATCTGGAAAGTTTGCTAGTTTGCTTGTCGAAGGTCGATTGTTTTCCCCTGGCTGTTTTCCCCGACATAAAATATTTCTCCTCTCTACTCTAGTGGTGCTGTTTGGTCATCCATCAGATATTATACATCTCTACAAATCCAAGTCGATTAACCTGGTTTATCGCAAACATTCATTCAAAACAATTCTTATACTTGATGCCAAGCCTCTTGTGTCCCATATACACCACCACGCTAATGTTCGGGTATAGATATGGAGAGAGAGAGAGAGAGAGAGAGAGAGAGAGAGAGATTTAAAAAATAACGCAGTCACGCTTACCTGAACAATTGTCGGCGTGAAAACTGGCAACATTTTCACCATAGGCAAATTTGTTTAGATGGAAATCCAGCATACTGATGACAGCATTAGGACCATGCGTCTCGCGTCCATCCTGTCCAATAGTCTGATGTTCGTCAATTAAAAAATTCTCTGTACAGGTATACCATCTGTTCTGATGCCAAAAATCTGAACTTTACGTAAAGTTAAAAAGTACAAAGGTCCCATTTGCTTGACATGGTGTGGTAGACAAACATTCTGAGCAAAATCAAACGTATAGTGAACGTCTATGTCTCTGGATAATGGTTCTTCTGGTCCAATGTTATCAGCTAGTCCTTGCATATTTGCCTTTGCTTGTTCAATACAGTTTTTGTACACTCGCGTTCCATGCGTACAGTAGTGATATGATCTGTCATCTCTAGACTTGCCTGTAATTTGTCTTCTTCTGACCTTGCACTCGATATTCTTTTCCGTATCAACTCACATGTGGCACACACATCTGCTTCTGGTTTGGCTATCTGGATATGTGGACAACACTGCTTCCAAATGCTCTCAAAAGATGTATTTTTACAGAGCGTACATCCAAATCGGAGCAAACACTTTCATAACGAGCATGTATTTCTCTTTGTAATGTTGATGCTGGCAAGAATACGAGCGGCATGCCATCTTTGCCCCTCGGGGCTGCAGGCTGTGGAAGACCCTCATCATCTGCAGTGCTGACAATAAATCGAACAACTCGCTCAACATCTGGGAACGATAGTGCATGACTTGGTTTTTTACCTTTGTTTCCATGAACGCGTGAAACAGGACCATTCTGATGATAATGTTTAACCAGCGCTTCAAATGTCCGCTTTCCAATGTCAAAAATTGTTAAAAATGATGTGCGGCAAATAGTAATTCCTTTAAATGAGTATGACAGTCTAACACGTTTACAGTCACCATATCTAGAGCGCTTAGAGTCTTTGCTAATCTGGTTGAAAGCTCCCATAAGATATAATTCTTTTTCATCTTTATCCATTTCCCGTAGTGTGTAAACATGTTGTACGATTTCTTCTTGTTGGAATCTGGACAGACAATCTAGTTTACAGCCACAGCCATCCCTACAGTTCTGTAAAACATCGCTATCCAGCGTGTTTCTAGCATCATCTGTTTGCTCTGTTTGCTCCACTGTGTTTTCACTTTCATTAGATTCACTAAGGTAACTCTCTATCCTTCTATGAACTTCGGTACTGTCTAACTCTGTATCTTGATCTTGCTGATTACTATCTGATGTGTCCTGTTGTCTTTCAAACTGCGGGAAATAATCTTCATACAATCTATCAATTTCCTACAACAGAGTCAAACAGAATGTATATAGACAAAAACTTTTTGAAAATAAAAAATTGTCTTTGACAAAATCCAAAGAATCAAACCAACGATGAATCAAGATAATGCGAACATTGCTTTAAAAAAAACTGTACTTCGTGTGGGCACTCTCGGGATGATCATGTAACATGACAAATACATGGTCAAGGTGATGTACAAGCATCGTTACTTTTTTATCATTAATGGTTGTTATAATAAATAAAAAAGGTAATTATTAAAAGAAAAATAAATAAATAAAAAATAAAAAAAAATTAAAATAATAATAATATTAATAATAATAATAGAAAAAAAAATAATAAAGTTAGGATTCTGAGATTCGAACTCTTGTCAGCACGATTTGGAGACTAACAACATACCACGGCGCCAACTTGTTTGTTACTTTTTATGGTTTAATAATATATTTATTTTTAATTAAAAAAAAACATGGGACGTAACTCCCACAATGTTGTAGACTTTTCTCGTCTGACAAGGGGTATTATTTATGGCCCGGGTGGTTGAGTATTGAGTCTAAGATTCATTATTTTTTAAATGAAGCATGGAAAAGAGATTTGTTGCAATATATGTTTTTTTAAACAGGTTTACGTTAATTAGTAGCACTGTTGTCCTATGGCGACTCCTGTCTTGTTCGTTAGAACTGACAGGGGCACACTGTACAGTCTGAATCTGTAAACCCTTTGTTACTGTACATTTAAGCTTTTAAACTTTTTGTTTAAGCGTTTCAACTTTTTGAAACAACAAAACGAGTCAATCATATTAGACTGACACATTGTCAAACGATACCATGTCTGTGATGAACCGATCATGCACACTGCACTGCTGCAGCTCGGTGAATTTGTACTTGTTAAATAAATGATTAAATAATAATAATAATAATAATAAATAATGAAAAACTTACCTCTAACTCGTCCATTCTATGAATAAACAGCAACAACAACAAAATCTCGTAGTATATCTACACACAAGTTCAGTATACATATCTTTAAAATCTTGCAGCCGGCAACAACATGTAAACAAATTTACGGCGGGAACAGTACGTCACTTTCTATGTTGATTACGTCACAATCGTGACGATTGCGATAAGCCCCTTTTTCACATGCGCTGACACATTTGTGATTGCACAATAAGAATGAAATACTAGGTTTCCATAAATTTAAAATAATTAGTAGCCAAATTTCCAAAATTTGTGAAAATATAGTCCTTTTTAAAGTATTTTTCCACAAATTTGCTAAAATAGGCTACTTTTTGAAAGAATTCCTCAGAAATTAGTAGCCAATGGCGATGTTGGCTATCATGAATGGAAACATAGCTGCTGTATATTGCCATCAACGCAATACACAGGCAAAATTTCTTCACCTTCGACCATAGCTGGCGATGTCTCGATATACTTGAAATATTTTTTACTGAGATATTAAACACCATTACCACCTCAACCCAACTCACTCTTACATATAATTATATATATTATGTATATAATTAGTGATTGCACAATAAGAATGAAATACTAGGTTTCCATACCGGTAAATTTAGTAGCCAAGTTTCCAAAATTTGTGAAAATATAGTCCTTTTTAAAGTATTTTTCCACAAATTTGCTATTTTAGGTTACTTTTTGAAAGAATTCCTCAGAAATTAGTAGCCAATGGCGATTTTAGCTACCAGGAATGGAAACATAGAAATATCATATCCTTGGCTCATGTAAAACCACTGACATTGATGCATGTATTGTGAAAAACCTTTATTATGTGAATTTAGGGTACAGTAATCACTAAATTGTCTGTTATGGTTTACTTTCAGGGACCAGAAACCATGCATTTAATCAATTAATTAGTGATAGAATAGGATTTCATAGATCTTTACCAGACTCCAGAAATAAATTGTAAGTATATCATTATGTTAAGTGTGTGTATATAATGTATGAATCAAAAACAAACATAGGAATTCGTGTCTGGACCAAATTTAGGTGGTCTTTATACACTCAAGCTTCATCAACCAACATCACAAAACTGACAAATTTGCTAAAACAGGTTACATACTTATTATCATGATTATGGTATGGTTCATCCAGCTTTTAATTTAATTATATCCCATAGTTTTCCACCGATTGTTTTCAAATTTGGCATGCTTGAACAGGATCCTATGAAGATGTGTATATGTATATGGTAAAAGGAAGATGCTGCATGAAATTTTACAGAAGTTATGGCTCTTTGAGTGCCAAGTAAGGACATAATACAGAAAATGCAAGAAATAATTTTATTATTCATTGTATTCCTTTCAAATTTGGTATGGTTTCACAAGAAGCAATAATGTTTAACATATCAAAGCAGGTTTTTTGTTGCGTTTTAACTTTCCACATACATGTCATTATACTTATGGTGCTTTGCATCCAGTTTCTCATATCCTGTGTTTTACTTTAGACATTGACGGGTGTATATTGCCCTGCTCAGTGGTGCTCTTGTTAAAAGAATTTTTCAGAAATTTATAGCCAATGTCAACTTTAGGCTAGTAGGATTGGAAACCTAGCATATGATAGGCAGACATGACCAAGTGGTACTTGTCACTGGATTTCGAGGTCAAGGGTTGTGGGTTTGAATTTTAATCAGGACTTTTCTGAGGTGATTTTCATCTTCTGCTCATACTAGAGTGATAAAAAGCTTGTTACCAGAAAGGTCTTTTGGATGAGATTCAAACGAAGTTCCCGTGTGTGGTGCACATTAAAGACACCTTTGTAGAGATAAAAAAATGTTGGCCAACTCTGGTGGCTACAGAGGATGCTTAGACGTAGAAGGGAATGAACAACAAAGAAACAGACTAAGCAAGAATATAAGATAATGATTATTAATTCCTGTTTCTATTACAGGTGCCATAATAAAACGTACCCCGTAGATTTACCTGATGCTAGTATTATAATATGTTTCTACAATGAGGCTGTTTCAGCGTTGTTAAGGACGGTGTTAAGTGTTATAGACAGAACTCCGTCAAGATACCTGCGAGAAATACTCCTAGTAGACGACAGTAGTAACATAGGTAAGTGTTTTTACTAAAACATTACTATTACTTTCAGGGTCATCAATAGAAGCTGGTAGCCAGCCAAAAATGCCTTCTATTCTCTAAAAAGATGCCTGATATTTTGTATTTCAAGTACATGTAGTTAAATCCAGTGTCTAATTAGATTTTTTTGTGTCAATGAACTGCCTATTTTCATCTCCTGCCCATGCTAAGCCTATAAGAAGCTGTTACTACTATAGTCTTTCAGATGAGACTCAAAACTGAGGTCCCGTGTCTCTGTGCATGCTAAAGACACCTCTGTAGAGTTCGAAAAAAAGTAGGCTACCTTTGGCAACAGAGGATGCTTTCAACTAAAAACCATTAGAAACAGACTGAGCAATGTAAGAATATACTTTTAAAAATTAGCTTGCTACTTCAAAAGTAAATGACATCTCAGACTTAAGAGCTCTATCCAACCACTGAAATTTTCAGAGGTGATTTTTCTGCCTTTCCTATGCACAAAGTGATGCTGTTGAAGAGTCTTAGGTGAGATTTAAAACTGAAATTTCCTGGTCTTTGTGCATGATATAGGACTCTATAGAATTAAAATATTGCTATGACACCAAGTTTTGTATGTATACTAACTAGCCAAAGTTTCCGCATCATAATGAATTGTTTAATTTAATTCTACAAGAATTAGAATTTCTTTCACAGACTTTAGATTTAACACACCCTTCACCTGAACTACCTACAATATCTGAAGATGTGGCCTCTACATAGGATGCTTTCTACTTAATACATGTATTAAGATAAACAGACTACACAGAAAATGTGGCATAGAATTGTACAATAAACATATTTTAATTGTTAAATTTTCTTAAACATTCAAAAAGAAATAATTTTAAAATTAATTGTTAGGTAAGATATAAAATTCAATATTTTAAATTATATATATATGATTATTAGTGTTTTAAAAATAATGTATCGTAAAATCAATTTAGAAAAATAACATGTTTAAATTACGGTACTTTATTCTACAAAGAATTTATAGAAATTTTTTAAAAAAGAAGCGCCTTCTCTTATGGTATTGTGTATTGGATTTTTTTATCATTTTTTTTTTTTTTTTTTAGAAAATTTAGATATTCGACTAGAAGACTTTATCAGTAACAATTTAAAAAAGGTGAATTACTTGAAGACACCTGCCAGACAGGGCTTAATAAGGGCAAGGATGTTTGGTGCTAACCATGCTCATGGAAAGGTAAGTCCATCAAAAATCAAAAGCAAGTATACCAGTACATGTTCAAATAGACTCTTTCACGGTAACTGCGGGACTGAAAATCGCGCATGCCTACAAACGCTTCCGGGTGGAAACCTAACAACGGTAGACGCTGAGCTGTCAAAATCACAATGGTGAAGTCTTGCTGTGTATTTAAATGCACAAACAAGGCCGATGCATCAGCAAAGGAGAAGCGCATAAGTTTTTTCCGTTTCCCCACAAACAAACGCAAGAAATCAGCGTGGGTAAGGGCTGTAAACAGACGAGATTGGACTCCAAATGTACACACGTACATCTGCTCCCAGCATTTTGTGGATGCTTGGCACAGTGATGATCCCGGTGACATCAACTACGTCCCAACTATTTTCTCTTACAAGAAGACTTCAACTTCAACATCCGATGTTAGAGAGCAAAGACTCCTTGAAAGAAATGACAAAAAGGTATATATACTTATGCATTACAAATATAAATTTATATTTTGACAGTAAAAGAATACACTGCAAATACTGTGCATTTGCATATATGGATCCATCTTGTTTTCCTGCCCACAATACACAATTTGATGCACAAAATTATAAGAAACCTGCTATCATTCTTCAATCAGTGAATGCATTTATCAATTGATAATAGTGTGTAAATCACATCAAATCCAGTTTATTACCCAGTCAGTAAAGCAGATAGTAAAAAGTAAATTCCATATTATTCACCATTAATGCATTAGATTGTATCTGTAAAAAGACCTCCAAGATCAATAAAAAAAACTTGAACAAGACATTGGATAAAATTTACCTTGTTTTTATAAGCATGTGGTCTTTATATAGAAGTGATATATTAATATGTCCCCAGATTTAGGCAGTAGTTTGTCAGAGATATATTTTTACTATATTCAACCTCTGTATAAATCAAAATCTAATGTCATGTATTTTCTTCATGAATATTCTTAATAATTATTTTATAGAGTGTATCATTCTTTATTTATGATGGGATTTTTAATTTTAAAAAAATTATGGTCATTTTAACAAAAAAGAGTTCAAGTGGGGCGATGGAGTTTTACACCCCAGTCAAGATTCTTTCACTTATATTGAGATGTTCAGTTTAGGTATGGTGAAGGAAACCTGGGTGTCTGTAGAAAACAACTGACCTTCAACAAGCAAACAGACAAACTGAAAATATCAAGTCAAAAATTATGGAAATGATGAAAATTGCTGTCAGTCATGGATACAAATTGTCCTATTAATCTGTTGAAATTCTATAGATTTTGAGATTTGTGGAAGACCATATTTTTATGTGAAAATAAGTTTTGGTATTTTCAAAATTTTTTATGATTTACTGTTTTCAGATAAAAGATCAAAGTGACGTCATACAGAGAGCCACTGAAGAACAGCACATACAGTTTTCTCTTTCAAGCCATTCCCTTTATTGCTTAACTACAGAAGATTGTGATAAAGATGTAATATGTAAGTGGCAAATATAGATCAGTGTTTTAATTTCTGATGCCCCACTTTGTAACTTTCTCCAATTTTGGGCATGGCATATTAGTAATGTTGGTCCAAGGGAGATAATTGTATTATCAGTCTGTCAAGCAACTTCTGATTTTCTTTATTTTTCCTGATCATTGAGTTTAAATGGTTTTGTTTGTACATAATAATAAATACAAAGTGGTATAGCTGTATAATTATCAAAATTAATGTAGCGCTGAATAATTATAATGGTGTCAGTTTATCTTTTTACCTCAGAGTTGGTTTTTCTATTATTTACTACTGGTATATTATTTACAAACATTATATAGGTACAATACAATATACAAAAATCCTCCACTCACATCGGAGTCCACAAACAATATGAAATGTTATTGTCAGTATATGTAACTATGTACTCATTTTAATTTGATCCTAAATTTACTTTTAGCATCCATAAATGGAAGTGAAGGTACAAGACAGCAGCTTGAACAGGAATATGATGACACAAATATTCTATCATTTGTCAGTACAGGTAATCATGGATTAGAATATTATAGTTATCAGTATACCCCACTGTAGTATCAACATATCCCACTGTAGTATCAGTATACCCCACTGTAGTATCAGCATACCCCACTGTAGTATCAGCATACCCCACTGTAGTATCAGCATACTACACTGTAGTATCAGTATACCCCACTGTAGTATCAGCATACCCCACTGTAGTATCAGTATACTCAACTGTAGTATCAGCATACCCCACTGTAGTATCAGCATACCCCACTGTAGTATCAGCATACTACACTGTAGTATCAGTATACCCCACTGTAGTATCAGCATACCCCACTGTAGTATCAGTATACTCAACTGTAGTATCAGTATACCCCACTGTAGTATCAGCATATCCCACTGTAGTATCAGTATACTCAACTGTAGTATCAGTATACCCCACTGTAGTATCAGCATACCCCACTGTAGTATCAGCATACTACACTGTAGTATCAGTATACCCCACTGTAGTATCAGCATATCCCACTGTAGTATCAGTATACTCAACTGTAGTATCAGTATACCCCACTGTAGTATCAGCATACTCAACTGTAGTATCAGTATACTCAACTGTAGTATCAGCATATCCCACTGTAGTATCAGTATACTCAACTGTAGTATCAGTATACCCCACTGTAGTATCAGCATATCCCACTGTAGTATCAGTATACTCAACTGTAGTATCAGTATACCCCACTGTAGTATCAGCATATCCCACTGTAGTATCAGTATACTCAACTGTAGTATCAGTATACCCCACTGTAGTATCAGTATACTCAACTGTAGTATCAGTACACCCCCTGTTTTCAGTAAATTAAGTTTTATAATTTGTAATTTGTTTATATGCTTTAAAGAACATTTAAAAACCCATGCAAATCGTGAAGATCTTGCATACTTTAAACAGTAATTTTGTTCTGAAAAAAGAATACTGAATGCGAAAATATATAAATTACATAGGTCTGTAATACAGTCAGTCAGTTTGCATTTCCAGATATAAAATTAGTTGAGAATGAATTGGACAAATCAGACTGATGTTGGTGTACATTAAAAAAAATAAAGTACAGTCAAACCCACTTCATCGCATATCAGATAAAAGAAATATATTGGTTAATTGCATATATTGGTTAATCACATATTTGAATCACGGAGCCTATGGGATTAACCATGTTTGACTGTACATGCTTTGAAGTACATAAAAATATCTACCATATCATTTGACACATCATATTCAAACTGACCTTGCAGTTAAGTGACAATTTATTCAACTCACTTTAGTTCACACATATTTGAAATTCGATTTTATTTTCAGGAATACAGTGTGACCCAGATCCATTACTGGTAGAAAATTTGAATTTGAAAAAAGAAATAAGAGATCTGAAGGAGGAGCTGAAAAGAAAGACCTGGTCTGTCGATAAAATACGGGACAACAATGCATTGACCAAGTTTTATACAGGCCTACCTACATTTGGCATTTTTTTGTGGCTGTTTAATTACGTTGCTGCTAAAACTTCCAGAATGACATATTGGACTGGGGAAAACACAACACCAAAATCTAACAGATCTCGTCTGTCCACTACTGTTCTTCAACCTATTGATCAATTATTGGCGTTTTTAATGAGAAATCGACTTGGTTTATTTGTACAAGACATTGCTGATCGTTTCGACATATCAACTGCTACATTTTCAAAATACTACACAACTTGGCTATGTTTGCTTCATAAAGAACTTAAGTCTTTAAACCCATTTCCTTCACGGGATATTATTAACAGGACGATGCCATCACAGTTTAAATTACGATATCCATCCACAAGAGTTATCATTGACTGTACGGAAATATTTCTTCAACAGCCATCTAGTCTAACAAACCAGAGCTTAACATTTTCAAACTATAAGAATCATAATACACTTAAGTTTTTAGTGGGAATTACGCCATCTGGAGTTATTTCATTTGTATCAGAGGCTTGGGGAGGGCGAGTATCAGATCGTCAGTTAACAGAAGAGTCTGGATTGTTAAAGCTTTTGGAACCAGGTGATAGTGTTATGGCAGACAAAGGATTCACAATTGCTGACTTGCTAGAGAAACAAGGTTGTAAGCTGAACATTCCTCCTTTCAGGGGTCAGAGTAATCAATTTAGCACTGATGACGTTCACAAAACACAGGAAATTGCAGAACTTCGCATTCATGTAGAACGTAGCATAGGACGTGTAAAGTGTTTTCACATTTTTGATGGTGTACTACCTTTGCAATTAGTGCCATATGCTTCAAAACTGTTTCAACTCTGTAGTTGGTTATCAAATTTTGATGTACCTCTTGTGGAAGACAAGGAATAGTAATGGAATAATGCACATCTGAGATTAAAGATGCATACTGTAAATCTGGTTTATTTTTGTGAACTTAATATTTGTGTATTTTCGCGATTCAATTTTTTTGTTAATTAATTCAGCATTTTTCGTGTTATAAAAAATTCTCTTAAAAAAGTGAATACCGTGGTTTTAAAATGTGATTTAATCTTCTGACAAAAAAATGTCTTGTATGCAATTCATGAAAATAAAGTGTCACAAAAATTACCGGATCTACAGTCATCCAAACAAAATTAATATTTGTAGTGTGATTTATCTGGAAAAAATGTTATATGCTCATCCATTCAGTTGGAGATATAAAATATAACATTTCTGGAACAAAACATTTTTGTTGTTTATTGTTGAACAAATAGGTGAAAATACAATGAAGTTGGGATGGTTGATGGCCCTCTTGAATTATAACCACACTGTTGGGCATTTACACCAGTACCTGTCCACAGTTGATAATTTTGCAATGATGATAATAGGTGATCTGAATATGTCTGGCTTTCTTGTGTTGCAATTAGTATCATTCAAATTTTCCATGCTCTTGGTATTTTGCAAGCCTAGGCTTATCAAGGCCCCAAAAAAGTTTTATGGCCGTCATCACAGTATTGTTGACAAGTTTGATATCTCTGTGTCCAAGATTAATTGCCCTGGATATATTTGACGTCCCATAGTTCCATGTTCCTTTCACATAATTTTGATTACACACATGGTGAGTGTAGCTAGCTAAACAGGAAGTGCTCACCAGGTCTCACTTCCCTGGTCGAATTTCACATGTCTTGTTTAACTTGTCAGTTCCAAAGTTTTTACTTTGCTTCTGGATTGTGATTCATGGGTTAGTATGTTTGTTTTTGATTGTATTGGATGTTGCTACATGCAAGTACATGTCTTTCAGCTACAAATACTTGTTACAAATTTGAACAAGATATATGTTTTATTGAATTTCAGTTATGAATGGTGAAGGAAACATAATTACTGGGAGAAAACCAATCTTCTTCAAATAATCAAACACATTTTACAAGTTTTGATAAGCAAACCAGCTATTCTGTTATCAATAGTATCAATAATAATAAGTTAATTTCCCATGTATACAATTTAATATTTTCTATCTTTAAGAATAGTAACATGGAAATATGTGATCCATGTAAAATTTAACAAGTTTTGGCAACATTTCCTTTACATAATCTTGATCAAAATAGACTCTGTCAATTGAAATATTATTGCACGGTGCTGCAGTCCAAACAACAAAATCACACCAAGGTAATCCCATCATTGCCATTTCACCTTGAACTTGAGCATAGTACTTATGTGACCTTTTCAATCGTGGACCTCCATCTGAATTTTCAAGACAAAAGCTTTTATCCTCAAGATTTACTATATCTGGAACTTGCATATGTGTAACTCTGGTGCCACCTACAGAAAATGGACATTTAATTTCAAGGACACCAGTACCAGTTCCATCTGTTACTCTGCCATCACCAGAAGCACCAAGAAAGGAGTGTGTTGAACAGATAGTTAAATCTGTGGATGTGATACTGTAATTATCACACAGAGCTGCCTTTATGTCTGCATAGTCTTTTCTAGCACTGGCTTCATGGTCATTTCCCCATATTATAGCCTCTGGTAGTCTGTTGTACCTAGAATATATATGTATATAAACAATGTAGCAAGCTCAAACTTACACTTGTCATATATAGTAAATGGTGAAAAACATGATTTGAAGATTTATGATAGACAAATGACTGAGTACTCGTGACAATTTGATCCCCAATTAAAAACAATGTAATGTAATTAAGCTAATTGGAAGACAATAATATCTAACATCACAAATAATAGCACAAAATAAAGGTTTAAATGGTAAAGGTATTGCTATTTCCAATATTAAACTGAATTATTTAGACCACAAATGCATGAGTAATTGATTCTCAATATTTTACAAAATTCTGATGTAACAGTTAAATCTAACAATACCATAATTATATGGCCTACTAGGTTGTTTAAGCATTAAACTTCTTTGTAATCAAACCACCAAGTATCTCATAATCTATTCATTTGCATAATCATAAAATATATGCTAGTACCATTTAAATGATTCTAAACACAATTATCTCCCTTTGTGATTTTTTTTAAACTTACAATTACTATCTTTGTAAATCATCTCAGACATCTTTTCTTCTAATGGATGAATTGATGTCTCCATTTCTTCTTCATAGTGTGCCTCTGGTACCTCATCTGGGATATTCCATAAATGTGACATGGCTGTAAAAAGTTTTATTAGTGATCAGTTATTTTTAACTTAAACTAATTATACAAATCTATATACAAACATAAATTTGAAAATATTTCATATATTACATGAGATACATATTTTTTTTTTTACCGATTGATTTTTTAGCTCACCTGAGCCGAAAGGCTCAGATGAGCTATTGCTATCTATCACCGTCCGTCGTCCGTCGTGTGTCGTGCGTCGTGCGTAAACTTTACATTTTAATCTTCTCCTCCAAAACTACTGAGCCAAATTTGATGAAACTTTGTGATAATTATGCCTAGGTAACAGGCTTTCAAAATTGTGTTCGGGGTTTGACCACGCCCAACAATATGGCTGCCGTTACTATAAATAGCCAAAAGACAAAAAAATCTTCTTCTCTGAAACCAAAAGGTGCAGGCAAATTTTGATTAGATTTTTGGATTCAGGATCCCTAGATACACTTAAATTGTGTTTTTCATGAAAATTTGACGAAAAATAGGTTACGCGTTTTTTGCGTAAAATTATGTAATTTTTAAAATGAGACATTTATTGTTATAACTTCATAATGGCTGAAGATAATTGTATGGAGTTTTCACTGTTGATCTTGTCTTGCTATTTTCTTCGGATTGATGTCAAGGTAAAAGGTCAAGGTCATGTCCCAGTTTTTGACCTTTGATAAAAAATGCTATTTTTTAAACATTTCTGGTGATAATGATGTAGGATTTTTGGTTAGTTGTAGGTATTGACATGACGATCATTTTGATATATCGATTAAGAGTCATGGGTTCAAAGGTCAAGGTCACAGATGTACAAGTTTACCGAAATAGTTTATTATCTGCAAAACTATGAACTTTTTGTATAGGCATGTATATTAGAATATTGTAGGTAATGGCCCAATGGTCATTTTGATATATAAATAAAGGTCATGAGTTCAAAGGTCAAGGTCACAGATGTAAACAAGTACTGAAATGATTATTTATCTCAAAAACTATAGACTTTTTGTATAGGCATGTATATTAGAATATTGTAGGTAATGGCCTAATGGTCATTTTGATATATGAATAAAGGTCATGAGTTCAAAGGTCAAGGTCACAGATGTAAACAAGTACTGAGATGATTATTTATCTCAAAAACTATAGACTTTTTGTATAGGCATGTATATTAGAATATTTTAGGTATTATCCTAACGATCATTTTGATATATGAATGAAGGTCATGGGTTCAAAGATCAAGGTCACAGATGTGAATGAATACCTGAATGGTTAATTATCTTGAAAACTGTTAACTTTTTGTATATGCATGTATATTAGAATATTGTAGGTATTAGCCTAACAACCATTTTGATATATGAATGAAGGTTATGGGTTTAAAGGTCAAGGTCACAGATGTGAACAAGTTCTGAAATGATTATTTATCTCAAAAATTATAAATCTTTTGTATAGGCATGTATATTAGAATATTTAGGTATTATCCTAATAATCATATTGATATATGAATGAAGGTCATGGGTTCAAATGTCAAGGTCACAGATGCAAATGAATACCTAAATGGTTAATTATCTTGAAAACTATTAACTTTTTGTATAGGCATGTATATTAGAATATTGTTGGTACTGGCACAGTGGTCATTTTGATATATGAATGAAGAGCATGGGTTCAAATGTCAAGATCACAGATACAAACAAGTACTAAGATGATTATTTATCTCAAAAACTGTAAACTTTTTGTATAGGGATGTATATTAGAATATTGGCCTAATAATCATTTTGATATTTGAATGAAGCTCATGGGTTCAAAGGTCACAGGTGAGCGTTAAGGCCCATGGGCCTCTTGTTTTAACATGCAATAGGTCAAGTGAATTTTATGTATCCTGCGATAATACATGTATAAGCAAATTTTGTCATGGAAAAGTTCATTTATTCATTTTTTTCATGACTAGGCGTTATCATTAAATTATTGAGTATTGTAAAACTGCATGTATGGTTCTATCAATAAGTACCTGTTTTAGGGAATATTGTCTTCAGTTCTGTCAGCTGTTTGAGTGACCAATCTATGTTGAAATTTCTGTCATCAGAGTGTCTGGGATCAAAATCTGCACTAATTGTAGAAGTTATTTTGCTAGCTGATTTGGTTTTAATTTTTAAGTTACTGGCAGGTTGTGGCCTCATGCTTTGTCTTGGTATTTTCCATTGGCATAACTTTGATGTGCAGCTGGTTTTAGCTTGTTCTGGTTGTTTCATGTTACTAATGGCAAACAGAAGACCACCAATATGACTGCAAGACTGTGCAAGTCTAAAAAGGAAGATATTGTAATGAATTATTTTTAATTAGATACTGAGTCATATTTTTTTCTACAATTCCACAAAATAAAAGACCCTACAAAAAGTTGTCAAAGTTTTACTTTAGTCTTGATTTGATGTAATTCTGATTCTCAAATTGAATCTGCCAAAAAGTTATCAGCATCAGGTTGACTGCTAATTTTTTTAACATTGCCAAATAGGATCCGTGTTGTGCATTTATAGTATTGGTGATCTAAAACACTCTTAGTCTCAATATCCTGGTGCAAGTTCAATTGTTTCACATAATTTGACAGTTTTTATTATTTTGATTTGAACATGGATTAGTATGTTACTATTGATTTATCAGTTATCCATTTTAATAAATGTATATTATACAGTTATCTATAAAAATGTGATTAAATATTAATTACCCGATAGGACATTGACAGTATGCATAATCCACTGTGTATTTGGTATCTTCTTTACATGTTACACATAAATAAACTAAATAAATTGTCTTCTTCATGGAAGCCCCACATGATCCTTTAATATAAACAGTAGTCTCATCTATCTAAAAAATATTAAAATGACAAAATAAATAATAGTCAAGAAACTGAAAATCTGTTAAAGAACCAAAAACTTATATAGTCAGATATGAGAGGATATGACAAAATATTTATTTGCCTCTCTTAATATCTTTGTGGGTATACATGACAGTCATGGTCCTATGCCACACAACTTTATATAAGGGGGAAAACCTGCAGAATATCCTGTGTATTAAGTCCATCTCCAAAATATGAACTGACGCAATGTTACAGGTGATTTTCAGAAATGTAGAATAAAATGAATTGGAAGATAAAAAACATATAAATATAGTAAATATCTACCTGTGCAAATGATATATCCTGTATATCTCCAGCATCATAATGTTTTGCTGCTCTGTCCAGACATCTAAAATTCTTGACCTTTCTTCCAGATTCCGTCGATCTCAAAATCATGAAGTTGTAGATGGTATAAAACGAAATGTCTATGGTGCAGGATATTTCTGGACTGTATCGGACCTTGTTAAATGGTGGCAGGTTTTCTTTAAAAGTCGGCTGTATGCCTTCGCTCAAACATACGCTGCTCACTACGGGCGTTAAAACTTCGGCTGGGACTTGGGCATTTAGCAGTTCACTAACGATTTCTCTCTTTTTCTTCTTTACAATATCAATATTATATTCTATAGCGAGTTCTTTCAACGCGTTAAATTTAGTTTTGTTTAAAGTTTCGCGGGTCGCCATACTGGTTGCGATGTAAACAGTTCCAATGACGTTTCCACCCGGAAGGAGTTGTGCGCATGTCTGCATAAATTAGTGAAAGACTCTATTACAATCCGAAAAGCAAAATAAAAACTTTAAAAACTGGCAAATCCAGTTAAACATGCAGTACTTACAGTGCTTTGATTTATATTTTATTTTATGAACAGGTTATAGTATTTTAGACAGTTTAACCTGGTTCCAATACTCACAGTGCTTTGATTGTCTTTATTAACAGGTTATAGTGTGACCTGGTTTCAGTTCTTACAGTACTTTGATTGATTTATTTGTTTATTAACAGGTGATAGTATTTCTAGACAGTCATTGTGAAGTTAACGTAGACTGGTTAGAGCCGTTATTGACCAGAATTCATGAAAACCGGGCCAATGTAGCTGTGCCAATTATTGATATCATAAACTCTGAAACATTAGAATATCAGTCATCCCCGTTGGTCCGAGGAGGATTTAACTGGGGCCTACATTACAGATGGGACCAAATACCAGAAAACATGAGACATGATGCATTACTTCATACTAAACCCATTCCGTAAGTAGGGTACAATTATGGACTAAAATTTTTGACAAAAGAGACAATATATCAACATGATCAAGGCCAGCAGTTTTACAATTGTTTTTTAACTAGGATTTTCCCGAACTTAAACCTGGCATTTTTAAATTTGAATAATTTTGTTACTTTTCAAGATGGTCATTTAGTCTTAACTATTGTTAGATTTTTTTCTAACTTTGATGTCGAAATGAGAAAAAATGACAAGTCAAAATGTATTTTACCACATCCATCCAAGACAATACCAGTGGTTTTGTTTGCCTAAAATTACTACCGAATAAAAGTAGTTTTCCCTGATGAAAAATGACTAAAATTTCCCAATTTCACCATTACAATTGCCAAAATAACAGTGATATGCTAGCAAATTAAATCTAGTAGTCTTTTTCAACAAATTGTCAGTTTGCTGTATTTCACAACTGCAGTTTTTCCCAATTTAAAAGCAGAAGGTAATTTTTATTTCAAAAATGTATCAAAATCATTGAATACTTTGCACAATAAAGCATAGCTTAGTTGTTTTAGGGATAATTTTGTATAAACAATGTTTATCTATACTATGTATTGGATCCTGGATAAACAATATCCTTGTGGATGCTTGGTCCACCAGCAGAGAAGCTTACAAAGTTTATTTGAATACTGTAAACTGCTTTATATTAGCACAGACATATTTTAGCGATTTCCCTCAATATAACTATAAGTGATTGGCTCCTCTTTATTTCAGTGCATAAACTATTTGTTTGTAACTCAGAGTCCCTTATAGATAATTTTAGCATAGTTTTATTTTAGCGGAATGATCTAGCTGCCAAAAGCGCTAAAATAAAATTGCCGCCACAATATCACAGTATTGAATTGGTAGTTTGAATATGATATAATCTTAAGTCCTAAATTTTATTTTTTACACTTATACAGAACACCAACAATGGCAGGTGGTTTATTTGCCATGGACAGAGATTACTTCAATGAGTTAGGACAGTATGACTCCGGGATGGACATATGGGGTGGTGAAAACCTAGAGATCTCATTTAGAGTAAGTGGATTTTCTTTTTATACATGTTTTATCTGAGTTTTGTATAACTACTCACTTGCTGTATTAAATACAGAAAGGGTTTCTTGGGGTTTTATTGATGCATCTTTAGTTGAGAAATGGTACATCCGAAAGAACTGTGACTTTCATTTCATAATGCCAAGTGCTTGGTCACTACTTATTTTCAAGTCTTGGGTCAGACCCAGCCAAGGATCAAACCCACAACTCCCACTTATGGAGCAAGCACAGCAGTGGTGCAAATTGACCTTTGATCTGTGGTGGTGTCATTTAGATTACCGGTAAGTGGATAAATTTATTTTCTATGTTTAATCTGAATTACATATAACAACTACTCACTCGCTGTATTAATATACATAAAAAAAAACCTTTAGGCTTTTAGCGGTGCAACTTGATTTTTGCATTTTGGTGATAATGCCTACCTGATCTTGCTTGGCTACTCCTTTATGACTATGATTGACAGCATGTAAAATATTCGATCCGTGCACACTCGGGGCCACTTTTTAGCCCACCAAGACAGTATTTAGAGTTTGATGCCCTACCAGTTACATCAGCACATTGTGAAATGCGAGTTCAGTTGAGTTGAGTAATGGTGTTTAACATTCCAGATAAGAATACTTCACTTATATCGAGACATCGTCAGCTATAGGTGAAGGTGTAGAAATTTTGCCTGTGTGTTGTGATGATAACATTATACAGCAGGGTTCTTTATGATCCGGCACCTAATGTGACACAATTCCAATTCGAAAGAACCATGGGTTTCTTTGTTAATGATTGTTTGGTAAAAGAACATTCACTACCCACTTTCAAGTCTTGATTAGACCCAGCGGGGCTTGAACCCAGGACTTCCCACTTAAAACTGATCTACCACAGTGGAGCATTCTGTGGCAAAACTAACAACAACATACTTCCAACATTTGAAATCAGTATTTTGACTGAATTTTAATGAATATTTAAAAAATGTCTTTTCATAAATTTATACGTATGAGGATTTACATCCAAATATTTTGTTATATAAATGTATTAACTGAATGTCATATACAGTCAAACCTGTCTATAAAGGCCACCCAAGGGAACCAGTAAAAGTGTCCTTCATATAGGGTCAAATAATATGAATAAAGAACAAGTGGGATACAATTCTACTGGTCTTTATAAGCAGGTGACCTTTATATAGAGGTGGCCTTTAAGGCAGGTTTGACTGTACTTGTGCAAACTTATGCATTATACATGTTTATTTACAGATATGGCAGTGTGGAGGTAGATTAGAAATCATTCCATGTTCTCGTGTAGGACATATATTCCGTAAACGGCGTCCGTATGGTTCTCCGACAGGTATGGACACAATGGTCAAAAATTCCTTAAGATTAGCTCATGTTTGGATGGATGACTACAAGGTAAGCTTTGATACTCTTACTTATGGTTCTTTTATTTCTTTCCTACACTCTTTGGTGAAATGGTACTTGATGGCTTAGCGGTTGAAAGTGTTGACTTTATGAATCAAAATACATGTCACCTGAATGTTTCAATCCCACTTTGGCATATCCTACTTTTAAAAAGTGTATCATTGACTTGCCAAAGGTCTGATTTTCTCATGAAACTCCAGTTTTCTGTACAACTCCAGCACTCACAACTTTCATATGATTGAGAGATATGTAATATATACCTTTCAACAATTTTTAACATAAAATGCATTATGATCAACTGTAGTTCTGGATTATAGCTATACCCCCTGCAAATGAAGTTTAGGGGGTATATAGGAATTACTCTGTTTGTCTGTCTGGTTGTCCGCCTCAATATCGTGTCCGCCCCATATCTTCCATGTCTGTGGATGTATTTATGATCAAACTTGGCACAAAATGTAAACCAACATGAGCCGATGTGTCGCATACCAAATTTATGTGTATAAGTCAAAGGTCAAGGTCAGGAGGTCAAATCTTAGTTCAAAGTCGCAGGAAAACATTAAATGTGGGGGGAGGGGGTATTTGGCTTTCAAAAGACAGTTCTAGTTTTGATTGACCCTACAGTGCTTCAGATTGTTTTTACAGATAGTGGGCCACAAGGGCCCACCAGATCCAATAACAAGGGGTCAATTTTTGTTATAGAGGGTCATGTTTTGACACATAATTTAATGTTATGCCACGTGACTGAAAGTGAAAGTCGGCACTTGACATCTTCATATAATGCACCAAAAATGATCTTGTCATCAGCTGATTTATATTTTGTTAACCTTTACGATATATTTTAAACTCTTTTGCCTCAATGGTTCATCTACTTCTCTGCGCTTTTTGTTGTTTTAAAAAATGTGAATAGAGCCGTCTGCATCTCGTAGCCATGGATGCCGCTAGTATATTAAATGAACGACAACGTCCGAGGTCATAACAAGTTTTATTATGAATTCTCTACCTTTGAATATTAATGTTAATAACTGATGCATAGAGCGAAGAGAAGGGGCTTGTCGGGAGTGCTGTCTATATGCTGATTATGAGATAAACAAAGACACTAGAGATTTTTCCGATAAAAAACAGAAAGTCAAATCGGGAAACCCCATGGAATCGAATATGTAGTTTTGGGAAGAAATTATTAACGATCAATTTGGCTAAGAAAAACCATGCGCCATGTGGACCCATGAGAAGCAAATGTCATGCACCATTTTTTAAAATCCTGTGAGAATGACGTGGGCGCACCGTAAATCTGAAGCTCTGACCCTAAGACTTTGGTAGGATTACTGTACAGAAAACTTGTGTTGTTAACCTTACAATTTTTGTTTGTGATATGTGTATGTATTATATAATCACAGTTTACATGTTCAACTATTATCTAATTCAAATTACAATTTAATTTCAGGAGTATTTTCTGAAAACTGTATCTTATGCAAGAAATTTAGCTTATGGGGATGTTTCAGATAGGATAGCTCTTAGAAAGCGACTGAATTGTAAATCGTTTGAATGGTATTTAAATAATGTCTATCCAGAACAGGTATATAAAAAATATAAACTCTATTTTCACTTTTTAACCAATGAAATCTTCAGAAAATTATCAAATTTGATAATAATCATAATTAATTTTTGAAAGTTTCTAAAGATCATGATGATTTGAGTTTTCTTTTAATAACCAAGTAGATAAAACTACTGTACATAAAGGCGATTTTGAACATGAATATATTGCAATTAAATTTTTAATTCTAATTTTTTGTTAACATTTTAATTATATTTCAACACAGAAAAGAGAGACCTAAGTGGAAAAATATATGTTTTCTTTTAAATCAGTCTATGTGAGTGTGTGCATACCATAAATTTTGACAGTTTTTCAATAAAATCAAAATGGTTAAGTTTAAATACTCCTATTAGATACCTCATTGGTTATATGTAGGTCGTCCAGGTTTGAATTGTCTTGATTCAATCACGCAGGTAAAAGGTATATTCATTTGTAATTTGGGGCCCAAATGGTTAGCTGGAATTTATATTTTCTATCACAAATGTGATTTTTTATATATACAGACGTTAACCAAAACATGCAGCATTGACAAAAATATAATTTTTCATTAGGTCTCTGAATAATGAAAAAATATGCACTGTTAATTTGTCCAAGCAATTCATTATTAAAATGTAATTTAAAATATTCCATGTTCAAAATAGCCTTTAAGCACAGTAAGATGAGATGTCTATAAAGAGGTACAATACTACTCGCACAAAAACTACTTCATTTTGTATAAAGGTTCAAATTTATGTCATTTATTTTAGTCAATCTTGTCTATAAAGACCACCCAACGGAATCAGTAAAAGTGGCCTTTATGGACAGGTGGTCTTTATATACAGGTTCAAATAATATGAATAAAGAGCAATTGGGATAAAATTTTACTGGCATTTATAAGCAGGTGGCCCTTTGATAGAGGTAGCCTTTAAGGCAGGTTGGATTGTATATTTATTTACAGTTAGATGAGACAAAATGGAGGAAATAAGAGTACATAATGTACCTGGAAAAAAATCCATCAAATTTTAATAAACAAGCAAACTGAACTTTATAAGAAGGGGTCCTAACTTTTTGCTAGCACACAACACAAAAAACAATTACATTTTTTCACCAAAGAAAGTCATGTAAAGTTTTTATTATAAAGAAATACCTGCATATAAAGACCATCCTTGAGAACTAAGAAATACAAATGTATGAGTGTTATAATTAGGTGGTCTTTATATAGAGGTTTTCAGCTGAAATATTAAGTAAAGGGACTTTGAGACACTTTTTTTAATGGGCAGGTGGTATTTTTATAGAGATGGTCATTATAGCAGGGTTTATGATGCTTTGAGTTTGCTTAAGCTTGCAAAGAACATAATTGTCATGCCAGTGTTAAATTTTTGCATTCACACTACTTTTCACTCAAAAACATAAAAATATTAAGACTAAAAAGAAAAATACAGTGTCTTGTGAAAATAAATATTAAATTGACATTAAAAAGAGCCAATTTTTTGTGTATGCACTTACTTACTTTACCATACCACTTGATTTTTGATATGACACTTGTGTATTCACTCTAATTTTAGATTTTACCAGACAAAAATGGAAATGCACCAATGGCTCTGGGTGATCCTAAAACATTTAAACAAAAACCAAAAGTCATAAGAAGAGGATTGGTAAATATATATTATTTTAGTCTTAACTCACTGACTGTTTTGTGGTGTTTAATGTCCCAGTCAAGAATATTTCACCTATTTCGAGATGTCACAAGCTATAGATGAAGGTGCGTTGCACTGATGGCATTATACAACAGGGTTCTTTATCATGCCAAGCCTACAGTGACAGGGGTTTTTGTTTGTTATAAGTTCCAATCCAACTGTGACTTTCAATTCGTAATGGCGAAAGAATGGTAACTTCCCACTTTCAAGTCTGGGGTCAGACCGGTTGGGGTTTTAACCCACGACCTCCCACTTATGGTGCTACTGCATTGGTACAACTTACTGACCGAGTTTGAGGACAAAGTCATATAGATTGTACTCACTGTTTAATTCACGTCTGGCATAGTGCTAGTTATTGAAGCTTTTATACAGTAAAACATGAATATTAAAAGCATGTTTACAACGAATACATGGATAGAACAAAGTCAAGTATTTGGTGCAACCTCTCCTCTATATACATGTAAGTCTACATATAATGAACATGCTTACAACGAATACATAAATAGTATGAAGTCAAATATTGAACCCGACCGTTCCTCTATAATTTTACATGACATTCAGTCTATATATAACAATTATAAACTAAGTGGCTTTATAAGGTAGTTAAAAATAGAGTCCACAGGGCTTTGTTATAAATGCGTTTTACTGTATATGAAATAAATTGTGTATTATATCATGTACCATTGTGATGTATGCATTTTGGGTTGAGTTGAGATGAGTAATGGTGTATAAGGTCCCAGTCAAGAATATTTCATTTATATCAAGACGTCGCCAGCTATAGAGGAAGGTGCAGAAATTTTGCCTGTGTGTTGCACTGATGGCATTATACAGCAGGGTTTTTTATTGTGCCAAGCCCACCGTGACATGGGACCTCGTTTATTTTAAGTTCCCATCCGAAAAAACTGTGACTTTCACTTCGTACTGCTGAGTGCTTGGGGAAAGAACAGTCACTACCCACTTTCAAGTCTTGGGTAAGACCCGGTCGGGGCTCGAACCCACGACCTTCCACTTACGGAGCGAGCACTCTACCAACTGAGCTACCACAGTGGTTGTATGCATTTTGACACAAAAATTATAAATGTCAAAGTGTAAAGTTTTACTTTCACATTAATTTCATTTTACAGATAAAACATTCATCAACAGGTTTATGTATACAGTCAGAAAAAGATGTCTTCAGTAAAAGAGCCCTTCTAACTCTCAGTAAATGTGCAAACTCTGGTAAACAGTTGAAGAAACAGGTGTGTATGTTAAACATACTGTTGGAGTTATGATAATGATATATTATACCCCAATCTTGACTACTGTAAAAGAGATTATTTTCATTGGGGTGAAAATTTCACAATTTCTGAAATCTGGCATTTCCTATGGGTGTAATTTTTGCGTAACCATTATAAGAAGATGTATATTCTATATATTATGATATCTTAACCTGCATTTCAGACATTTTCACATGGGTAAAATTTTCACAGTAATTCCTTTAGCCCGAAAAAAAGCGAAAAATTTTACCCATGTGAAAATTTCCCAATTTACAGTATTTTACTTAAATAGGGATGGTAGTGGAAACTGGAATACCATGAGAAAACCACTGACCTTTAACAAGTAAACTGACTGACTTTCCCATACCTTTCGAACAAAGGTTGTTAGAGATGCTGTGGCCTTGAAGCATGTAAAATATTTTTCATCAGACCTTTCCAAGTTTATATACCTCTGCCTCGAAGAAAAGAGGGATATACTAGTTTACTTATTTCTGTCCTTCCATCGGAAACAAAAATTTTCATAACAGTTTTCTCAGCAACTACTAAACACAGCCACTTGAAAGTTTGTATGGGACTTCAGTATGAGGTCTTATGGCATGTACGAATTTCAATTTTGCCAGACATCTACTTCTTGTCTACCAACTAAGTTTGTTTTTCATCATTTATGGTCAATGATTGAAGTTAAAAGCAGCAGTATACTAAGTTAGCAGTAGCTCACTCACCAGTAGTTTTCTCAAACTTGTACATTCACATTGTATGTTTCACTAAATCAAATTGTCCCAAAATTTCACCAATTATTGATATTTTATTCCTTGTGAGAATTGAAGAAGGCAGCATTGCTGTTGGATCATGTGGACCAAATGAAAGGCATGGTACAATTAGTTACTGTAGATTCTAGTGTTGTGAGCAATTTCTTTTAACTTATTTTCTAGGTGTCCACATATTTAAAATTTTTAGTAGCCAGATTTCCAAAATGTGTAAAATATGGTGCTTTTTTATGTAACTTTTCACAAATTTTCACAGATTTTAAAGAATTTTTTTAAAAATTAGTCATGTTAGTAGCCATTGGCAATTTTGGCTACTAGGTTAAGAAATGATGACAGGAATTATAATATAGATTTTGGAACTCTGTTGAATACCATAAGGCATCCACAATACTGAACATCACCATAATTTGCACCTTAGGGGCATGGGGGTGTTGGTATACTTTTATAATTCTTCATTTTGATATGTTACTATGTAGAAATGGTCAGAGACAGAAGCTAATGAGCTGATATTGGCTGATTTGTTATGTATGGACATGGATATTAAAAATGTAGGTAAATCCTTTGCTCGCTTAATGAAGTGCCATGGCTCCAAAGGATCTCAAGCCTGGTTATGGACTATTAGGGTAAGATATTTATTAATTGTTTGGCTTTAAATATGATGTGATAGACATTGGCACCAGATTAGTAATTTCCAATTTTGTTATTCAGCGTAAAAAATAAATACAACCACTGGATAGCCTGTACCTATATTTTGTATTACCAGTCAAAGTTATTTATTCTAAAATCATAACATTAACATTTGAAATGCTCTGAAAATTTATAAATGTTGGAGGTCTGACTGTCATCTCAAAAGATAATCCCATGTTCCCCCACAGGTTGATCTGATTGTCTATGACCTCACCCAAGTTTACATGTCACATGTCAAATATGTATACAGTCAAACTTGTCTATAACGGCCACCCAAGGGAACCAGTAAAAGTAACCTTTATGGGCAGGTGGCCTTTATATACAGGTTCATGTAATATGAATAAAGAACAATTGGGATATAATTCCACTGGCCTTTATAAGCAGCTGGTCCTTTTATAGAGGTGGCCTTTAAGGCAGGTTGGACTGTATTTCAAATGACATGAAACCCTATCTCACATGAGTTGATATGGAAACAATCTTCATATTCCTTGATTTTGTAAAAACTTTATATAAAAATATACATGTACATTCTGTGATTGTGGTATACACTCAATTATTGAACTTGTGCAGGAGATATGTGACATATCCTCAGGTGAGCAATAAAGACCACCGGCCTCTCGTTTACATGATAAAAAAATTACATTCAGTAAAATAGGTATTGTATTGTACTCCACACTGAAGACAACTACCGTAATCCTTCTATGTATTCGGACGAATTTTAATTATTTCATAACTGATTGCAAGATTTTGTCTTTTTTATTTCAGAATGGTGTGTCCATGTTGTATAACCCCTCCAGTGGTCAATGTCTGTCTGTCCTCTCTGATGACAAATATGCCTTTCTTACCTTGGAGATTTGCTCGGACAATCCTAAACTCGGCTTTGAAATGATTAACCGGTGACAAAAGTGATACTGTAAAAAAATTATTACACCATAGATCTGTCATGGGGTTTGTAGGTCTCATCTATAGAAGAAGAAGATTTTTGCCTCATCTGAAAAGTGTTTGACAGTAGTTGTGCAGTCAGAATTGTCGTCTGAAAAAAGTGAAGGTCAAAGATCATGGTCTGAAAGGTATTAGACATATTAGTTGTATTGTCAGAGGTATCTTCTGAAAAAGGTCAACGATCATGATCTCTTAGCAACACTTAAATGGCGGTTACTGAAACTTCACTTTTCAGGTGAACCTTTAAGTCTGTGAATATTGTGGTAATTGTGTTGATTGTACTTGCATCAAATTATTTACAAATGGATTCCGCCAGTGTACTAAATGATCAGTACCCTAAAGTTGGTGCGGAATGGTTTAGAAACATATACATGCACGTCACAAATTTCTGCAATAACGTTTCTAGCGGGAAACATCAACTGATGCAAATTCATATTCAATTGAAAAAATCATGCCGCATAAATTTTTGGTGATATCATTTGGTACTCTGGTGAAGTCGATTTTTGAATAATGCTGATAGTTGTTATACTCAGATATTTATACTTGATATTTCGTTCTAGTCATAAGATGAGAAATACAGACCCTATTTTGAAGTAGAGATCTGAAAACCTGCCTTATTATATTTGTTCCTGTACATAATCAAACAATTTTAGTCATTATCAGTGCCATAATTGATGTATATAGTATATTTGACCCATTTGTATATTATATAGGACACTATTATAGATATCACATTCACACTATGTAAACAAAATTCTGCAATACTGCCCTCATGGAAAAAAATTACCTGAATTTTGTCAGAAAAATTCTAAATTTTGCCTGAAAAATTCTGAATTTTGCCTGAATTTTGAAAATTTTTATTTTTACATTTTCAGAATGAATTCTAAATCTCAGAAAAAAAATTCAAAATAGAGATAAAAATGTTCAGAAAAAATTCATACTTTAATTTTTGGTTAAAGAAAAAAGTCTGAATTACATGTAATTCAGAAATATTGATCAGACAGATAAAAATGTTCAGAAAAATTTCGACTTTAATTTTTGTGTAAGAAAAGATTCAGAATAAATTCAGATGATTTTAGAAATATTCGGACAAAATTCTGATTTTTTGTTTTATGAGGGTACAAAACCTGCCTTAATGGATGACTTTATATTTAGGACAATCAATTTAGTCCTTGAAGTGCCAAAAATGTACATATAGATTATAGAGACACTTGTCTATAAAGGATAATGTCTTATAGTTCTTTGGACCTGGTTTTATATATTTGTTATGTATTTGAGATGTACTCTTTGGTATTGTTGTCTGTCCTTGACAAAGCAATGGTGAGGTACATACCTGTAGCGGTGATATTTCTGGTGTATTTTTGAGTCAAAGATTTTCAAATTATTATCTTGCTTCTTAACCAAATTAAAACCTGGACAAAATCGGTATCTGTTTTTGAAGTCAACCTGTTTAAGTTGTTGGATAAAAATAATTGTAAAAGACAATGTTTTTTGTAGAAGATAGCTGTATGTTTTCACTCTACCTTGGGGGTGGGGGGTGGGGGGTGGGGTGTTAAATAGACACTTATTAACTTCTTGTTGTAAATATACATAGTTGTACAAACTCAAACCATTAATTTTGTTTTGTATATTTTGTTTTAATTGCTCAACATTTGACCAATGTTTTTGTTTACCTGTATAACTACCTTGACAAAATATTCTCTTTATAAAGGTACAACAAGTTTTTACTCAAACCAGGGTTGTGCAGCAGCTAGGTACGGCGGTTGTATATTTTTATCATCATGTGTGTAACCATGTATTAGACCTCTTTCTGCCAAATTGAATTTTAGTATTTCTCTGATGCAATAAAACTTGGTAATTTAATTCTTAAGTTATTGTGTGGAATAATATGGCAGTATTCATAAATGATTTTCAAGCGCAAAATTAATATTAACAGAGGTAAAAAATATGACACCATATCTAGATGCTTAACTGTCGGGTAATAAATAATTTATTTTTTAAATTATGGAATATTATAAGGTGTATACTGCTTGATAAACAGTATTTATGGGAAGTTTATGTCTAAAAACCTCTTTTGAGATTTAAGGGTGCAAAAAATGGGAAAAAAGATCTGACTAGAGCACAAACTACTCACCACATGAAATTATTTGTAAATAGGTTGAGCAATTTTATATTTTAAATTTTATTTACAAAATTTACTTTGTTTTACTTATCTATGTTCAGTGAAATTTTTTAAATACATAAAAAAATGTATGCATGTAAACAATAATACATGTATGAGTGTTATGGGTACTACATGTAAATCAGAATAAAGAGAAATTATTAGTTTGGGTATTGACCTTTCAGGTTCTGCTGTCATATTTGCTTTTACAGGGAACAAGCTTTTGCCAATGATTCAGATTTTTAGAGAAAGATTTTTTGCAATTTAAGTGTTTTTTTTACTAAAGAAGGCTTTGAAATTGAATTGGTTTTATTGATAATGCATTGGGTTTTACAGAAAATGAATTTTAGAAATTAAATTGCAGTTTTACAGAAAAAAAGTTGTTTGCCATTAAATGGTGTTTTAACGGAAAACTTGCATTTGTCTAAATATTCATATTTTTACAGACAGAAAATACATGTTTGTCATCAATACATCATGAAGTTGGTTTTTATGGATTTTTTTTAGGTTGCGGAAAACATTAAACGCTTGCAGATGTTGGGCCCGGTGGGGTATTTGGCTCTTAAGAGCTGGTTCTAGTTTGAAATAAGGTTTATAGAAGATATTTTTAAATTCCATTATCAGGTATGAGTTTTTTGCAATATCTGTAAAATGCGGATCAAGAATTAAAATTTTTGATCACTGTTGATCTCAATTACTTGGTCATTATTATGAATTTAGACTTGTTTTATGTAAATTTCATTTTTACATGTACAGTAAAACCTGTCTTAAAGACCACCTGTCTAAAAGGACCACCTGCTTTTAAAGGCCAATAAAATTTTATCCTAATTACCCGCTATTTATGTTATCTGAACCTGTATATAAGAGTCACCTGCCTATAGAGACCACTTTAACTGGTTTCCTTGGGTTGCGCTTACAGACAAATTTGACTGCACAGTGAAACCTGCCTTGAGGACCACCTCCATATAAGGGCCACCTGCTTTTAAAGGCCAATGAAATTTTATCTCAATTGCTCTTTATTCATGTTATTTGAACCTGTATATAAGGGCCACCTGCCTTAAAGGCCATTCTTAGTGGTTTCCTTAGGTTACATTTATAGACAGGTTTAACTTTATAAGTACTTTAAAATCAGTGTGAAATGTTAATGTACTGTAGTAAAAAAAGAAATTCATGCAAAAATGTTGCACAGTTGATGGAGAATTATGTTGCATAAAACAAAATAAATGTACAGGAAGTCTTCCTTTAAAGGCCATCTATTGACCATGTGGTTCATGTATACTGTGAAATGCTTTGTTTTCACGGTGTCCGATTTTCATGGATTTCATGAAAAAATAGCATTTTGTAGGATGATAAATAATGTGGGTTGTGGCTACCATTTAAAGTAGGTTTTCAATATACCGTAAATCATTGCAAATAAGACAGGTGTTTTTACCTTAAAATTTATTTTTTGAGTTTGGGGGTCGTCTTACAGGACAGGTATAATTTGTCAATTATGGTGTCCATGAACATGATTAAAACAATGAAAATTGGAACACCATGAAAATTAATTATTTTACAGTTATATGTCTTGAATATGTCTTGTAATCATTGATTAATTAATCAATGACAAATTTATATTTATGTAAAATATTTAAACTTTGATCTCATTGGTTATTGATAGCCTATGCAGGATGATGGTGAGTAAAATAATAGTTGAGTTGAGTAATGGTGTTTAACGTCTCAGTCAAGAATATTTCCCTTATATCGAGACATCGCCAGCTGTAGGCGAAGGTGCAGAAATTTTGCCTGTGCGTTGCGCTGATAGCATTATACAGCAGGGTTCTTTATCGTGCCAAGCCTACCAAGACACGGGACCTTGTTTTATTTTAAGTTCCCATTCGAAAGAACTGTGACTTTCATTTCGTAATGCTGAGTGCTTGGCGAAAGAAGAGTCACTACCCACTTTTAAGTCTTGAGTCAGACCTGGCCGGGGTTTGAACCCAAGACCTCCCACTTACGGAGTGAGCACTCTACCAACTGAACTACCGCAGTGGTGATTAAAATAATAGTGTTTTACTCCTTGATCAAGATTCTTTTACTTATATTTAAGCACTGAGATCTGAAGCCTCATGCTGATGATGGTATATCTATTACTGTGCTACTGTACTATTTTTGCACTTTGACCAAATCATCAAATTAGGAGTTTCTTTAAATATGTTAAATGTATACATAGATGCTAATGAAATCATTACTTTAAAGCTTTTGAAGCTTTAAAATTTAATGTTTTGAAGTCCATGGAAATTTTCTTGGAAGACATTGTTTTTGTTTGTTTTACCGGTCATTCAGAATCTTATCTGATTCATGCATTCTGTATTTCTAAATGGATCTTGATAAATACATATTATATACACAGTGTGTATGTACAACCTTCAGTATCAGGTCGAGTCCTTTTTTCGAAGTCGTATCACTATGAGTCAGTGATACGACTACGAAAAAAGGACGATACCTGATAGGAAGGGTTGTACATACATACTGTGTATATGATATTTTTACCTAACATTTCCAACTAGGTTATTTAAAAAATAAAAAACAACACACGATGTGAAAAAATTATATATTACCACAGAAAAACACTGAACTATGTTATGACATATGTTCTGTAGTAATGACATCATTATTTACATTTGACAAATGGGAGATTCCCCAATGACGTCACAATGAGAAATTCGACTAAAAGTGCATGTATACGTTACCGCCAATATTGTATCACCACAGTGTGGTGATACAAGATTCTGTATCATGCGTGTTCAATAAAACTTGTATTTCGTAGAAAAACTAGTCTAATGTTAGATAAAACTTAGTACATATACATTTGTATTTGTTTAGTTATGCAAGTCTTAAGTTTAAGAGGTCAGAATTTAGAAATTTTTGTACATGTTGGAGCTAACTGGCAGTTCTTGTATCTGAAAACGGGGTGTAGAATAATGTATTTTACTTAATGTGATAATGTAAGTATAATTCATGATAAAATTTAGTTCATTGCAATGTGATACATACATGTATGTAATGTAGATGATAACTTGAGAATCTAGTTCAGGACAAATACTGTATATATATATATATATATATATATATATATATATATATATATGGTGGTTAAGATGCATTATACATCTGTTTTCTATATGTTCGTTGTAACTGTCTTTAAATTCAATTCTGCATAGCAGAAAAATGTGATTCACCTGACTTTCGTCAGTCATGAATTTTTCCTAATATACAGTAAATCATCTTTGTGTAATTAATATTCAAGATCTGAATATATTTAATCAAAATTGTGTTGAAGGCATGATATTATATGTGTGGAAATGTTCACATGTATATACATGTACATTGGCATGCAAGTTTTAAGATACCCAATTGTTTGTTGAATGAAAACACTGTTGCCATGGTTATAGTTAAGGCTGGAATTGTCACCTTTATATTTGTTGAATGCTGGTTTTTTTCAATGAGAAGCATTTGGGTCAGAACAAAAATGGGACCAGATCATTAAATTACCATGGTAATTAACTAAATTTTAGTGACAAAAGACTGTTTCTACAGAATTTGTGATGTAAACACATCTTAATTTCTATGGATTCTGCAGGTTTTTTTGGAAACTTAAGCTGACCTGTGGGAAATAAATGATATGGTCCCCCGAGATTGATTTGCACCAAATGCCCCTTATTGTTTTTATTACATGTATCATTTATTTCATTTGTTGATGAGGGCATCGTTATTTTTTGTAGAAATTTTCATATACACTTTAATCATGTAAATCACCTGTTGTTGAACTTACTGTTGAAAGGGATTATTTTTGTGTAAAAATACAAATAGTTTACATTTATAATCTAAACATTTAGCTGACTTGCGCTAAGTAAAAAAGATTCTTTATTATATTCCATCTAAGTTACAACATCTAAGTTTTTTTTTTAGCTCATCACTGTGCTCGCATCAGTCTCCAGAAATACGGGACCGGACAAGCTTATAATTATCAAATCTGATCTAAATATCTGGAAGAAAAGAAACAAATTCAGTTCCAATATATGGTTTTTATGAATTAATGTACACTTTAATTGCAACAAGTACAGTACAATTATCATAACTTAAAACAAGGTTATACCCCCTGCAAACTAGTTGGGGGGAGGGGGGAGGGTTATATAGGAACCACCATGGCTGTCTGTCTGCTGTGTTAAATCCTGTCTGGGCTATATCTCATAGCTCCTTTGGACGACTGTCCTAAAACTTCACATGAATAATCTTCATGGTCCAAAATTGTGTCATGACCTTGAACCAAGGTAATATTGGAAAGGTCAAGGGAAAACATTAAACCCTTGCAGATGTTGGGGGTGGGGGTATTTGGCTCTTCAAGTTACACACTGGTCTGATCTGGTATTTGTAGAGACAATGCGAGCAAAACACCTCAGGTTGAATGTTGTAGAACTGTTTTGCAATGAAACTACAGAAAATTTTAGGTTTATCCATTGCCCCTAAGTTTTGATCAAGGAATCCCAGAAAGTCGCCCTTATACAAAAATAATCCCTTTTTTCCAGTATTGTGATATTATAATCATTTTATTGTTATACACGTATGTGCACTTAAATAATATTTTAAGCAAAAAGATAATCTTTAAATCCGAATGGATTTGCCAGGTGCTGCTGAATTTAGAGGCAAAATGGATTATTATGGATTATTTACAGATTAAATGATATAAAGTTGTGAAAAGAGTGGATATGCTGAGTTGTCTCCAACATCACAATTAATGGTCATTGGACCTTAAATTTCTGAATATCTAAATACATGTACCAACAAAATTGTTCAGATTTCAAATTTGCCAGATTTTAGTTAAGAAAAATCTTAAAAAAGGAAACTGCTAACCTTAACGCAAAATCACATTTAAATTAGTTATCAGAGATAACATAAATGATTATTAATTCATTAATTAAACTACTTAAGATGTCTTAATTATTCAGTGTGTCTCACCATCTACAGTTTGTTTGAATCCCAATCTTGCAGATACCTGTGTTAGAAATTTCTCACTTCATTTGCCATAATCAGATCTAATCTAAAATTTCAATAAATTTAAATTCCGTCTTAACTAAACTCTGGGTACTAGTAAACCAAACCCTTGTCTAAACAGAACCCTGAAAAAACAAAACCTTGTCTAAACTGAACCCTGAATAAACCTAATTCTAAACTGATCCCCGAATAAACCAAAGCCATGTACAAACTGAACCCTGAATAAACTAAAGCCATGTACAAACTGAACTCTGAATAAACCATATTCTAATTGACCCCTGAATAAACCAAAACCTTGTCTAAACTGACCCCTGAATAAACCATATTCCAATTGACTCCTGAATAAACCAAAACCTTGTCTAAACTGAACCCTGAATAAACCATATTCTAATTGACTCCTGAATAAACCAAAACCTTGTCTAAACTGATCCCTGAATAAACCAAATTCTAATTGACCCCTGAATAAACCAAAACCTTGTCTAAACTGACCCCTGAATAAACCAAAACCTAGTCTAAACTGATCCCTGAATAAACCAAAACCATGTACAAACTGAACCCTGAATAAACCAAATTCTAATTGACCCCTGAATAAACCAAAACCTTGTCTAAACTGACCCCTGAATAAACCAAAACCTAGTCTAAACTGATCCCTGAATAAACCAAAACCATGTACAAACTGAACCCTGAATAAACCAAATTCTAATTGACTCCTGAATAAACCAAAACCTTCTCTAGACTGACCCCTGCATAAACCAAAACCTTGTCTAAACTGACCCCTGATAAACCATATTCTAATTGATCCCTGAATAAACCATATTCTAATTGATCCCTGAATAAACTGAATTCTAAACTGACCCCAGAATAAACCAAAACCTTGTCTAAATTGACCCCACAATAAACCAAAACCTTGTCTAAACTTGCATACAAAAATCCTCATTAAAGAAAGCTTTATATGGTTCCTTTGTAATGTTTTTGGATTTATATTTATCAGTTAAAACTTTAAGATGTTGGAGAAAACTCAGCAGAATTACTCCTTTATAAAATATATTGTGTTTTAGCCAAAGATTAATAAAATATAGATATATATACACATATGTAATTTAACCCGGTAGAGATTTTAGGTATACAAATATGTTTGTATATACATTTATATATATATATGTACTGAATAAAATCTCAATTTACATTTCTTGTATTTGTTTCTTTATTTAATCAAATTGTTTAATATATATTATTCATCCACTGATCTTGTTGACTGGGTGATCCCCAAAAAAACCCAACACCTCGGGATCACTGTTTTTCCCATATCCGTTCCATATGTGGGAGGTCGTTTCCACCCCGACTGGGTCTGACACAAGACTTGAAAGTGAGTAGTGACTGTTCTTTTGACAAGCACTCAGCATTACAATATGAAAATCACGATTCTTTCAGATGGAAACTTAAAATAAACAAGGTCCAGTGCCATGGTAGGCGTGGCATGATAAGGAACCATGCTGTATAATGTCATTAGTCCAACACACAGGCAAAATTTCTGCACCTTCACCTGCAGCCGGTGATGTCTAGATATAAGTGAAATATTCTTGACTAGGACATAAAACACCATTACTCAACTCGCCTCTTAACCACTGCAGTGGCTTAGTTGGTAGAGTGCTCGCTCCGTTAAGTGGGAGTTTGTGAGTTTGAACCCCGACCGTTCTTCGCCAAGCAGTCAGCATAACGAAATGAAAATCATGGTTCTTTCGGATGGGAACTTAAAATAAACGAGGTCCTGTTTCACAGTAGGCTATACTTAGAAATATGCTTTACAGAAGGTACATGTACATGTTTATAACTGGAAAAATGAAAAAGTCAAATGACTTACTGGGTAATACAAATAGGGTTCACCGCTGTTCCATGTGATCAATACCCTGTAGAACAGAACGTTTTTGGAAAAGGTATAGTATATGTTGCTTATTCCTGGAATAACATTGTTTCTACTAGAAAACCTGAATTGATTTGATTCTATATCCATTGAAAATAATAGTTCCACACAAACGTTGGGGGGTGTAATACATGGTACAGCGGTGGACTCATTAACAGATAAAAACAAACAAAAAAACAGAAAAAGGATAAAAATCTGTATCTAGCTTTAATCTAGAATGAGATGAATGAACAATGTAAAATGTGGTCCTTATAATGAAATGATCAACCTGGATACATGTACATCTATATCAATCACATCAGGACTCCGACATTCCTCACAGCATTGTTCCAAGACTGCCAACTTATTACCGTGGAACAGAATTTGTTTCTGCTACCGATTTATGTTTCAGTGAACTGCTTTGTAAAATTGTTTAATAAATTACATGTAGAATGTAAACTGAAAACTAAAAGCTAGAATGACCAATGAGGACTTGACCACTGGTCCTGGAACATTTGATTTTTCAGTTATGACAGGAGATTTCAAAATTTATTGAAAAGTCTAAGACCAGTGGATTAAAATTAATGTTACTAGCCCGTTATGATAAGATTGATATATTGGATGGTCCATGCTGATGTTGTAACAAACTAGATTTTTTATCACCTCTCAGCTGAATTTTTTCATGAGCAATGTTTGTTCACACTAAAGTTTTCCAGGGAATAAAACTTCAATGTACATATATTTAATCCTATTTACACGGTCAGCAGTAGTCATCAATCCAGATCAGATCAGGTTACCGACGGTCTGTCAGATGATGTCACCAACAGTCTTTGATGATGAGGTCATAGACAGTCCGAGATGATGATGTCGCTGACAGTTTTTTAAAAGATGTCACAAACAGCCTGTGCAGACAATGACATCACTGACATTCCATGCGGATGAAATCACTGACGGTCTGTACCAATGATGTCAAGGACTTTCTGTGATAATGATGTCACAGACTGTCTTTGATGATGTCACAACATTCTGTGACTAAAAATGTCACTTTCCAGGGTCTGTTATCTCATAGTTGAAAACTTGCAATCTTTAATGAATAACAATGTCCACACGATGATGTTTCATGTAATAAAACTTTCAAACAATACATGATACATTTATAATCAACATTTTATGTTCAGGAATGATGATGTCACCAATGGTCTGTCGATGATATCGCTGAACGTTCGGAGATGATGATATCACCAACACTGTGATATGATGTCACTTGAATTGTGCTGATGTCACTTTATCGGATCTATTGAAAACTTGCAACGCTTAATGAATATTTTTCCACACCACGATGTTGCAAGTAAAAAAACTTTCAATGAATCCTCAGCCAACAATACATGATACAATCAACACTTTTATGGGTTGGCATTATAAAATATTAACACTGATTATGACCTTAGCCCAATCTCAAGAACATCCTTTTCAGTGGTGCTAAAATCGTATTTCTACATGTATTTTCATTTATAATAATGAATTTTTTTTGTTATCCTCTAAATTTGGATACAAAGCACAAATTTACAATTCCATTAATTTGTCGCAAATATAGCCGAAAAAACATTCAAAATTTTGTTCAATCTGAACTGATATTTATGTAACGGTTTCCATAGAAACACAAATCTTGGGTTGTTAAAATCACTACAACATTAATTCCATACTGATAACCAAAACTGCTTTCAAACTTTTTTAAAATTTTTAGTGAAGCAATTGACGTGTGTTATATTCTAATTTTAGCTGAACCATGTTGAATATTCATCAGTCTGAACCCTTGTCACATCAACTTTTATCGGTTTGGTTGCACATTATGTCTAATCATTGTCTTCAAGTTGTTGTAATAAAAGTCTTCTTTGTTTTTCTAACTCTCCTTCACTTAAATCACTCTCTGAGGAATTCCAATCTTGCTGCTGTAGTATACAAATTACAAAATAAAGAAATAAAGTAAAATTTTTAAATAATTATGTCTTAAAATACAGAAATGTTTGTCATAAGTGAGGTTATTTATGCATTGAACTGTTAATACTGTAAACTAATTTAATTTCGTGTGTATTTATTTTCGAGGTATTAGAAATTTAGACATATCCGCGTAGTTAAAATTTTTGCGTTTTTGAAATATGCACTAAAACACAATGAGCAAAATATAATTTTCGCTTGGTATTAATTTTTGCGTAAAACAAGCGACCGCGAAATCAGCAAAAATAAGCACACCGCGAAAATAAATATGTTTACAGTACATGTACATGGTTGTAAAACTACTGTAGTAACAGAGTTTAAGATTGGTTTGTCTTGAATAGCCTTGTTAGTTATACAATCATGTTTACCATAACTTATTCCAATAGTTCAAATCTTTTATTGATATTTACAATTACAATCATCACTTATAGGTTATTGCCGATTTTCAAATAACAAATTCCTGCCTTATACCAAATGAAAATTATGTTACATCCCTATCATGTTGCTTACAAAGTCAGTGGACAATGTTATCAAACCTAATCCTTTGTCAATAATAACTTGTATGGCAATTGTGCACCAAAAACTTTTATCATTTAATGTTTGATAGATGGATAAACACTACAACTGGGATGCTTACACAGCAAATGGACACAGAGTTAGCCCTGGCTTTCAAAAAGTTTGAGCCAAAACCTTAACAAATTTTAAAATTTAAAATTTAGGTGCCAAAAACAAAATAACTAAAAGCAACAATGAATGTGTCAAATGTAGTTCTTCTTTTCTGATGTTTGGATTGTTTTTTTTTATTAACAGTTTGTAACACTTGTTTTACTTTTTCATACTTGTGTACAGTAAATGGGAAACTGGCAAATAGCAGAGCTAACTCTGGGACAGACATGACAGATGGTACAACAATTATGAAGCTATATATATGTGTGTAAACTAAACAGCACCATACTAACCTTATCTTTTCTATCATGGCTGTTTTCTGACTTCTTTTTCCGTGATTTACTACTAGATTTATAATGGTCATCTCCTTCACTGCCACTTGATCTGGATGGCTGAAAAGAAAATACAAATAAAGTTAAAGAAAAGATATTGGTAAAATGCAGTAGTACAGGGGTTCAAATTCCCTGGGTCCAAGGTTTGGGACCTATTGATTTTACATTGGGACCCTTGGTATTTAAACTATAAAAGCCTGATGGACCTGGCATTTTTACCAGGATAATGCTACTTTTTCTACATGTATATGATAAAATAATTGCACATAGACCTTTCAGCGATGATATTGGACTTTCAAAACCATGTGGGGCCTGCCAAAAATGAAGGCAAAAGGTTCTGGACCTTCCATTTTAAAACATAATTTCAAACCCATGTAATATATCATAGTAAAGCCACTCTGATCTAGAAAGAATGTAAATAGATTGAAAATTTTCATTCCCTATAACCTCTGAGGTGGACTATTTTTTAATCCCATTAACTTACTGATCTGGAAACATGTTTTTTCTTTTTCGATTTTTTCTTGTGTCTTTTCTTTTCTTTCTCTCTATCTCTTTCTTCATGATCTAAAACAAATTATAACAATAAGAAAAAGAACATGTCTATGAAAAAGTACTGTCAGAAGAACTCTAAAGGGTGTAAGATGGAGCTGGTATACAAATCAAGTCAATCAAAATATTTATGCTCAAGCATGAAGATATGAAAAACTCTTCTGTACAAACTCTTCTGTATTTCACAAAGACAGTCTACATGTACATTGTAAATATTTCTTCAATAGATTACCAGGATCTGCCAGAGAGGATTGGAAACAAGGTGGTGATAAGGTCTGTGGTGTATAAGTCTGTGTTTTACTTATCATATGGGATTGTGATGTGTACATGGATTGGTATGTTTGATTAGATCACTCTGCCTTTCAGGCCCCTCCAAAAAGAGTGATGATGACTCCAGAAAAATGTTAAAAGACGTACCCGATTCTGATAAATAACTTGGCGACCTTGACCTAGATTCTGATCTTCTGTTTTTCTTCTTTTTTGATTTATGTTTAGATGATGTCACGACCTCTTCTTCTGATTCACTCTGTGGCTATATAAATGTACAAAAAATACAATACAATACTAATACAGTCAAGCCTGTCTATAAGGGCCACCTAAGGGAGCCAGTAAAAGTGGCCTTTATGGACAGGTGGCCTTGATACACAGGTTCAAATAATGTGTATTAAGTACAATTGGTATACAATTTTTCTGGCCTTTATAAGCAAGTGGCCTTAATAAAGAGGTGGCCTTTAAGGCACGTTGGACTGTAATAGAAATCAATGTGGATGATGAGCTTTTTCTGCAATAATTAATGCAAACTGTGACAAAAATAAAATAAGATTGAAATTTGATATTAACAAATTCCTGTTGGTCACATAATAAAACATACTATGGCCGCATAAGGTGTGGATTGGAGTGGATTGGAGTTTTATGTCCAGCAGGGTTCGTACACACATTTGGACCCCAAATTTAAGTACTCTTTAGGGTCCTTTCAGGGTCTTATTTGTAAATTTAAGACCTAATCAGAAATACAACTGTAGCAAAAAAATATTGGTGCAAAGGCAATTAAATCAATCAAACAATTACTTACATGTCCACAGTAACAACACGTGAAGTTGATAAGGCTGAAGTTGGGCATTCGGAAGGGCCAGGTACCTTTAAATTGCTCCTTTCAAGAAACTTATTAATCAATATTCATTTATTTACATTGGTCTATTTGCAACCACTTAATATCCAAATACAGACATCCAACTGGCCAAATTCAAGGGCTTTTAAGGGCCTTCAGGATAAATTCAAGGGCTTTTTAGGGTCAGACTTGTTTTTAGGGACTTTTTAAGGCAAACCTCAAAATTTAAGGACTCTTCCAGGCCTGTCCAGTCATTATTCTTTCACTTACATCGGGTGGTCTGTTCTGGGATGGTTAAGTAAAATTACTGGCCTTCAGCAAGCAAACCAACACACTTTCTTATACTAGGTTCTGCACAAGAAAAATTTTATCCTAGAAGCTGTGAGAGGTACTGCTGGAAGCATGGACTCAAGAACATTTAGGCCCCTGGCCCTGAGAAACTAAATGTACTTATAATATTGTACTTACAGTTTTTGACCGTGACCTTGATCTTTTATTTTTGTGTTTTTTAGTCTTCTTTTTCCGAGAATGATGATGGCTACAGGATTCTTCTACAACTAGCAGGTATTCTTTATACAATCTCATTCTTTCAGATTCAACAGATATTGCTTCAAATGCAGGCTCTCTTTCAAATTTCTCTCTTATCTGAAATCAAATATACAGGTTTGTTAATATGTTAATGACATATATCAGTTAAATGCATAGCATTTTGAATCACAGAGTCTATGGGTTTAATCAGGTTTGACATTACGTTTCAGTAAATATGAGGGTTGCAATGATCTTCATAAAAAAATATCATCAATTCTCACAGACATCTACTGGAGGGGAATAAAGTAATGGTGTTTTAGGTCAGTCTAGATAATTTCACTTATAATGAGTTAGACATGTATAAATCTGATGTTTGCCAATCAATACATTAATACTTAGAATCGAAATTGACAGGAATGAGTGTACATGTTGGGACATCTTGGAATAAAGTGTGATCAAAGATTATAAAACAACATTCAAACTGACAGGAATTAGTTTACGTGTGTGGATCTATTTGACAGGTTTATACTATACATGTTCATGGATTTCAATTAATTTAAAAAAAATGAAAATGCAGGAATATCAATATACATGTACATGCACAAATAATCGCTGACTTGCGTCCCCTGGTCAATGCTGATATAATGATAACATAGTCAACCAAAGTGACCACAGTCTCCAAAATGTGATCTTCGAGATCATACAAGTACTAACAAGTGACCCAGAAGATATAGTCTCCCAAAAACATCGAGATGACAGTGAGGACTACTAGATTCTCAAATTAAAAACGCTCAAACCAAAGGGAATGAATGACAGGCACTCAGCTAGGCGGCAACACTCTATATTTTTTTCCTTTTTTTATAATGATAACATACTTAAACACACATGAACAAATGATATAACGGTAAACAAGCTGACAACACAAGTGGTCTAAAGTGTTAATGTAATAATCATAAAACACATCATGAGAGATGCCAACCCTCTCTTGGTGTCATTAGTAATACCAGCTCATTTTAATGTAATTTTCCCTAATTTTGGGTAACTTGTCAGTTATAATGGCATACTTGGACCATTTTTTTTTTTTTTTGTTTGGCGGTGTATCAGATTGTCTTACATTGAACCCATCTTGAAACTATCACCAATGAGGTGAAAACCATTCGAAACTGATTTGAATTTGGCCATATGACAAAGAAGAAGACCCTGAATTGCTACTCAAAAATCTAAATTACATATATGTCATTTACAACTGGTTTCCAATTCCAGTTGTCTGTTAGATTTGTATTGCTCAATAAAAGGAAGAAATCACTTCATTCTAAAAACCGAGTTGGTAACGAAAATGAACCAAACCAGAATATCAGTTTTTGCATTTAATTGCTTATACTTTTGCCGTAATGCTGTAATTTAAGTAGTAAAATCCTAATAATTAAGTAAAATCCATAATGGTTGGCATCTTTGCATCATTGATATTTTTTGTTTATCTAACATTGAATAGTTTTTCTGTCTGTATTTGATGAAATACAAGTTTTATCGAACACGTGTGATACAGAATCTTGTATCACCACACTGTGGTGATACAACATTGGCGGTAAAGTACACGTGCACTTCTCATTGTGACGTCATTGAGGAATCTCCGATTTGTCAAATGTAAACAATGACGTCATTACTACAAAACATGTCATAACATAGTTCAGTGATTTTCTGTGGTAAATGTAATTTTTTCACATAAAGTATTGTTTTTTTAATTATTTTAAATAACCTAATTGGAAATGTTAGATAAAAATATCATATACACAGTGTGTATGTACAACCCTTTGTATCAGGTCCAGTCCTTTTTTCGTAGCTGTATCACTACTCGTTGTGCTTGCGCGACTCGTAGTGATACGGCTATGAAAAAAGGACTCGACCTGATAGTGAGGGTTGTACATACACACTGTGTATATAATATGTATGTATCAAGTTTTATTAAATTCTGTTGCGAAATAAAGTTTTTAGAGCTCTGAAAAGGAAAGTGTAAAATATGTACGTACTTATGTACGGGCCAAATCCTATATCCCCTCTAAACTTCATTAAGCGTTTTTTTGTTTTTTGGATTATTTTTTGCACGTTTTAATGAAGTCTTGTTTTATAAATGTTCAATAATCAAGAACTTGCAGAGACCTGATAACAATACTATACTTACATCTTCCCATTTAGTGTCTACTTCTATTGGAGGTGAAGAGGATTTTAACATAGACTTGAAAGCTCCCTCTATCTTCCTTAACTGTAACATAAACGCAGTTATAACATTATATAGATGTAGAATACATGTCTCCCCATTAGTCTAAAGATGAATAATTTATGTTTGAACTCCCTTAAATATGTAAATAAAACATAGTGCAATATAGAAGGAGAAAATTTGCAAATGAAAAACGGAATCTGAAACAGCCAACATGAAACAATTCAAAATAATTCAAGTTATGATGAAACAAGAATTTGAAACTTTTCAAGTTAGCGATAAAACAACCCCAAAAAATGCAAAGAAATGACAACCAGATATAGGGACCACTAATGACTTTGTGTACAGTGGAGTAAATGTCCAATGGTGTGATTATAGTATATGATTTTGTTACAGTTTTTAAAAACTACCTGCTGCCTTTTAAATTGGGAAACTTTAAACTATTTTCAATAAACTGGCAAAATTAAAGTTATGAAACAAACAGTCAACCGCATGTTTGTTTAATAAACCTCGGATACTCATTGCTTAGATATTAAATTGTGACAATAGATAAATTGTACATGTAGATCAGGAAAGTTTATATAAAATGATTGAATTAATGTAAATGGTTTTTTATTTATCACTATTGTTTTGGGAATTTTAGTAGTCACATTGGGAAATTTTAGTCATTTTTTCTTAAGGGAAACTACCTTTCTTCAGTAGTAATTTTATACAAAACAAAATCACTGCGGTACTATTGGAGGTTAGGAACAATGATCATATTCACATGATCACAGAAGTGTTGTTTTAAACCCTACTCCATCCCATTCAGTTGCTATTAATCAATCAGAAAGAGAATGTGACCATGGTTTACCTTTCTTGCTTCGTCTTTTAGTCTTTCTTTCTCTCTAGCTTCTGCTTTTTCAATTAACTGCAAAAAACAAGAAATATAATTTGTCAAAAAGGAGAGAAATTTAATTTAAAAACATAATATGCATGTAAAATTAAACAGTGAATCTAATCTAAACCAATTACCTATGGTTTAGAAAGATGGGAAAACCTTTAGCGATGAACATTTTAAACCAAAATTATTTCTTTTTTAAACAAATTTTCACAGCAGGAATCACAAACATTATACTTGCATTCCATGTATTGGTAAAGACATTTTGCCTGTTTTTATACAAACATAGGCAATGTTTTTGTAAAAAGGTCTGTAAGTATTGTCTAAAAGTTTGAACTTTGTTTCCGAATATAAAAATATTCCCAGCAAATTAACATCAGAGAACACACATAACTGTCAGTTACAGCAAGCATGAGCTTTTATGTAACAGTCTCAGTCACACCAATTGCTCGTGTACAGGAAAAATGCAAATTCACACTTACCACAAGACAGGACTTAGACCCTATTTACATGTTATTAATTTTTATATAAAACTTACACTATTAAAAGTTAACTTAATGTTTCCTGAATCTAACCCCGAGGCCTGTCTATCTCCGGCTATAACACCTGCAAATTCTTCAAACAGTGTACTAACTTCTACTACAAAACCTTTAGACTACAAATAAACAGATTACATTATGTATAGATACAGCATATGTAATGGGAATGGGGTTCACTGCTATACATGTACCATGTGATACCCTCTAACATTTGTGCGGAACACTTCAAATGGATATGGAATCACATACTAGGATGATGTTTCTTTGTAAAAACGATATTTTTCCGGGAATTTTTTACATTACATTTTTCAAATCGTTCCGCACAAATGTTAACATGTATTGATCACGTGGTACAGCGGCGAACTCCACTGAATTAGAATTTCTATGTCATGAATACTTCAAAAATACCTGACACAGACTTAAAACATTGTCTCACAATTATAACATTGAAGTTACAACTGAAATAGGATGTCTTTTCAATTGTTCTCCAAACAAATCTCAACTGGGAAATCCCATGTGAATGATCAAATTATGAAAACCAATTATGGGAAATCCTATGTGAATGATCAAATTATGAAAACTCATTAACACATCTACTCCAATCTACATGTAATCCAAATATTGTGAAGTTCCTGTGAAGTTTCATGAAGATCTGTTAAATAGTTTAATGGAAGACAAATGGAATAATAATTTAATGACCATTTTCAAAATGTAAATCTTCACATACATGTATGTATATTCATATATACATACTCTCAATATTTCTTTGACAATTTTCTTCTCATCATGGAATCTAGCTTTTAGATCTTCTACGTAAAATTTAAACAAATCCAGTGGAGTAGAACCTATAAAACAGAAATAATGAGAATAAGTTTTATTAACTGAGGTGGGATGCCATTTCCAAAGTATCCCCCAAACAAACCCCAACTGGGAAATACATGTTTTCCCAACCATGTGCATGATCCAAATATGAATAGCAAATTGCACATCTGCTCCCCTGTGAAGTTTCGTAAAGATCTGTTAAAATTATTTTTGAGAAAAGTGGCGAAAATATGTTGGTGGAAGAAATGGCATAAATGCTGTCTACATGTCCACCACAATTTGTTTGAGGGGACATAGTTATGTGTAACTAATGCTTCTCTATTCCGAACATCAAGCATTTCATCAGCACAATAGCTCAGATTTCAAACATATGGTAAAGTTTTGAAGGTTTTGGACTTGGGAGTTAAAGATTGTGGCTTCAAATCTAGGTCTGGTTTTATGGGTAGTCTTTAAGTAAAGACAGTATTGAATTTCCCATTGCCCCAGTCAATATAACCAGAAAAGAAAGTATACATGAAGAAATGCTGAGAGCTTACACCATATCGTCTCAACTTGGCACAAAGTGGTATGGGGAGTACTGTTGTGGGGGTGTTTGTGTGCATCTTGTACAACATGTACTGTGTTGTATGTGTCACATTCCTCCACCTGAAAACTATTATAATCATCTGGAGTTGATTTTACATGTATCTCTAGGTTTTCACAATTTGAAAATTATTAGTTGTCAAATTTCCAAAATTTTCGACAATAGTCCTTTGATTTAAAAAAATAATACAAAAATAAATTTTAAAATTTTTTTTTTAATTTTAAATTTCCTAAAACAGCTTACTTTTTAAGAAAATTTCTCAGAAATTAGTTGCCAGTTATGATTTTGGCTATCAGGAATGGAGACCAAGTACATATAGTATCTGTGTATAAGTAAAGTAATCTTGACATAAAAGTGAAACCCCTTTTATCAATCCATCAAACAAGTATTCCCTCTCTCTGGCCATTACCTGGTTGTCCGAGCATGTTAGTAAACCTGACATCTTGACTGATAACAGGATAGAGATCCATCCATAGTGACATGGAGTTCAATTTACTTTGTTCATGTAACTCATCTAGTAATACCTACAACAGAAAATAATAAGAATTACAAAGCGTGCTGAAAGTATTGACAAGGCAATAAAAAGCCCCCCCCCCCCCCCCCCCCCCCCAACAGGCAAATGGACGAATAAAAACATGACCATTACAAGACTGTACAAAAGATAGTGTTTTAGTATATGAGAATTGAATTTGCTTGAACTTTTCTTCTGCAAGAAAGTCAATAAATTTCATTAAAAAAAAAAATCAGTAAATCCAAACAAACACAAACTTGTTCTGTAACTTATAATGGTAGACTCGCATACCAACAAGTAGTCCAATATCTACAAGCACTTAATAAAAATGTATGTTATTGAGTTTCTATGGGTGCTCCAGTTTTCCTCCACCATAACTGTATCACCTTGATAAACATAAAAGAATCTTGACTTGGGCATAAAAACCACTTTACTACACATCCCCTCCACTTAATTTACTATAATACACACCAGAAATCCTTCTCTGTTCTTTCTTTGTTGTCGTTTAACTCTCCTTCTCTCTCGTTCTTTTTCATCGTCATATTCTTGTTCTAACATTCGTATATGATCTTCAAAACTCACCAGAGCATCTTCTTTGTCCATATCTGAAAAGAGTTAAAATTTCCCTTATTATATGTAATTTGAAAATGATTTTTTATTTTTTGCAAAAGACAATCCCCTGAAAATGAGACTAGAATTTTTGTATAAACAGTTTAAGTATCTAGAATACTATGGCAACAATTTAAAGCACTAAAATTCACAAAGTTGATAATAAACATGTAAAATATAGTCATCTATCATTAAAAGTTTAAAATAGAAAATTTGTATTGCACTTCCATGTATCTAAAGATTACATGTACATACATGTTATATACACAGTGTGTATGTACAACCCTTCGTATCAGGTTGATTCCTTTTTTTAAGTAGCCGTATCACAAGTCGCGCAAGTGCGACGAGTAGTGATACAACTACTAAAAAAAAGGACAATTAGAATATTTCAAATCCAATTCTGCCATTTTTAAAGACTTTTCACTCTGCAAGATCTAGATACAACAAGGAGTGAGGAGGACAGACAGACAGACAGACACACACAGAACTTAATTTTACATCCCCCTCTCTCTTAGGAAGGCAAAAGGAAGGACAATTCTGACTTACTATGAAGATCTGGATCATCAATAAATCTAGGATTATCTAACAACATCTGCTGAGCCTCGGACCACGTCGTACAATAAGTTAGTGGGGGGGGTTAAATCTCACTTACTATGAAGATCTGGATCATCAGTAAATCTAGGATTATCTAACAACATCTGCTGAGCCTCGGACCACGTCGTACAATAAGTTAGTGTTGGAGGGGGGTTAAATCTCACTTACTATGAAGATCTGGATCATCAGTAAATCTAGGATTATCTAACAACATCTGCTGAGCCTCGGACCATGTCATACAATAAGTTAGTGTTGGAGGGGGGTTAAATCTCACTTACTATGAAGATCTGGATCATCAGTAAATCTAGGATTATCTAACAACATCTGCTGAGCCTCGGACCATGTCATACAATAAGTTAGTGTTGGAGGGGGGTAAATCTGACTTACTATGAAGATCTGGATCATCAGTAAATCTAGGATTATCTAACAACATCTGCTGAGCCTCGGACCATGTCATACAATAAGTTAGTGTTGGAGGGGGGTTAAATCTGACTTACTATGAAGATCTGGATCATCAGTAAATCTAGGATTATCTAACAACATCTGCTGAGCCTCGGACCATGTCATACAATAAGTTAGTGTTGGAGGGGGGTTAAATCACTTACTATGAAGATCTGGATCATCAGTAAATCTAGGATTATCTAACAACATCTGCTGAGCCTCGGACCATGTCGTACAATAAGTTAGTGTTGGAGGGGGTTAAATCTGACTTACTATGAAGATCTGGATCATCAGTAAATCTAGGATTATCTAACAACATCTGCTGAGCCTCGGACCATGTCGTACAATAAGTTAGTGTTGGAGGGGGTTAAATCTGACTTACTATGAAGATCTGGATCATCAGTAAATCTAGGATTATCTAACAACATCTGCTGAGCCTCGGACCATGTCGTACAATAAGTTAGTGTTGGAGGGGGGTTAAATCTGACTTACTATGAAGATCTGGATCATCAGTAAATCTAGGATTATCTAACAACATCTGCTGAGCCTCCGACCATGTCGTACAATAAGTTAGTGTTGGCATACTGTCTAATATCTCAGCAAATACTTTGGTGTTGCGTTTTCGTAATGTTTTTGCTTCTTCCTACAATAAAAGGATAAGCTGTTATAATTCTTGTTTAATTAGCACACCCTGTGGATATATCTTAATTTGAGTTTCAATTTCTTTGCTCTCTACTGAGGTTTAATTTGGTCTTAATTATCAAGATTTATAAAGTTGCAGAAATTTGCCATTGGTTAACTTTTTTCGGAAATCTGCAGCTGTACATGTCACATGTGACATGTACATTTGTAGCTGTAAAAAAGGGAAGTAACTTGTAAATCATGGAAGTCTAATTATGAATCGATGTTTCTGTAGTGTAATCAGTATCCAGATTACAAGATTTTAAAACAGGGTTCGTACAGACATTTGGACTCCAAATTTAAGGACTTTTTAGGGTCTTTTCAAGGTCTCATTTGCAAATTTAAGGCCTAACCAGAGGGACAATTTTATAAGAAAAACATTGGTGCAAAGACAATTAAATCAATAAAACAATTACTTACATGTCTATAGTAACGACACTTGAAGTGGGGGTTGATTTTGGGTGTTCGGGAGGCCTATGTACCTTTAAAACGCTCATTTCAATGTAACTTATTTATTTATTTGATCAGTCTATTTACAATCACTTAATATCAACACCTAATTGGCAAAATTCAATGGCTTTTTAGGGCCTTCAGGATAAATTCAAGGGCTTTTTAGGGTCAGACTTGTTTTTAGGGTCTTTTTAGGGCAAACCTCAAAATTTAAGGACTTTTCAAGGCCTGTACGAACCCTGTAAAAGATAAAACAAAATCCAAAGGATCAAAAAACAAAAATTCAGGAGAATTGCCTGCTTTAAACACTCATAACTTTTTCAAAGAGAGTCCTCCTGCCATCCAAGTGCACCAAGGGCAAATTGCATGGTAGATCACAATCAAGAGCCACTAAAGAAAGGACTGCAAGCATAAACCCTGAGTTCAATTACAAGCTTTTTAACTGCAACAACTTTATTATGCTGTACCCCCTACATTCGAATCCCACTCAGGCATATCCTAGTGTGAGAAAATTTTGCCAGTTCACTTGCCGAAGGTATGTGGTTTTCTCCGGCCACTTCGGTTTCCTCCACCATCCCAGAACTGACCGCCTTGATATAAGTGAAAGAATTTTGACTGCAGCATTAATTACTCAACTCGAATCCTTTTGCGAGCACCGAGAGTTTATTTCCTTGCTGTAGACCTGATACTGAAAAAGCAACACAAATTACCTTTTTCCAATTACATGTATCTACAGTATTCAGGAAACACAAGGATCAATCAAGTTATCAACATCTTAAATCATCTATTTACCTTTTCCCTTTTTGCTACCATGTGAACTACGTCATCAAACAACTCGCGTCTATCTCGATCATGGACACATTTCCACAGTTCTATGTCTCCAAACATATCATCAGCTTTCCTATAATTAAGTCAATAATATAAATCATTAATTACAAAAACAAAACATGTCTAGCATATGTATAGGTCATGAATACATGTATCTCAGCTAGTGCAGCATTTACCCATACCATAGGTCCCTAGTTCAAGCCCTGGAACCATCCTGCATTTTTCTTCATCTCCCATATATGCACTACTTTGACACCAAGAATTGAAACATGTGGATTAAAAAGGTCATGATGACAAAAACTTACTTGCCTACCCTTTCTTGAGACTAGGAGTAAGTTTGGGAAAATTTTGATCGTAAGTTTTACAAAATAAGTTGTAAGGATTCCCATATTTGACTTGACAAAACATAGATATGCTGTAAAAAAATTGGGTTTGAATATTAGATCCCATTGTTTCTTTACTAATTTGAATTTGCAGCTAAAGATCCTGAATGGCAGTTAAAGATTGTCACTTCTTTGACCATGACGCTAAAAAGCCATTTTTAAACAAATGTACAACACTGGATGCCCATCTTGCGCACTTGGACAGTTTTTACACTTTGCTCAAATGAATTAGAAGAAGTTGGCATCTCACTATAAACATGGACTAGAAAATGGTTTTAACTCCAACTTTCCAGAAATTACTAGATTTTTGTTTTTTAGTCATAAGTTTTAACTGGCAATTGTAAGGTCATAATTTTTACTTCAAAATTGTACAACTTACACCAAAATTGTAAAGGTAGGCAAGTATGCAAAAATGAATATCAAAACCTGTCAAAATGTTACAACCTAATATAAGAACCAGAACTGACTGAAAGATAAAATAGAATATATATCCTTTTATAATATCTTACCAATATTTAATACCAGAATTCATTTTATCACTTCGTAACAGAAACTGTTCTAGATCTTCTTTTGCTTGTTTTGCCCTCGATCTTTGTTCTTCCTACAAATAGAATTTTGACACCATTAAATACAAGTACAGTCAAACATGCCTTAAAGACCACCTCTATATAAGGGCCACCTGCTTTTAAAAGCCAGTAAATGATTCCTACATACCCCTTCAAACTAGTTTGGGGGGTTATAACAAGAACTGTCTCTTGAAAGCCAAATAACCACACTTAATATATAAGACAACCGTGCAAATAATGGACTGGAGAGTAATATTTCTGGACCTCCTATTTGAATAAGACTGCGCCATTATGGATGCATTGGAAGAAATTTTACAAGACAGTTATCAACAAAATGTAGGTTTTCATGCATCAGGGAAAACCCTGAAGATATCTCCATCTTGCACAAGATAGCCTTAACACTTTTATGCAATAACATTTATTAATGAAATTTGAGGTGTATGAAATGGGTGTTTGATTGAAAATATACATTTTGTGGTGCAAAAAATAGAATCGATCACAACTTGTGGTGCCAGAGAAGGAAATTTGAATCCTTGTTCTACATGTTCTAATATATTTGGTCCTGAACTTGGCAAGCCTCGTTCTGAACCAAATATATTGAAATTTAGGTCGAGATTTCCCCATCTGGTATTACATACATGTAGTGATTGATTCTATTGTTATAAGACATTTTACCTTCTCTTCTTTAGCTCTTTTAGTTTTGTACTCATTAAATGCTTGTTTGCGTTCATTAAGCTGTTTTAATGCACCATATCTAGGATCATTGACAATCAACTTCATAGCCTGTTCCCAAGATGAGTTTGAAGAAACACTCTGAAATAACAAGAATTATATGTAATTATATGTAAGCTGTTTTAATACACAGTATCTAGGATCGTTGACAATCAACTTCATAGCCTGTTCCCAGGATGAGTTGGACGACACACTCTGAAATAACAAAAATGATATGTAATTATATATAAACTGTTTTAATGCACCATATCTAAGATCATTGGCAATCAACTTCATAGCCTGTTCCCAGGATGAGTTGGACGACACACTCTGAAATAACAAAAAATTATATGTAATTTTATTGCACCATATCTAAAATCATTGGCAATCAACTTCATAGCCTGTTCCCAGGATGAGTTGGACGACACACTCTGAAATAACAAAAAATTATATGTAATTATATATAAACTGTTTTAATGCACCATATCTAAGATCATTGGCAATCAACTTCATAGCCTGTTCCCAGGATGAGTTGGACGACACACTCTGAAATAACAAAAAATTATATGTAATTTTATTGCACCATATCTAAAATCATTGGCAATCAACTTCATAGCCTGTTCCCAGGATGAGTTGGACGACACACTCTGAAATAACAAAAAATTATATGTAATTATATATAAACTGTTTTAATGCACCATATCTAAGATCATTGGCAATCAACTTCATAGCCTGTTCCCAGGATGAGTTGGACGACACACTCTGAAATAACAAAAATTATATGTAATTATATATAAACTGCTTTAATGCACCATATCTAAGATCATTGACAATCAACTTCATAGCCTGTTCCCAGGATGAGTTGGACGACACACTCTGAAATAACAAGAATTACATGTTATATATAAGCTGTTTCAATGCACCATATCTAAGATCATTGGCAATCAACTTCATAGCCTGTTCCCAAGATAACTCTGAAATAACAATAATTATATGTAATTATATGTAAGCTGTTTCAATACGCCATATCTGGGATTGTTAACAATAAACTTCATAGCCTGTCCTGTTTTGGTCAGTAGTATGGGAGGAGGAGGATGGATAAAAAAAGCATAATTAAAATTTCAAAGGGGCACAAAACCCTTTTATCTGAAAAGTTATATAAAGAAGACCTCTATCTTTAATCTTTAACCAATGGAGTTCGCCAGCATACCACGAGATCAATACCCTTTAATGTTTGTGCAGGACATTTTTGAAAACATTTATGTCAAAATTTCTGGGAGTAATGTAATTTTTACAGCAAAACTAACTGAAATGATTCCATCTTCAATGGAAATAATTATTCCGTAGAAACGTTATTGGGTACCACGTAGTACACTGGTGAAACCCATTGATCTAACAAGTTGATATCTCACCTTTTCTCTTAGTAAAGCTTTAAACGCCTCCATAGCTTCTCGTTTATTTTTGAAGACTACTGGTACAACTACTTCCTTCTTCTGTGGTTTCTTCTCTTCTTCACTGTCAGAACTAATAACAAAATATACAATGTAGTAGACTGGAGATTTATTAACATTATACTGTAAATAAAAAATTTTCCCGTAATTCTGTGATGAAAACAACTTCACAACATGAAATTTTCACGATGCCCCATGCCGTGAAGTATCAATAATAATGATTTTTTTATACAATGTATACAATGAACACAGTAACACACATAATCACAGTGACACACATGAAAACAGTAACACATATAAACACAGTAACACACCTAAACACAGCAACACACATAAACACAGCCACACACATTATTTATTCTACAATTTTCATCAAATTATAGTAGGTATTTTCTACAAATGCTAAATCATGGGCGGACATGGCTGAGTGCTATTCTCACTGACTTTTGAAGTGAAGGGTTGTGGGTTCAAAACTCACTCTGGCCTTGGAAATTTTTCGAGATGATTTCATCTCCTGCCCATACTACAGCTGTAAAAAGTTTGTTACACAGTAGTCTTTTGGATGAGACTCAAACCTGAGGTCCAGTGTCTTAGTGCATGCTAAAGACACCTCTATAGAGTTCGAAAAAAAGAGTAATCCACCTGTGGCCACTACAGAGGACAATTACAACTAGAAGTAATTGTAACAGACTGAGCAAAGTAAATCAAAAAACTTATTTAAAACAAGTGTCAATAAATGTCGATGACACAACATGTGATATAATTAGTACTCAGGTAAAAATCACAGGTATTTTATGAAGTTTTATTCACTTATTTCAAGGATTTTAACATTTTAATGAGATTTTTATTCCTGTTATAAGTTTTAAAGTTTTAGTGCTGTTAAAAGTTTATATTACAACAAAGTATAATACGATCCACGATCCACTTTTCAAAACCATAAAAAGATTATAAGCCAAACATGTCATAAAACTCTCCTATATTATTATTTAGCTTGTCTGCTTAAAAAGCAATTCCTTTTTTTTTCTTTGAATCTGAAGTTGGACATAATTACCCGCTTGATACTGATTCTGGTTTCTGTGGTGGTGTCTCCACTTTATTTATTGTAGCTAATGGAGGGAGTTCTATAGATGCCAATGTGGCCTGCATGGCAGCCTGGATAGCAGACGATGGCTTAGGTGGCTGTTGAGGTAGTGTCAGACCGGCTGATGATGTGGGGGGTTGGATGGTCGTTGGTTGACCAATGATTGTGGCATCTCCTCCTCCTATTTTCCTAAAATGTTGAAACAAATTTGTGACAAACTGTAATAAATTTCATTTACAAAAATACAATAATCAAATATACATGTACATGTATGTAGTAAATTCAAGTGAATGTCCGTAGTGGCTGAGTGATCAAAGCACCAGATTGCAGATAATGAAGCTGCTCAATGGATATGTTTGAAATCCACTTGGGTTGAAGCCTCTCAATTTCTATGTTCGAAACCCACTTGGGTAAGTTCTAGCATAATACTTTTTGTCTGGTTTTTTTGTTTTTGTACCAAAGTTCAGTGGCTTTCTCTGGGTACTTCAGTTTCGTCCAGGATTCCAGAACAGATAACCTTGATACAAGTTACAAATTTTGACTGGGATATCAATCATCATTAATTCCATCAAGTCAACTGTCTTAATAAATATAGTAGAAACTTTTAAGTCAAATATTATTTTGATAACCACAGACAACTCAAGAACTGTAATCGTGTAATCATTATTTGGCAAAATGGTAAAATATCAATCCTAAAACAGTGGCTAAACATTTTGATTTGCTTATTTAAATCTTTTAACTTACTTATTTTGGTCTGGTCCTAAAATTTGACCTGAAAGATACAAAAACAGTTTGAAATTAAAATTAGAATATTAAATACATGTATTAAGAAATCGTACATGCATATGTAGATCTAAAAGAACCTGTTTTTCTTGTAGAAACAAAATCTGCAGTATTAACAAATAAGACCTACATGGTTGGTGGCACTGGTCAAAACTAAAACTGTCTATTGGTCTATTGAAAGCCAAATACCCTCTCCCCCAACATTGACCTCCTCACCTGGACATTCAACTTATGCACATAAATTAAGTATGTGACACATATTGGTTATTACAAAAAGCGCCTCAAGACGGAGGATACAAAATCAAGTAAAAAGATTCTAGATTATTTTAAAACAACATCTGCAAAGCAAGATAAAAATACTGCTTCTACATCAAAGGCTTCCATTTGTTCCATTTCAAATGTTACATTTGTTCTAAGTCAAAATCCAACCATAGACATGGAAGATATGGAGCTGACACAATATTGGGACGAACAACCAGACAGACAGACAATCCTATATACCCTTTCTAAACTTCATTTGCTTGGGGTATAATAAGAGATACCTAAATTTTATTCAGCACCACCATTTGATTAGTCAAATTTTTAATCTTGGTAATAAACCACATGTGACTTGTAAAGACAATAATAGAACAATGAATTGCAAAGAAGTGCAATGATATATAAACAAATTTGCATGTTGTTTTCTAAAATTATGGAAACCATCTCTTAAATTTAGTATCTGGGACACCATCTTGAGTTTATAATGAACAACCTTAGAAATAGTGACTGTGACTGTATGTGTGCATTTGCACAAACAGTCACTGTTAAGACTACCTAATTGGTGGCACTGGCCAAAATAAGAGATACCTAAATTTTATTCAACATCACCATTTGATTACTGTAGATCACTTATTTTTCGCGAGTAGAAAATTTCGCGTCATGACCATCTTGGCCTTATTTGCGAATATTTGAATTCGTGTTTGGAATCTTAGTGAATACAACATATTATGTCAACATAGAAATATCTCGGTGTTGGAAATATTTGCGTGATAATTGAATTTGCGAATGGGTTGAGTCGCGAATTTACGCGAAAATAAATCTTTCGCTAAATAAAAGCGATCTACAGTAGTCAAAATTCGAGTCCAGTAATAAAACACAGGTGACTTGTTAATATAATCACAGAATAATGAATTGTGAAGAAGTTGGTTAGCTGGTTGAATGTTGCTTAACGTCACATCAGCAATTTTTCAGCTATTCATGACAAGAACTATTTTATTAATCTCTATGGATTAATCTATGAACAAGTTCGTGTAGGCATGTGAAGTGCGAGTGTGTTATATGGTCTGCCTTGTTCTAGCGCACACTTTAACATGCTAGCTCACAGTATGCCACAGACAAACGTACCACACCCCCAGTCACATTATACTGATATCAGGTGAACCAGTAAAGGCCAACAGCAAGGAAAATTCACTTTCCCCCATGTGGTCTTAGCGGGGCTTGATCTCACAGTGGTGTGAGACCCTTAATTGTAAACTGACGTCTTATCCATTAGGCCACCACAGCCTCTTAATTGCGAAGAAGTGCAATGACATATAAACAGATTCGCATTTCGGTTTTTTAAATTTATGGAAACCATCTCTTTTAAATTTAGTCTCTGGGACACCATCTTTGATTTATAACGAACAACCTTACGAATAGGGACTGTGACTGTATGTGTGAACTTGCACAAATAGTCACTGTTGAATGCCACAGAGGTACTGAGTATGTTCACAAATGCAAAAGCGTATGTACATAGTATACAGCCATAGAAAAGTAACACCAAGTTAAATCTATCATGCCTTTTTTCATCATCAAATGGGGAAATTCTACCGTGATAAAATCCTACCTTCTAATTCCTCCAGTTCTTTTGGTTTGGTCCATCTGGATTCTTTAGTTTGTGCATTGTGATAATACACTTTCCCTGAGTCTGACTTATATTCCTTCCATGGACATTGTGATAGAAGTAACTACAATTAAATATAAAATATACAGTACCACCAAACGAGATTGATATCTCAAAATCATCATAGCTCATTGTTTTATGTTGCATCAGCAATTCCTCATGTATTTGCAACAAAACAATTGACATATCGCCGGTCATGCCTTTTATGTTCTGACACTGGCTGCCATCACGGTACCAAATCAGCGTCATGGCAAAATAATGATGTACTAGTGTCAGTGACATCATTAAATGTCACAATTCAGGTCGAGTTTTCATTGTTTTTGTGTGTAATTCAAGCATGCTGGGCCTTTGTAGAAACATTGTAAGCATGGCTGGCGATTGATCAATTATTCTCATTTATCCGATTCAATGTAAACACAAATTATGTGGGTGTGAGTTTGGTTTACGTATACTTATTCTGTTTTGTACTAGTGTGTACTAAAATTTTATGCCGCGAAATGACTATGATAAAAATCTTATCATATTATGATGAATAATATTATGTTGTGAAAATAAAGTGTTTTAACAGTAAAATGAGTAACAATAAATTTTGCTATATATTGTATGATTATTAGATTGATTGATTAAATGGGATTTAATGTCCAAGTCAAGAATATTGCACTTATATCTAGACATCACCAGCTATAGGTTAAATGGCAGAAATTATGCCCTTTGCAGTGTGCTCAGAACAGGGAGGGTTCTTTAACGTGCCCTGTTGTGACACAGTATAATTATCTGTTAATCATGTTCAATCATATGCTTTCATCACTAACTGTAAAGAAGATTATAAATGATAAACTGAAAACGGAAAGGGGCTGGATAAATTACTATGAAACCATGATGACATATGAACAATTTTCATACATCCAAGTGGACACACTTCCCTTGTTTTGGAAACTCCAAAAGGCAAAACTGTGTGTATAATACGCGCAAATGTGTATCCTGTAAAACCCTGTAACTACTTACTTCTGCCTCTGATTTGAGATCATCAGGTTTTTCCCAGCTGGACTGTTTAGTAGCATTGTTATAATAATAAATCCTGCCATCAGGAGCTTTATGTTCCGTCCATGCACTTTTCTATAATTAACAGATAAAACATACACATTATGAATTGTTTAATTACTGATAGAACTACAAAACCATAAAAATTATCATCCATACCTGCCATTAAGGTCCTCTTTATGTTTGGCCTATCTGCTTAAAAGGTTATGGAAATCTGGCCCCAGTTGTTTGAAGTTTGGTTGGTTTAATCAATTATTAAGACAAAATCAATATGTCAAGAGAAATCAAAATATCATATTCATTACCAAACCAATAATTTTGTAACAATGTTCCTTAGATTGATAAAATTCTATTCATTTCTGACAAAAATATTAACTCATATTTGAAATTATGCAAAAATAATTTTTTTACAAATTAACCGATTCAACTAATCAAGCCTAAAACAACTGGGTCCTGATACCTTTTTTTCTATGTAACCTGAAGCTGTATAAAGGTCATCTGTTTATAAAGTTGTACAGATTGGATGGAATGACATTTTATGCCCCAGTGAAAATTATTTCATCGATATCATGTTTAAAATGGCGGTTTTCACTGGAGTATTGTACATGTAAATGTATGAAATTTCACAGGTTCAAATTTTTGTGGTTTTGTAATTTCCGACTTTTTTACAGGGTGTAATATTAGCAGATTTGTGATACTTACTAAAAGATCAAGAATATATTATTTTACACTTGGTACAAAGCGGAAAATTTGATCATGATATGATAAAAAATTAAAGTAAAACCACGTTACAAGGGGTTAGCCCTGTCATTTGCCAATTTAGCCAATGGCTAATTTTTATGATTTCTGGCTAAAAATAATAGCTTATTTCTAATATTTTTGCTCAAACATTTTGATAATTTTATTATGGGTCTGATGAAAATCAATCATTTTTTCTTTATTTTTATTTTTTTTAAGTTTGAAAAAGTGAAACAAGTTTATTGATAATCAAGAAATTCTATAAAATACAGAGCTCCAGATAATTTTTAAGTGTCATGGGTATTCACTCATCAAATTTTAATTTTATGAGTAAAAGCAATTTAGTGATGAGTAAAAGTACTCATCAAATTTAACAATAAGGAGTAAAACCACTTTTACCGACAAATTTTGATTAAAAAGTAAGTGTCTGATTTAGTGACTAAGACTTCATACAAATTTCACATTTGAGGCGTTCAACAACCAACCACAGGTATTGTGCCTGCCACTGTAATATTGTTTCTTTTTTTTTACATTCTGTCCATTGTGGTATTTTTCTTAGACTCGTTGATACAACCAGTAATTAAATCTTCAATAATTTGTTTGACAAATAATTCGGGACCTGACGATTTTGTTGTCAAAAAAGCAAGCAAACTTGTTTGTTTTGACTTGGCCATATTCCACAGCATCTGTCATTAGAAGAACTTTGATTGGCTGACACTGACATACGTGCGATACCACAAGGTTCATCATTGTCACAAAATCGATTTCGAATCCAGGTCATGTAATTGTTATTATCAAGCGTCTACATGACTTGGCTGTAGACTGGGAGTTTTTACTTTCGTGGGGTTTAACTGATTATGCGTAAGTGTCCATAATCATGCGTAAGTTGTACGCCTCTTATAGAAATATTTGGCGTATTTAAATAAAGTCTATGCGTAAAATACGCAGATACGCAGCTTATCTAGAGCTATGACAATATCATAGAAGTACATTTCACACATTTTTGTCACTTTTAATTAGTTTTACTGTCTCCTTAACACACTATATAAATTGGCTCCTCAATTTTAAAATTGGCTTATGTCTTGCCTCAAACTTTTTGACAGCCAGAGCTAACTCTGGTTACCTTTATTGGTTTTATTGATATCTTTCACCATTACAGACTGTCCTTCATGTATATACTTTATAGAGTCCATTTACATCTAAGAGAGCGTATCTTGCTAACTAGAATAAAATCGGAGAATTTTTTCTGTTATCATTTCAAAAGAATAACATTCCTAGGTTTCCAAAAATTCAAAATTATCAGTTGCCAAATTTCCATTTTTTTTTTTTTTGAAAATATAGCCCTTTTTAAAATTGTTTTTTTTTTTTTTAATTTGGTTACTTTTTGAAAGAATTTCTGAGAAATTAATAACCAATAGTGATTTAAGCTATAAGGAATGGAAACCTAGCATTCATTTTTATTATTGTTTAAAATACATACCTTCTCTTTGCCATCAGTGAGTATCGGTGAGTTTGATGCCGAGTTGCTCTGTGAAATAGCTGACAACTGTGGATTACCTAATGAATTAAAAGGAAAAGTTTTGTGAATAATAATAGAGGAGTTTAACATTGTTTATTACGCATGCGCAAGGCCCGTGACCTTACGAGATTGGACGCGATTGAACGTGATTTGCAATCGAGGGGGCAGTCGTAATAAAGGTCTAAGGCTGGTAACGCTTTTAAATGGTTAAACATTGCCGTAAATGGGATATATTTACATTCATTCATGAATAAATATATATTTTATGTGACAAAACTTTTTCTTACTAATAAATTTATATTTTCTTTAAGTCAAATATGTTAATTTTTTAATATTTTAGAAATTAAAACTATCAAGAATTAAAAAAAACAGTTAAAAGTAAAAGATGATAAAAATGAATAAACCAAATTAAAGAAGTATAATTAATATATTTTGTTTAGCATTTTAAACTTTAAAAATAAAATAAAATGGTTATGTTTGCTATAAGGACATAAATATGATACTAATACATGTAATAATAGGTAGTCTATAGCTAGAAAAACAATCTTGAATACATACAAGTTTGTGGAAGAACTTTATCAGTTGTTCTTTTCTTGAAATAGTATCAAAACTTATAAAGTTTACGCCGATGTGGGAGAAAATTAAATCGATATATTCTGTATACATGTATATAATTGCCTTTGACAGAATTACATTTAACTAATTTTAATTAATTAAACGAACCCAAAATTATGATGTACTTATGGCGATTACAATTACATTTTATTCTTTCCCTTACCCAATATTTGCTCCAAGAAATATGATGCTCCTCATATCTACATGTTACATTACTGTTTATTAAAAAGTTTCTCATTGATGAATTGTTTATCCCGTAATGTATTACCAAGATGATGGTGTTTAAGTCTTAATCTGTTAATTAGTATCCGTAATTCACATACCTCTGCACACCTGTCAACATTACCGGATGACTCAATACATGACACGTACCGACAAACGACAAATGAACCCTTTTATAGTCAGCATCCATCGATAACATTAAGAATTTACAATATCGTTTTTATTAATTACACAAACTTCATCAAACTTATTCAATATACAAGATAATATCAAACTTATAAACTGATAAATGAAATGTATGAATGTTAGAGAATATTGTAAAAGTATTTAGAATGTGAATTAAAAAAATTAAAATAAACTTTAACATTAAATATCTGTATGGTTTCAATAATTTTATCCGTTTTTTTTGGTTGTCATATTTTTTTTATTTTGATTTGATAAAAAATGGCATATGAAATGGTAAACGATTCATTACTTTTTAGAAAAAATCCCTATTTATTTCAAACGTTTTAACTAAAGTAACCAACCATTCCCTTATAAAGTTACTTTCCAAAATAAAAGGGCTAAATTCACAAACACAGGCTAGCGACCCGATTTTTTAAGAAATATAAACAACTCACAATCAATCTAATGTATATATTTTTTTACTTTTCTGGTGTCCATATTTGAAATATCAACTATCAGTTTACATCCCATCACATTATATATTTAGTACAGTGCCGTCAAATCAGGCGTTGATACAGAAAAATGTGCATTTTTGCCAGATTTGGTTCCTTTTTTGGAAAAATTCACAGTGGCCGCATGCATCGACCAACGCCATTTTTAAACCAGCTGTAAAAAACATGTAAATATTTTATCACACAAAATTCTGTGTTGGTCGAAGGCTGCGGCCACACTCAATTTTAAAAAAAACGGTGAGAAAAATCGCCGATCTGAACAGCGAGATTCGTTGCCTTTTGGAAATCCTGCCGGATTATCGGCCGAGGAGAACCCGAACCTCTCACTTAAAATGACGTTTCGACGTCTGGATTTAATTATTGGACTATCATACAGTTGTTTCTTTTCTTTTTATTTTATTAAATTGGAAAAATATAATAAGATAAATAAACAAGAGGCCCATGGGCCTGATACGCTCACCTGACAACTAATGGCTAGCTGATAGATTTAAAGAAAACATAAATACTAAACCCCAATGACTTTTTTCTTTAAATCATGATAACTGTTGTATCAATACCTACAACATTCTAATATAAATGCCTATACAAAAAGTTAATAGTTTTCAAGATAGTTAACCATTTCAGTGTTGTTTCACATCTGTGACCTTGACCTTTGAACTCATGACCTTTTTCTATACATCAATATGATCGTTGTATCAATACCTACAACATTCTAATATACATGCCTATACAAAAAGTTTATAGTTTTCGAGATAATTAACCATTTCGGTATTGTTTCGCATATGTGACCTTGACCTTTGAACCCATGACCTTTTTCTATACATCAAAATGATCGTTGTATCAATACTTACAACATTCTAATATACATGCCTATACAAAAAGTTTATAGTTTTTGAGATAATTAACCATTTGGGTATTGTTTTGCATCTGGGACCTTGACCTTTGAACCCATGACCTTTTTCTATACATTAAAATCATTGTTGTATCAATACCTACAACATTCTAATATACATGCCTATACAAAAAATTTATAGTTTTCGAGATAATTAACCATTTTGGTATTGTTTCACATCTGTGACCTTGACCTTTGAACCCATGACCTTTTTCTATACATCAAAATGATCATTGTATCAATACCTACAACATTCTAATATACATGCCTATACAAAATGTTAATAGTTTTCGAGATAATTAACCATTTCTGTATTGTTTCGCATCTGTGACCTTGACCTTTGAACCCATGACCTTTTTCTATACATCAAAATGATCGTTGTATCAATACCTACAACATTCTAATATACATGCCTATACAAAAAGTTTATAGTTTTCGAGATAATTAACCATTTTGGTATTGTTTCGCATCTGTGACCTTGACCTTTGAACCCATGACCTTTTTCTATACATCAAAATGATCGTTGTATCAATACCTACAACATTCTAATATACATGCCTATACAAAATGTTTATAGTTTTCGAGATAATTAACCATTTGGGTATTGTTTCACATCTGTGACCTTGACCTTTAAACCCATGACCTTTTTCTATACATCAAAATGATCGTTGTATCAATACCTACAACATTCTAATATACATGCCTATACAAAAAGTTTATAGTTTTCAAGATAATTAACCATTTCGGTATTGTTTCACATCTGTGACCTTGACCTTTGAACCCATGACCTTTTTCTATACATCAAAATGATCGTTGTATCAATACCTACAACATTCTAATATACATGCCTATACAAAAAGTTTATAGTTTTCAAGATAATTAACCATTTCGGTATTGTTTCACATCTGTGACCTTGACCTTTGAACCCATGACCTTTTTCTATACATCAAAATGATCGTTGTATCAATACCTACAACATTCTAATATACATGCCTATACAAAAAGTTTATAGTTTTCGAGATAATAATTATAATCAGAGGTAAAAAAAATTAGGTCACGACCTTCACAATTGACCTTGACCTCAATTTGAAGATACTAACAAGAAGATGTCAAAACTGAAAACCCCATGTCATTATCTGGTCAAATAGTCAAGTTATAACAATTTGAAGCTATTTTACGATTTTTTCAAAATTAAACGCAAAAACGCGTAACCTATTTTTTATCCGAATTTCACAAAATGAACAAACTATAGGCTTAAGACCCTAGAGAAGCCAAATATCACATCAGATTTTTTCTCCAATCAGTACTTTCGGAGAAGAAGATTTTTTAAGATTTTTGCACCCCTAGGTCACCTTGACCTAGTTATGGTAGCCATGGCAACGCCACGAACAAATCTGAATTGCACCGGCCCATATATACTTCTGACAAAGTTTCATTAAAAACTGTCCAGTAGTTTCAGAGGAGAAGTCGAAAATAGGTGTTAACGACGCACACACGCACACACGCACACACGCACACACGCACACACGCACACACGCACATACACACGCTGCGCTATGCCATAAGCTCACATGACCTTCGGTCAGGTGAGCTAAAAAGAAATAAATTTTAAATTATTGAAGACTAATATGCGGCAGCATTAAGTGGTTGACAGTGTGCACGTACATGCGCACAAGGATCAAGTAGTAATCTAGGATGGTCCATTACGGGTCGTTCACTAGCGTTTAATATATAGAATTTAAATGGAATAAAGATTTTCCAGGATACCTTTAATGCTTATTGAAGGTAACTAATTTTACACGACTCGAATTTTCTAAATGTAAGCCTACTATTTTACAATTGCTCTCAGTGTAACAATTCTCGTATGGCCGAGTGGTCTAATGCGTTTGTCTAGCAATTGGAATAATGTCAGTTTCACTCCGCGTGAAGTCACTTTTTTTTTTTTGTTAACAATTTTTTTTATATTTTATTTTTTATTATTATATATATAATTCTATTTTTTAGATATCAAATATAGTTATAAAATTTTAATATTTAAAAAAAATTATATTATATATACATAGGCAATATCATACTGTCGCGATTTACCTGCTAAACTTTTAATTTTATGCTTTTTTTCATGAGTTTTTATTTATTTATTTTTTAGATAACGACTATCTGTACTTATATATTATTTCAATTATAAAAAAAACAAGATATTGGCAAACATACTGTCGTGAGTTTGAACTTGCTAAAGTTTTTAATTTAAATAATAATTATCAACATATGCATATATACCGGTATTTCATATCGTTTTTTTTAAACTGCCTGCAATATATAAAATATTAGTCATATTATTTACATGTTTCTATTAAGATAGATATACTGCCAATTATTTTCTAAGATGCCGTGACATAGCATGCCATCAAACTGTACACTATATCCTATACCCAATGATACTGTCTGATAACTTTTTTTTTAAAATTCTATATAAAATTTATTAAAAATTGACAATACTGTAAACATCTTGTGCTTCACCGTATAGACATAAGATCACGATTCTTGGAGAGAGAGAGAGCCGAGTAATTGTATTCTTTTACGTCAAAATCAAGATTTTTTCCACTAATATCGAAATGGTGAGTTCAGGAATGATAGGGGAAATAGGATAACGATTCCATAGCTGACCTACCATCATATACCATTTTTTTTAAATATAATACATTAAAAATGGTATATATTGTGTCAATAAGGTAATTTTTCTGTTAATTGTAATACGTGGAAGTTAACAGTTTGTATCATTAAAACAAAAGTTATTGTGTTGAGTACTAAATAATGTGTCTTTTAATAAGTTTGTGCTGTAGATTTAGAAATTATGAAAGAAATAAGTTAGTTGCTTGGTTTTTAGTAGAAATGGATCATTTTATATACAAAGAGTATTTAACTGAAAGAGAACCAAAAGTCATGAATGGGATAGATAATGTAAACTTGCAGCAATGATTTCGGTGATGAAACTTTGAAATTATAAAATTTGAAATTAAACTGTTTAATAATATTTATTTTATTTGTTCAAATTAAATTATGCAAGTTTATAAAATTATAATATAAATTATAGGGTTGGTTGGTACTCCATGTTAATGTAATATGTAGATCTACTTACTGCATTTTTCTTTTAAAGAACTACTTACATTGATTTTTAGCTCACCTGACCGAAGGTCATATGAGCTTACGAAATAGCGCAGCGTACACGTATGTGTGTGAATGAGTGCGTCTGTGCATAGTTAATACCTATTTTCGACTTTTTCGCTATAACTACCGGACAGATTTCAATTAAACGTGGTCAGAAATATATATGGGCCGGTGCAATTCAGATTTGTTCATGGCGTTGCCATGGCTACCATAACTAGGTCAAGGTGACCTACCGGTGCAAAAATCCTAAAAAATCTCCTCCGAAAGCAACGATCTGATTAGATATTTGGCTTCTTAAGGGTCTTAAGCCTCATGATAATTTGTTTATTTCGTTAAAATCGGACAAAAACAGGTTATGCGTTTTTTGCGTTTAATTGTGAAAAGATCGTAAAATAACTTCAAATTGTTATAACTTGACTATTTGATCAGAAATTGACATGGGGTTTTCAGTTTTGTCATATTCTTGTAATTCCATGAAAATGGGTTCGAATTCAGTTATAAAGGTCATGACCTAATTTTTTGCCTTTCTGATGGAAAACTATAAATTTGTTGCACAGGCATGTATATTAGAATTTTGTTTGAATTGATGTAAAAATCCTTTTCTTGTAAAGATTAAGATCATGGGTTCAAATGTCAAGGACACAGGTGCGAAAGAATATAGAAATGGTTAATTATCTTGAAAACTATTAACTTTTTGTATAGGCATGTATAGTAGAATGTTGTAGGTATTGATACAACGAACATTTTGATGTATAGAAAAAGGTCATAGGTTCAAAGGTCAAGGTTACATATGCAAAACAATACCGAAATTGTTAATTATGTCGAAAACTATTAACTTTTTGTATAGGCATGCATATTATAATATTGTAGGTATTGGCCTTACAATAATCTTGATACATTAACAAAGGCCAATTTTACTATTTTAGCCTCAAATCGTTACTTCAAGAAATATTTTGACATTTGGGTTTCAGTATTTATGTTTTCTTGAAATGTTTATGCTAGCCATTTTTATCAGGTGGGCATATCAAGCCCATTGGGCCTCTTGTTACATTGAAAAAATGTTTTAACTTAAGAACCCCAAATGGCGAGATAAAGCTAAATTTTGGAAGCATCTGTTTATGAAATAACTTGCCCCTTCTCTTTAAAATGCCTTAGAACTTAAATGATTAAATAAAAAAAGTAAATAATTGTGTATCTTATTGACTTTTACTTAGGTATTTGATATCTAGAAGCCATTATATAAACCATAAACATGCACTGAGTAAATAAATCCATCCACCCAAAATATGTTAATTATCTCCCCTTATACATGTATTTGTACTAGCAAATTCTCTGTGTTTGTTGTCGTTATTTATTTTTACATTCTTGCTGGTCAACTAAATGTGTAAATATAGCATGTGATGCGTCAATAAAAATAATTCAAATTTTCAAAAATGTAATTGTGATATATTATAGGATAGTGGGGTATGTACTTTTATAGCAGTGATAATTATAATAATTAATAAATACTTTTTGGATATTTACGCGTTTAAGATTTATGCAAAATGGTTACCATGGTAACAAAAACTCAAAATGCTATTTCTTAAACATCACTTGTTTTTGGAAAAATCAAATATTCAGACATGCAGTAATTCTAATTCATAAGAATATTATTAGTAATTTTATAAATCTTACATGCTACATGTATTTCGTACATAACTTTGCTATTTACACATGAATTCATGTCAGTAAAGTGGTCATACTATGCGCGGTTGCCATGGAAACGTATGATGTATTTTTGACCAAAACAATATGGATTTAGATTCCCCATTTTTCAGACTATATATCTACTTATTTTGAAGATTTTTGCCCCTTCGTGAACCTACTCCTTTAAAATAAATAAATAAATAAATAAATAAATAAATTGATAGACATGACATGAATTTTTTTTCACTGTGTGTCAATGAAAAAAAAGGAAAAAAAAGTAAAAAAAAAACCAAAAATGAATAAATAAAAATAAAAATAAAATAAAGATTTAAAATATTTAAAGTGTATATTGATGCGAAATTCAAGGTCATGTTTCAAAATTTATTTATTTATTTATTTAAATACTATAATGCAACCTTGCATCAATCATTATTCAATTACATTGTTGGCACTTATTGGGTCAAGATTACTTTTCAGTCTTATTTATTTATTTATTTATTTATTTATTTATTTATTTTCAGACGAAACACTTTAAGAAATAAAATATAATGCAGATACATGTATATGTGTTACAATATACTAAGTTTCATACTAGCACATGTATACATGTAGGTAATAGGGGAATGCCCCCTGGCTTGCAGACGGTACTCTTTCTTACCTCTAACCATAGAGAGTAATCAAGGGAGATAAAATTGTTAAACTCCCGTATTTTACACACTGTAAAACCTTTCACATTAGCAATCAAACAAATCATTTTTTACCACTATCATAGATATATACTGGTAGTTTGTTTTTGTACAATGGATCTTTTACCGCAGCAACATTTAGTGATTTTCTTGGCAGAATCATGCTATTACCTATAAAACACCATGCCAGTTATAAAAAATGTGATAATATTTTTAATTTACCTGTTCAAATAATAATTTTATGCTGTATGTATTTTATTAAAATTGTTGACAAAAAATTACAGGCCCCACTGACAGATTACAGCTCTCAGACCTACATACTAGCCAGAATTTAGAATTTTGTGTTTATAGTTGTCACTACATTTAAATGTGTTTAATCATGGAAACCCTAGAATGGAAAAGTAATGTCTAAACACCCGAGACAAGAATATTTCACTTACATGTATATGGTGGAGATCAGTTCTGGAATGGTCTAGAAACTTGGGAGCATTGGGGAAAACCACTGACCTTTGGCAGGCTAACTGTCAAACTTTCTCACACAAGGATCTACCCTTGTGGGATTGTAACATAGATAGTGAATTGTGAAAGGCCCGGTGAAGTCAGAAACCAGTGAATTGTGAAAGGCCCGGTGAAGTCAGAAACCAGTGAATTGTGAAAGGCCCGGTGAAGTCAGAAACCAGTGAATTGTGAAAGGCCCGGTGAAGTCAGAAACCAGTGAATTGTGAAAGGCCCGGTGAAGTCAGAAACCAGTGAATTGTGAAAGGCCCGGTGAAGTCAGAAACCAGTGAATTGTGAAAGACCTTGTGAAGTCAGAAACCAGTGAATTGTGAAAGGCTTGGTGAAGTCAGAAACCAGTGAATTGTGAAAGGCCGGGTGAATTCAGAAACCAGTGAATTGTGAAAGGCCTGGTGAAGTCAGAACCAGTGAATTGTGAAAGGCCTGGTGAAGTCAGAAACCTTACAGACTGTGGGTATGACCCAACTGATGGTAATTTTTCTACCAAGTACTCAACACTAAAGCATGGAAGTCACTGGTCTTTTTGCGAGACACTAACATCTTACATCAACAAATTTGATTGCATTCTGTCACATCAGTAGAATATGTATGATTTCTTTAATTTTAGCACATACAGTTATATACTAACCTGGACCAGAAGGTGGAAACATTGGAGGCATCCCTGGTGGCATAGAGGGTGGCATCTGTGGTGGAAATCCACCACCTGAGGGTGGCATATTTCCAGGTCCTGGACCAAAACCTGCAAAAGACAATATTTACATAAAATTACAAATACATGTATACATAATATGCTTCATTTTATATGTACAGCTCAGTCAAAGTCTGTCCTGATCATATAAACTTATTAATGTAGGTTGGTGCTAATGCCAGTTTTCAGGACTTGAAGAGTCATATTGATCGATTGATTGGGGTTTTACATCCCAGTCAAGAATATCTTGCTTATATCGAGACATAAACAGCTATAGGTGAAGTAGCAGAAATTTGTACCTTTGCAGTGTGCTTAGGGGCAATGTGCAGGGTTCTTTTACGAGCCACACCTGGACAGGACATATGTTTTTTAAGGTCTCTCCTGCAGGACCTTGTGGCTTTCATTTTTAAAGGCAAAGTGCTTGGCAAAATAACAGTCAATATCAATTTTCAAGTTTTCGTAAGATCCGGCAGTGGTTTGAACCCATGTCAAAGATTATCTTGCATCTTTGACGTGGCAGTGTAACCTTCCAAAACCTGTATAACCTTTAATGAGAGAAGTTGTTTGAACTGGTAAAAGCTTCAAGACCTATATAATTATATTATTTTTTTCCGCTAACAATATTGCCTAACTTGCAAGGTTATGTGACAGCTAGTCACTTGTTATGCAATGCAATTAGGTGTATTAAAGAATTCAAATTGACTGGCTAGATGGACATCTTCATTCAAATCAGATATGTTAAGTAACCTGGATAAAATTATTATAGCTAGTTATGGTTCTCAATTAACAAACATATATTTCAGAGCCTTCATTCTTTAATACTTAAAGTAGGCTGCGATGGCCTAATGGATAAGATGTCAGTCTTCAAATCCAGGGTATCTCACTGCTGTGAGTTTGAGTCCCGCTCAGACCACATGTGGGAAAGTGAATTTTCCTTGCCGTTGGCCTTAACTGATTCACCTGGTATCAGTATAATGGACTGGAGGAGTGGTATGCTTGTCTGCAACGTACTCACTCTGTGAGCTAGCACGTTAAAGTCACCCCGAGTGCTCGCTAGTACAAGGCAGACCATACAACAAACTCACACTTCACATGCATACATAAAATTGTTCATAGATTAATCCATAGAGATTAATAAAATAGTTCTTGTCGCAAAAAGCTGAAAAATTGCTGATGTGATGTTAAGCAACATTCAACTAACTACAGGGATTTTTCTGACCTTTTTGGGAAAAGGACCTTGGGATGAAATTGGGAAAATGCTCAACAAAAATGTAATTTTGGGAAAAATCACAACAACATATTAGAAATTCTAGACCACTAGAATACTGGTAATAGAACAAATTATATCGATGTTCACATCAAAATAGCGCTGTCTCTTTTGTCTCTATATAAATCATCCAGCAAAATGTGGGTTAATATATAGATTGAAATCATTATCAGAATGAGATATCCTCCGAATATGATGTTGATGATCTTGTGAATTTTTTTTTCTCAAAAAATTGATTAACATAGCTAATTGGGAATTTTTTACTACAGAATATTGGGAAAAATGTATGTTTTTTGCAATGGGAATGGGTCCCTTTACCGGACCCTATGGATACCCAGAAAAATCCCTGAACTAACTAACTGTATTACTTAAAATACAAGTGAAGTTTATCAAATGATGATTGTCAGAATTAAAAGGTCTACATGTGGACTGTCGACCAACGTGCAGACCTTAGTGAAGTTTATAGACTTACCTGCTGGGGGCATTCCAGGAGGAGGCATCATGGGCGGAGGACCTCTGTTGTCTGGTCCTCCTCCCATTGGGGGACCAAATCCACCAGGAGGTCCACCTGGGGGCATCTGTTAAAATAAAAAATAAAAGAGTTATTTTAATCAAGCCATATAGGGCTGTATTGATTCACTAAAATCGTATTACAATATATTGCCAATTCGGTGAAGTGTATTGCAATATGTATTGAAATGTATTGCCAACATCAATTGCGGATTTTTATGATTTCTGGTTCTAAAAAATAGCTTTTGGGTAATAGTTTGGCTCCAAAATTTTTTATTAATTTCATTATGAGACAGGTGGATATCACTGATTTTTTCTTAATTTTTTTCCAAGTATGAAAATGTAAAACAAATTTTACAAATTGTCGATAATTAAGAAAATATATACAGCAGATTAGTAGAACTACATTTCAGACATTTTTTCTGCTTTTCTTTTTACTGGCTCCTTATCATATAAATTGGCTCCTAAATCTTTAAATTGACCAACTTTTTGGCTCCAACTTTTTAAGAGCCAGAGCTAACCCTCTTGTGAACTAATAAAATAATTTTATATCCAATGTTTTGTTTCACGAAAATATGTTCCAACTTTCAGCCAATAGATCCATTTATTTTTTGTCGGGTGCAGAGGCATTTCAAGAAATAAACAGCAATGACACCAAGTCCAATGACAAAATAACCCAGATTTTCTCCTCTGTATAATAATCTAAATTCATCAACATGTAATGTTGTCAATGACAAAGACTATACTTACTCCATGTCCATATGGGGGTCTCATCATCGGGTTTGGAGGGCCACCTGGACCAGTCTGAAATAAATAGATATTGACTTTATAGCAAAAAATGTCTGCAGGTTTCACAGTTTTGGTATCAGGACACTTTTTGTGGAATGTGGACCAAACATTTTAACAACACCAAAATTCACTCCAATAAAAATTCCATGTTCATTTTTTAAACATTGATTTATATGCTTGAGCATCATATTTCAAATATCAAACAAGGCACAAGTGATACTAATCCCCTTGCAATGGAGTATTGTGTAATACTTGACGGAAATATTTAACTCAAATTAACAAAGGAAAATAACTCTGCCAAATAGAGTATGTCAATTACAAAACGGAAACTTGTCCGAGAAATTACCATGACAAACCCTTGACCTTGTATCAAATTTTATTAAATTCTGTTGAGAATAAAGTTGGAGCGCTGAAAAGGAAAGGGTAACATACATACATACATATGTACATATGTGATACTGGCCAAATCCTATATACCCTTCAAACTTTGTTTGTATGGAGACAAAAAGACAAGTGCTAGACTAAATACTGACAAACAAGTAAACCCAAATTTGAATCTCTTGTAGCAGTCTGGGTAGCTCAGTGGTAGAGCACTCCCCAATAGTGATGGAGGTCCCGGGTTCGATCCCCGGTCTGACCCTACATTTTTTTCTCTTTTTGGTTACATTTGGGGGCTAGTCAGACCCTGTGAAGTGGCCGACAAACAGGTTGGTCCCATGATTGAACCTGGTGATTTTTTATTCAAGGGAGTTGAATTAAAAGAAAGGTTGGGAAGAATGTAGCGGTCTGGGTAGCTCAGTGGTAGAACACTCGCCTAGAGTGCAGAAAATCATGGGTTTGCTTTCTGGAAATCTTTAATTACTTTTGATTGAGGTCTCTTATTTCAATAATTTATTTCTACTTTCAGTTATAAGTCTCACCCCCCCCCCCCCTTTTCAAATAAATTTCGGTTCTATACGGATGTCTTAGCGTCTTATTCATACTTTCAATTTGCTACGATGTTTTAACGGGGTCTTACGACACTAAACTAGCTATATAAATTATTTATGTCCCTTATTTTTTTATCAAATAGGCCTACTTTTTATTCAAAGTTGTTTTTGTTTACAAGTTCACTACAAGTGTACCCGGTTTACTGTACACAAGCAGTGAACCATGTCCACAATTAAATTGACATTTTTCTTATAGATTCTAAAATTTGTAACCAAAAGAATAAGTCGAAATTGTAAGCAATATATAGCTATGGGAATAAATACGATCTATTTAACCCTCTTACTCCGACGCATTTTGAAAATCCGGCACCGAAGTGACAAGCGACGTCATAGTTTTATGACGTGAATTCCGGAGACAATTTATGACGTCATGAAAAATCACTTGTTTTGCCTATCAGCTAATGAATGAATTCAAGCGATTCTTTATTTAAACTGTTCACTTTGCCGATCAGAGAGAGAGAGAGAGAGAGAGAGAGAGAGAGAGAGAGAGAGAGAGATACTGGACAAGTCAGAGAGGTCATCAAAACCTGCTCAGTGTGCAAGGAAAGAGGATATCAAAGAGACAATTGACTGTTCTTAAAATGAAGCAAATTCTGATAAGTATTTTATCATACAACGGATGCCGAAAACACACATATGTAAGTGTAGAACAGTGTAACTACAGTTCATCCAAAGAATAAAAAAGTGTTATACATTGTTATAACATTCTAACTTTTATACATGGTTATATTTTGTTGGTTTGATAGTTACAATGTATACAAAAGTTTGAAGTTGTGATAGATTGAACACTTTGTTCAATTAATCGTATATTGTATAGTTAAATGCACTAAATATTTAAATTAATCGCACGATTCCTTCGTTCTAAATTTCGACTATTCTCCAGACCTGGTATGTATAGCCGGTGTTAGAATAAGATAACACCCACATCTTCGCTTCCCAACGACGCCTTTTCTATTTTGACAGATATTGCTTAAGTTTGTGCCTGCCTTTAAAACCGATAACTCTCTCATCAATTGCAACATGCTGATCTAACCTGTAAATGTCGTAAAATCCGCTTTCATAATACAGCATATATATATATATATATTTTTTAAATGATGTCTATGGAAAATATAAGGAATTGACCCAATTAAGAAAACTTAATGCATGTCAAAGTTACTTTTTATCTATAGAAAAAAGTATGTTCTAAAGTGTCATGTCAATAAAGATATCTCTGGTAACGGAAAAGTATTACTATATGTACATGAAAACGGTGATTAAAAGCAAAATTGGTATTTCCATACATTTGACTGCATATACATATTGCGATTTCATAATGATGAAATGCCTGCTCGTGAACAATGTAGGTATTTAATTTAGTTTTCACTGACCTAAAGATTATCTACGGGCATGTCTTCCACCATGGTAAAAAATTGAAAAACGCTTAAAAACTAAACCATTATCCTTGTCCGTTAATCATATATAATAGCGTATACAAAACGCTTGTAAGATTCGGTAGCTCGGTGGTAAAGTATGTGGACTGCTAAGATATCACGAGATCCATGTGTGGGTTCGAATCCCCAAGAACTTGCCACGGGATTTTGTTTTTCGGTTTTTTTTCTAAAAATGTATCTTCAGAAACATTAATCCATGTCCGAATCACAATCTAGAAGCAGAGTAAAAAATTATATTTAACTCAATTGTAAACAAGTAACAATAATTTTTTTTCGTCAAAAGTGTTCATGTCTAAACAAATTGTAGATAAAACAGGTCTCAACATTACTGCTACATGTAACAAAATTTTATAACAGTGGCCTCATAAAGGTAAAATCTTAAACCTATACCAGGAATATGACTGTGGGTCAATCGCTCGCAAAAACGTAGACATCCTTTATAATTGATTATTCATTTAAAACCGTAAAATAGTTACTAGTATGATAGGATACCAGACCTCTAAAAACAGAAACAGTTTGTGTGGTAAAACAATTCAAGAATATGTGAATTGAGAGCAGGTGTCCTAAGTTTCATAAACATTTTTATAACTGCTTTTATTTCTCCAAGGATATGGTCTGATGTACGAGGCCGCATATATGTTTTATAAACTGATAAATGTATTAGATTTAGAACTGCATATCGCAAAACATTCAGCTACTAGTATGGCTGTAGCTATCTTACCAGGAGGTGCTTTCCTTCCAGGAACAACTGGTCTCACTTCATTGTGAAAGATTCTTTACTGTATTTGCGCCTTTTTCGCAAATATTTGCTTTGCAGTTTTGGATTATGATATAGATTTTGGATCAATATGTTTGCAGTTAATATGAACTTTGACACGAAAAACTGCTACATTTTACTGCGAATACCACGATTTTTAAAAATGAAACTTGCTGAACCTGATAACTTTCCTAAAATTTTCTGCAAACGATACATTAACCAAATCAAGCACTGGTTTAATTTTATGTAGAGGATCATATGAAGGCGTTCCTGTCGGTTGTGCAGTTGTATTATCATTACAAAGCAGATAATGCATTTAACCAGGGCTTGTAAAATAAAATGCAAGTGTGGTGTTCGTTGATTTTTATTCATTATTAGAAGTCTAAAACAAATATAAATACGCAATTAAATTTACAATAAGAGCAAGAGTTGAACATTTTAACAATAAATTCAATAAATTGAATAAATAAAGCGACCGTAAATTTCAGAAATACAATATTAAATGTCTATATATAAAATAGTTCTTACCAGATGTTCCTATTACATTTTTCAAGTACATGTTATGTCATGAGGCGCCGGTTATGGAATGCAGAAAATGAAAACGTTTATTTAAAAAGAAAAGTCAGGGCTTTGGACCATCATGCAATAGAAATCGTGCTGTGTAAGGAAAACTGTTCACCCTTGCTTACACACATACGAGACAATACCATATTTGGGATATTCACTCACCCATGAACACGCACGCATACATACATTCATTCAACTCACTATACAAGTTACCAATATACGTTACAGTAAACAACACACAGAAAAGACAAAGACGATTATTTGAGACACCACATTTCTTAATTAAACTAACTAACTAAATAAACTAACTAATCCCATGTTACATGCATTATTTTTTTCAAAACGTTCTCTTGTCATTGCTTCACGAAAGCATGGGGTATCAAAGAGCTCATTTGATACAGGGTGTTCCCAGTAGGACCTAATGGTTGGCTTTCTAACTATGCCCATTGCCAAATACAACCCTATAAAAGCTTTCATATCATCATTTCATTTATGGGCACCCATCTCTGTGCATTAGAGTGTGTCGCATATTTATTTGTTTCTGTTACTAACAGAGGAAAAAGAGAACTGCTTGCAGTAGACAACAACTGTAAAAAGTACTGCACTGGAAGTAAATTAGGTTGGACATTAAGTGAGCCCGAATCATGATTAAAAGGGGCAAAGGTCTGGTGAATCTGTTTGGATGGAAAACAGGAAACCAAGGCCCAATAATTCTAGGCAAAACACCCGCTCCGTCTTCCTCCATTAGAACGCCTGTGTAAAACGTAGTAAGGCCAATGATGACGTCATTATAACGGTAATGACGTCATTGTTTGTTGTGAAACTGAAATGAATTAACACTTGCATATTGTTGTATCTCAATATAAAATAAAAAAGCTTATATCTTTAGCTTTTTATTTAGAGTTTACAATATAGATCACATGTATAAAAAAGGACATATATGTCCCTCTCGGAGTAAGCCGGTAAAGGACATATATGTCCCTCTCGGAGTAAACCGGTAAAGGACACATATGTCCTTCTCGGAGTAAGAGGGTTAAACGGCGTTACAACGCTCAACCCATGTGTACTTACCGCCATGTCCCTTCTTGATTCTTGAAACGTAGTGTCCTCTAATATCTAGAGCATCCTGTCTGTATATCCCACTTGTAGTAGGCGAACCACGGAAAGACTTATACTAATATGACAATATCAAAATAAATATATTATTTAAATAAATAAATAAATAAATAAATAAATAAATAAATAAATAAATAAATAAATTCACCTGTCTTTGTACATGAAGACAGTGGATGCAATTATTATGAATGCCATTTTGCAGATTGACTTAAAAAATAGTCATTAAATGCACACCTTTGTACAAACACTGGAAACAATGATAGCAAAAGCCATATCTTCAGACAGACACTAGATAGACGATAACTAGAATGCACTGTGGTCGAGTGGGCCACACATATCCTTGCATCAACAGCTTCACAAACTTCCCTACATAAACTGTCTATAACTATTGATATGCCAACACATACATGAGTTGTTTGTACTTTAGAAAGCACAGGTACCCGGGGAATGGATTTTAAGCATTTAATAAAATAAATAGCGTATCACACACACACACACACACACACACACACACACACACACACACACACATATATATGATACCTATTTTTTTATTAAATGCTTAAAATCCATTCCCCGGGTACCTGTGAAAGAAAGTGAAAGCTGTAAGAGGAATCGAAAGGCTGAAATGGATACCCTTACAGAATATTCAGTTGCAAAACGACTACAAATGACTACGTAAAACTGTCCATAAATCTGAAAATAATTATATAATACAGCCAAAATAGGATTAATTGATTGATTGGGGTTTTATGTCCCAATTAAGAATATTTCACTTATATCAAGAATTGCCCAGGATATCTTTGAAGTCCAATAGTTCCATGTTCCTCTCACTCTCAATTTTATTACACACATGGCAGATGTTGCTAGCTAAACAGGAGGTGCTTACCCTTCTGGAACACTGGTCTCACTTTTCTGGTAGAAGTTTGTGTTTTTAATTTGTTAGATTCAAAGTTTTTAAAGGCCAGGGGCCACCTGCATTTAAAACCAAATAAAATTTTAACCTACATGTAATCACTCTTTAAGTTGTATGGAAGGTCACTGTTACAGGCTCCCTTGAGTGACCTTTATAGAAAGGTTTGATTGTATACCAGGTTATAGCCTTTATGTAGGGTATAATCACTGTGTGGACTATGCAGATCTGTCTGGGTAGCTCAGTGGTAGAACACTCGCCTATAGTGTAGGAGGTCCCGAGATCGATCCCTGATCCGACCCTGCATTTTTTTCTCCTTCCTGTTGCACAAAAAGAGTGGAGTGGGATGAAGTAATGTTGTTCTAGGGTCCAGTCAAGATTCTTTCACTTATATCGAGGCGGTCACTTCTTCAACCCGGAAAGGTGGAGAAAACCTGATAACCCAGAGAAAACCACCATATGTAAAATAACAAGAGCACCGCCGAGCGGAGCATTATACGCCCGTGTTATATTGATCGAGTAGTACTATTTACTGAGAAGTATAAGTACAACTAGGATATATGTATGTAAAAATATATTACCAACTCCGTGTTCGGGCCATAACTCGTAACCCAAAAAAGTTGTAATTCAAATTTGCACGAGATATTACCATGATTAAGGTGTAACTGTATAACAAATTTCATTTAAATCCATGTTTGTATTGTCTACTGAATGGAATACAAACCACATGGTCATACATACAAAAATTTCTAAGTTAAAAAAGGGGCATAACTCCTCCAAAAATAATCTGAAAAAGTTGTAATTCGAACTTGCACCAGATATTAACATCGTAAATGTGTATACCAAATGTATAACAAATTTCATTTAAATCCATGTTTGTATTGTCTACTGAATGGAATACAAACCACATGGTCATACATACAAAAATTTCTAAGTTAAAAAAGGGGCATAACTCCTCCAAAAATAATCTGAAAAAGTTGTAATTCGAACTTGCACCAGATATTAACATCGTAAATGTGTATACCAAATTTCATTTGAATCCATAAATAGTTGTAGGCTCTAATGATCGGAAACCACATGGTCATACATACAAAAATTTCTAAGTTAAAAAAGGGGCATAACTCCTCCAAAAATAATCCGAAGAAGTTGTAATTCGAACTTGCACCAGATATTAACATCGTAAATGTGTATACCAAATTTCATTTGAATCCATAAATAGTGGTAGGCTCTAATGATCGGAAACCACATGGTCATACATACAAAAATTTCTAAGTTAAAAAAGGGGCATAACTCCTCCAAAAATAATCCGAAAAAGTTGTAATTCGAACTTGCACCAGATATTAACATCGTAAATGTGTATACTAAATTTCATTTGAATCCATAAATAGTTGTAGGCTCTAATGATCGGAAACCACATGGTCATACATACAAAAATTTCTAAGTTAAAAAAGGGGCATAACTCCTCCAAAAATAATCCGAAAAAGTTGTAATTCGAACTTGCACAAGGTATTACCATGGTAAAGCTGTATACTAAATTTCATTTGAATCCATAAATGTTTGTGGTCTCTATTGAACGGAATACAAATTGTTAACAGACGCCCGCCCGGACGGACAGCACCGTAACATAATACGTCCCGTCATATGACGGGCGTATAAAAAAATGCACATAAGAAACTTAATTGAGAAATTTAGTTGGTATTTGGAATAAGTTGGTAATCAAAAGTGGAATGTATCCAGAAAAAAAAATGTATATTAAATAAAAAAAACCCACATATATGAAACTTAATTGAGAAATTTGGTGCAAGTTGATTTTTGGAATAAGTTGGTACATTGTATCTCAATTGAAACAAGTTGGTATCTCAATTGAAACAAGTTGGTAAACAAAAGTGGAACAAGTTGTTATTTGGATTAAGTTGGTATTTCAGTTGGAAGGACTTGGTAATCAAATGTGGAATGAGTTGGTTATCAAAAGTGGAATGAGTTGGTTATCAAAAGTGGAACGAGTTTGCAAAAGTGGAACGAGTTGGTTATCAAAAGTGGAATGAGTTGGTTATCAAATGTGGAATGAGTTGGTTATCAAATGTGGAATAAGTTGGTTATCAAAAGTGGAATGAGTTGGTTATCAAATGTGGAATGAGTTGGTTATCAAAAGTGGAACAAGTTGGTTATCAAAAGTGGAACGAGTTGGTTATCAAATGTGGAATGAGTTGGTTATCAAATGTGGAATGAGTTGGTTATCAAAAGTTGAACAAGTTGGTTATCAAAAGTGGAACGAGTTGGTTATCAAAAGTGGAACGAGTTGGAACGAGTTGGTTATCAAAAGTGGAACGAGTTGGTTATCAAAAGTGGAACGAGTTTGCAAAAGTTAGTTGGAATGATTTGACTATTATTTAGTCCAACTTCTTACACATACTAGTTTCTCTTTATATAGAGGTGGTTTCTAAAATAGAATTGATAGTATACCAGTGATTTTGTTTTTGCCTAAAATTACTACCCAATAAAGGCATTTCCCCCTTTGAAAACTGACTAAAATGTCCCAATTTCATCACTAAAATCCCAAAACAACAGTGATATACTAGCAATTTAAATCTAGTTGTCCTTACCAACAAAATGTTAGATATTGTCACAATATAACATCTTTGCAATAATGATCCTAAGCTATTGCAAGCATATCATTTTGCAGTTTGCTATATTTCAGAACTTTAAATTTTCCAAATTTAAAAGGCAGAAGGTTAAGTTTTAAAAAAAAGTAACAAAATCACTGTTAACTATATAAAAACAACTATAAGACTAAAATGGTTTAACACATTTAATGTATTATTTTAATTTAAACATGTAATAACAATATAATTGTACAACAAACATTATTTCACATGAATGTCAAGGGGACAACAGTTTTCAATAAATAAAACACTGAACTTATAATGTTTAACTGCTACATTTACACTATATTATAAATGACAATAAATTAAAATTTTAGTGTGTAAAACACAGAGAGTGAGTATGTGAGAGAGTAATGGTGTTTAACGTCCTAGTCAAGAATATTTCACTTATATTGAGACGTTGCCAGCTATAGGCAAAGTTGCAGAAATTTTACCTGTGCGTTGCACGTATGGCATTATACAGCAGGGTTCTTTATCGTGCCAAGACTACCGTGACACAGGACCTCGTTTATTTTAAGTTCCCATCCGAAAGAACTGTAACTTTCATTTCTTAATTAATGTCGAGTGCTTGGCGAAGGAACAGTCACTACCCACTTTTAAGTCTTGGGTCAGACCTGGTCGGGGTTCAAACCCACGGCCGCCCACTTACAGAGTGAGCACTCTACCATCTGAGCTACTGCAGTGGTGTAAAACACAGAGAGATTCTGTCTCAATCAGTCAGATATGAAAATATACATACATGTAGGTATATAGTCAGGGGTTCTAAATTCCCCGGGTCTGAGGTCTGGGACCTTTTGATTTTATATTGGGACCCTTGATATTTAATCTGTAAAATTCTGATGGACCAGCTGTACTTTAGCAGGACACTACCAGAACTACTTTTTCAATATGATAACATACTGTAGACGTATTAAATTTCACGTGTATTTTTTTTGTGGTCAAGGAAATTTGGATATATTCTCGTAGTTAAATTTTCGTGTTTTTGAAATATGCACTTTAACACAATAAACATAATATAATTTTCGCTTGGTATGAATTTTCACGAAAACAAACGACTGCAAAATAAGCGAAAATTAGAACAACACGAAAATAAACATGTTTACAGTAATTGTACTGTGTACATGAACCTTTCAATGTTGATATTTGACTTTCAAAACTTTATGTGGGACCTGATAAAAATAATAGCAATGGGTCCTGGTCACTCCTGGACCTTCCATTACAAAACATAATTTTGAACACCTGTAAACAATTTATGATTTTTCATTCCTGCAACTCTCATTATTTTAACCATACTATATCTCTAAATTAAGAAACCACCTTTATTATTCAGGGGTTCAAAATTATGTTTTGTAATGGTGGAAGGTCCGGCCCTTTTGCCTTTATTTTTGGAAGATCCTAAAAGTTTTGAAAGTCAAATACATTTGAAGCTTCATTGAAAGATCCATGTAGAAAAAATAGTATTATTCTGGTAAAAAAAAAATTTAATGACAGGTCCATCAGACTTTTACAGTTTAAATATTAAAGGTCCCGATGTCAACTCAATAGGTCTTGCACATCAGACCTGTGGAATTTTAAACCCTGTCACCTTTATTATTATTAAGTCTCTCAGAGACTTTTACAGTTTAATTGTACATGTATTATTTTTTTAAAATCTAGTTTTACAAATGTCTGACCCAGCTGAGGAAAAACAAATTTATTTGATTCTGAAAATTTCATAAGATTCTTATATGAGTTATTGTTCTTATTACAACAGACTGCTCGAAGTATAAAGTCTTACAAACATAATATTAAAAATTATATTATATTTTTACAATATTCCATTTTGCTATCAATTTAACCTCAAATAGGTAAAAACATTAATTTTTATTTTAGTTAAGCTGAATTTAATGTTCGTAAAACTCTTTCAAAATTCTCAAAAAAAAAAAAAACCCAAAAACTGCTAAAAAGGAATCTGTTTCCTTATTAATTATTTTCAGTGTAGGATTCAAAGTTGACTCTAATATAGGATTCATGGCAACTAAAATTTTGATTTTGCGTCCATATCCTTGATATAAGTCCCCAATTTCGCTACAAAAATTTCCATCATCAAAATCTGACTTTGATAATTTCAAGTTAAACTAGAAAAACTGTGAGCCACAAGCTCACAAAAGATTACCCCCCCCCCCCCCCCCCATAAAAAAACCCATCGGATCAAATTTTTAAATAAAAGGTGCACATCTACATTATTTCACAAAGATTTGTGAAAGTTTCATGAAAATCCATTGAAGGGTTTAGGTAAAGTTGCGGATAAGAGATAGGTACCCTAAGGTGTAACGGAAGGACAGACAGACACACGGACGGACACCCCTATCACTATATACCCCCCACTTTTTAAGCGGGGGGTATAAAAATGGCTGTCCACTTAAAGATTAAATTACACAATGAGAGATGGCAAAAAGAATATTTAGATACAATCTACTAGCTTGTAATGAAATCAATAAACAATACTTTTACATATGTAAAAAGGAAATTTAAAATTCATGGACAGATTTTATCTTCACATTTTCTACTAAGCTGGCACTAAACTGTCAAATCAACCATCTTCAAAAACATATACAACTACATGTAGATTCATGTAGAGCTTTGAAAAAAACTACAGTGGAACCTGCCTTAAAGGTCACCTCTATATAAGGGTCGCATGCATGTAAAGGCCAGTAAAATTTGATCCCAATTGGTCTTTATTAATGTTATTTGAACCTCTATATAAGGACCACCTGCTCATAAAGGCCATTTTACTGGTTCCTTTTTGTGGCCTTTATAGACAGGTTTGACTGTATCGTAAAAACAATACAACTAGGTCCATGAAGTTGAAAATTTCTGAAGCATTTCAATAACGTGCTCATCTTCCGACGCTTGAGCTTCGTCTAGTATGGTTTTTCCGTCAGCGTTTTGACACTGTTTATTGGCACCAGAGGTTAGCAGAAGTTTCATTATTTTATCGTTTGAGTTACTGTAGGCATACCATAATGCAGTCCAATTATCGGAGTCCTGAATGTTTACATCACACCCATGCTGCAAAATAAATAAATAAATAAATAAATAAATAAATAAATAAATAAATAAATAAATAATAAATAAATTCATTTTAAATGAATGAATGAATGAATGAATGAATGAATGAATGAATGAATGAATGAATGAATGAAATAAATACATTTAAATACTAAATGATTAATGAACAAATGAATAAATGAAATTCATTTTTTAAATGGGGGGGGGGGGGGGGGTGTAAATAATAAGTAAGTAAAAAAATAAAATAGCAAATTTTTAAGCATTGAGATGCCGGTACATTTTTTAAAAAAAATCTCAAAACATTAATTTTTACTCAACTTCATTTGTATACAAATTCTAAGTGTGAATTATTTTCAATATGGAAATGACAAAAATTCTGCAAAATACATCCGTCTGAACTGAAAATTGCAGAATGCACAGGTTCTTATGATGGTTAATATCTGTCTATAGTTTTTTTTTTTTAAACAAATGATCATACCGGGTATTTACCGTGACCTAATAAACCTTCGGACAAAATTGTGTCTTGACAAACGGAGCGAGCAGACAGACAGACAGACAACGTGCTTCCAGTATACCCCCAAACCAAAAACTTTGTTTGTGGGGTATAAAAATGAAAACTTACTTTAAGTAATGTTCTGACTACAGACACGCTATCATTAGCAGTAGCAACAATTAGTGGTGTTGTCTGCTGTTCCTTGATCATAAAATTGGAATTGGCACCAGCAGATAGTAACTTTTGTACAATTTTGTCATTACCCTCTCTTGCAGCTATGATAAGTGGGGTTTCTCCTTTAGAGTTTACAATGTTCACATCAACTTTTCCTGTAAAAAAATAAATGACATAATTGTTAAAATATATGAGTAAATTAAATCATACCAAGAATCATACTAAAACAACTAGAACTGTCTCTTGCGAACCAAATACCCCAGTCCAAAGATGTACAAGGATTTACTGTTTTCCCCACGACCCTAAACTCACCAATATAACATTAGTTCAAGGTCATGACACAACTTTGGACCATGAAGATTATTCATGTGAAATTTTATGACAGATGTTCAAAGCAGTTACGAGATATGGACCAGCCTAATTTTACAGGGACAGACAGACAGACGGAGAGACAGACATGGTGATTCCTATATATACTCCCTCAAAATAGTTTGCAGTGTGTATACTAGTTTGAAGGGGTATAAAGACATGGAGATTCCTGTAAACTTCCCTCAAACTATTTGAAAGGGTAGGGGGGGTATTTTAGTTTGAGGGGGTATAAAAATATATATAAAGAACAAAATGATAAGAGGTACAAACATATCATAAAACCTCACTGTAATGCCCCTTGATTAATTTTTCACCTGGATTATTAATGCCACAGTTTAAGTATTTTGAAGTGACAAGTCCCAAAATTGATTTTTTTTCTATGTTTTTTTTATAAGCTTCCCTTAATTGCATTTTGCAGCCTAGGCTTGAATCCAACTCAAAATAAATCCTAGTGTGAGAAAGTTTGACAGTTCACTTGTCAAAGTCTGTAGTTTTCTATGGGCACTCAAGTTTCCTCTACCATCCTAGAACTGATTGTCTTGACATAAATGAAAGAATCTTGAATGGGCATAAAACTTCATGACTCCACATCTCTTTCAATTTATCACCAAACACCAAACTTTTACTAAAGAAATGGTGAAAATGAACTGTGGTTTTACTTTATATTAAGCATGAGGGGTATCACATGATGCAGTGGCAAACCCCATTAAATAATGTAACTGAACAACTGATCATCTAACACAACTGCCGGTAACGTCAACATCTGTTTTCTGATGTCAAATTGTGAGGAAAGACTCTTATATATAAGGCACAAAATCACCAATTTCAAATGAGACTTGTGTAACGGTTTAATTCATTCCCCATGAAATATTATCTTAGGATAATATTTTCTTGTGAGAATTGTTCCATTGATAATATTTCACGGAATAAGCCCTGACATTCATTCCACTGGATAGATTTTACCACGAAATTATATCCTCCTGGACATAATTTCACCCGCATAAAATTATTGATTACACACTTGCAGGTCTAGGTACCTTATTGCTACATAAAAATCATTTTACCTTGTATTAAAACATCAACAAGTTCTACTGATTCTTTCTGCGTAGCTAAACACAATGCTGGTTGTCCATTAGACAGTGGTCTGTTACCATCAAACCCTCTACTCAACATAGCAGATACAACCTACAGATTGAAAGAACATCAAAACAACATCAAACTGTCGCTACTGTTATAGGCTACAACTACAAGTAAACAAATAAATAAGTTAACAGGTAAAAGTTCAAAGATGGATATAGAAGGGTCACCTATTGCGGATGAATAACACCGAAAATCCAAGGAATCGCTTTAACATGGCAACAAGCTGAAGGAGAGAGAAAAAGAGGACGGCCTAAAAGACCTGGTGTAGGACAATAGGAAGGGAAAGAAAAGAGATAGGAATGAAGACTTTGGGAGAGGCAGTCACAATGGCAAGCAATGGGAATGACTGAATAGGAAAGATAATTGGCCCATTTCTCCATCAGGAGAGATGAAAATAAGTCAAGTACTTAGTCACTGTTATAGGCAAACAACAATGACCTGTCCGCTTGACCTTTATTTTAGATTTTTATTATGGACATATTCATTTATGTATAGGCAACTGGGTGTTTATTTTGTCTACATTGCGGGGAATATGTTTGGTTTATGCATTAACTGCAGATTCTAACACTACCCATATATAGGGTGAATTTAATATTATAAATGAAAATTTTAGTGAAAGATTCTTTATTATGGGTAGTTAAACACAATGCTGTTTGACCAATAGACAGAAGTTTATTTCCGTCAAATCTTTTACTAAACATGGCAGATACTACAGATAGTCGAAACAACATGCCTAGTGAAAGGTCAATGTTGTTTGCCTACAGTAGAATTGTTTTTTGACAAATTTTTGGAAATTTTTTACCAAGAACTTTATTTTGCCAATGTTTAAATTAAGGTTGAGTTGAGTAATGGTATTTAACGTCCAACGTTTAACTTATATTGAGACATCACCAGCTATAGGCGAAGGTGCTGAAATTTTGCCTGTGTGTTGCACTAATGACATTATACAGCAGGGTTCTTTATCGTGCCAAGCCTACCATGACACGGGACATCGTTTATTTTAAGTTCCCATTTGAAAGAACCATGACTTTCACTTCATAATGCCGAGTGCTTAGTTTAAGAACAGTCACTAACCACTTTCAAGTCTTGGGTCAGACCTGGCGGGGATTCGAACCCACAACCTCCCACTTACGGAGCGAGCACTCTACCAACTGAGCTACCACAGTGGTCTATTTAAATCAAGGTGATATCTACTATAATTATAATCATGTCCAACCCAAAGACTAGTTGATTGGTTGAATACTGTTTTACGCCACATCAGCAACTTTTCAGCTATTCTTAACAAGACATTTTTATTAATCTCAAGGATTAATATAAATGCAAGTTCATGTGGTGTGTGAGTTTAACATCCCAGTCAAGAATATTTCACTTATATCGGGATATCACTAGCTATAGGTGAAGGTGCAGAAATTTGCCTGTGCATTGCATTGATGGGATTTTACAGCAGGATTTTTTAACAGGCCACACCTACCATGACACAGGACCTCATTTATTCAAAGTTCCCATCCAAAAGAACAATAACTTTCTTTTCACTTTCAAGTCTTGGGTCAGACCTGGTCGGCGAGATTTGTGATTGAGGCAGCCATCGTAAAATGAACAAAGTAAAAATATAGGTTAATTAAACTATTTCTGTTGGCTACAACCAGGTTGCTTAATACAGAAGTGACCTTTACTGCATGTTTTACTGTCCCGTCTGGAGTCCTAACCTCAATAAAATCTTACTTTAGTTAACTCTCTATTTATAGCATCTTCAAATGGAGAAATTGACTTGTTGTCATGGAAACACATGTCACAACCTTTATCAATTAGAAACTCAGCAATTTCCTGATGCCCTGGAAAAGAAAATTTGAATTTTTCAAAAGCAAAAAATTACCAGACTTTATATGTTGCTAAGAAGCTAAATCAGTAGAGTACTCTGCTAGTATTGGGAAGGTCCCTGGTTTGGGAAGTACTCTGGTTTGAGAAGTTTCCTGGTTTGGGAAGTTTCCTGAATTAGAAAGGTCCCTGGTTTGGGAAGTTCCCTGGTTTGAGAAGTTCCCAAGTTTGAGAAGTTCCCTGGTTTGGAAAGTTCCCCGATTGGAAAGTTCCCTGGTTTGGGAAGTTCCCTGGTTTGGAAAGTTCCCTGGTTTGGAAAGTTCCCTGGTTTGGAAAGTTCCCTTGTTTGGAAAGTTCATTGGTTTGGAAAGTTCCCTGGTTTGGGACCAATTTGGCTTCTGCCGAATTTTTTCCTGTTCTTGTTACTTATAATCAAATTTTAACTCAAAATTTCAACGTTTTAATTTAACTGTATTTCATATCATCAGTTTGTGTAGCAATCTGTATGAACATACTAGTATTCATCAAAATTCCTTTATATGGGGTGGCATAGTGTAATGGAGTTTTTTGCGCCAGTCAGATTCTTTGAGTCAGACTTACAAATGTACAGTCAAACCTGTCTATAAAGGCCACCCTAGAGAACCAGTATAAGTCACCTTTATGGGCAGGCGACCTTTATACACAGGTTCAAATAATATGAATAAAGAACAACTGGGATACAATTCCGTTGGCCTTTATAAGAAGGCGGTCCTTATATAGAGGTGGTCCTTAGGCAGGTTAAACTGTATATGTAGCAATAAAATTTACCTAGACTTATAGCAAGTTGTAAAGGAGTCCATCCATAAAACTGACAGTTTATATTGACACCAGAATTAATTAAACTCTCAACGGTCGACCGATCACATTCACGGATAGCTGTGTGTAATTTCTGTTCCTTATCCATAATCTTGCTATAGTTATTAAATTTTAATTCTAAGCTTCAGGTCTCTGTGAACAAAAATTAAAACAATAAGTTAGAACTATTAACTACAGATGTACATATAATGAAATTGATTGTGGTATTCTACCTATAGTCTTGCATTCTGCGTGACTTCACAAGATACACTCAACTTTGAACTGTTGACAAATCCATGGCGTGTGATCACGGTCCATGCACCTCTTTGTTACGGAATTACAATATGCAAACACTAGCAGAGTATTTTCATAACAATCCATATTAATTTCGTTTTTATATACATAAAAAACTATGATGGAATTAATTTGTTTTGCAAATTTTCGGCATTTCATAATTGACCTTTGGTGGACCAGACCATTTAAAGTTATTTGACGATATAATTCTGGTGTACTTTTACAAAAACTTTGATGAATTTTATTTTATTAAAGTACAGTATAAAATTCTTTTTGTATCATGACCATAATACTTATATCAATACAATTTTAAAATGAATAAAGTAATACCAAAAACTTTTAGATCTAAACAGAGACATATAAAACCCGAGATTGGCAACTTCACGAAATCACGTAATAAATCGCGGCCACTTTTGATATGCAAATTAGCATCGAGATCACAAGGAGATCCGCCAGGGCATGTGTGTAGTACATGCCGACATGTAAACTTTGAAGTAACCTCGCGTATGTGAATAGGTGGTATTTTACTTAGATATCATTATTTTGATAACAAAAAACGCAAAGCATTTAATTAAAAGTATGATAATTTCACATTGATATTTTTATTTCTTCTGCATCTTGATTTTCAAACTTTTACGTTAATGACAATATCCTTCTACAAATTACTTTGAAAATTGGCATGATTTACGGATAACGATTTTTTGCAGAGATTTATATAGAAAATAGATGGATTTTTTCTTAACTTACATATACAACTAATTTTATAGAAACTGTGTTACACTATTTCAAAAACCTTTATTTTCACAAGCATTAAATAAAGAAACGTTATTTTATTTCTAATTATGTGTCTGGAAATAAAATCTCTTCAGTACTTATATTGCAAACATATACGAATTTTAAATACCATTAAGTGGTTTTTATATATACATATGAAAGTGACAATTCAAACAAACAAATAAATAAATAAAAAAAAAATAAATAAATAAATAAATAAATAAATAAATAAATAAATAAATAAATAAATAAATAAATAAATAAATAAATAAATAAATAAAAATAAATAAATAAATAAAGTGTTTAAATATTTGTATGTGGTTCTAATATTAATTAGTGAATGTGAGAATTTTGTTTCTGCGCGGATTGTCATTGACTGGATAAAAATATAATTCTTTTATTACAAGAAAAAACTGTATATAGTCAATTGAAACGATTTATTTATTAATTTTAATTGCAGTTTTGCTTGTTTATTGGACATTCCTCATTGAGAGAATTCCCTCGTCACTAATCCCTTTGCAGATTCGAAGTGTATCCATCCTCAGTATCGGTAGTGATTACGTGAGCTATCAATGTTCCTTAATTACCCTAAACCGGATATCACTAATTAACTCCCTAATTCCCTAATACCTTATCGTATACAGAGAGAGAGAGAGAAAGAGACGAAGCGCACGAAAATTGAAAATAATCAAATTCTTTGTCATAGTTGGAAGTATACCCCCGACCCGTCAAAAGATTAAAATTTCCATTTTCTCTCATTTTTAAATTCAACAAAAACCAATTAATTTATTTCAAATTTGTATGCAACTTTTTTCTTACAATGGGTATAAGTATTATAAACATGTTGCAATTAGAATTTTAGTAAAAAATTGAAAAATCAAATCTCAATCCTTTATCAAAGTGGCAAGTATACCCCCAACCCGCCAAAAGATGAAAATTTCAATTTTTCTCTCATTTTGAAATTCAATAAAAACTAATTAATTTATTTCAAATTTGTATGCAACTTTTTTCTTACAATGGGTATAAGTATTATAAACATGTTGCAATTAGAATTTTAGTAAAAAATTGAAAATTATCAAATCCTTTATCAAAGTGGCAAGTATACCCCCAACCCGCCAAAAGATGAAAATTTCAATTTTTCTCTCATTTTGAAATTCAATAAAAACTAATTAATTTATTTCAAATTTATATGCAACTTTTTTCTTACAATGGGTATAAGTATTATAAACATGTTGCAATTAGAATTTTAGTAAAACATTGAAAATTATCAAATCCTTTATCATAGTTGCAAGTATACCCCCGAACCGCGATAGTTCGCTGCGGGCTAATAGCGGTATATAGGAGTTGCCAATCTCGGGTTTTATATGTCTCTGATCTAAATGAATTTAAAGTTGAGAGAAAATTTAATTTTTTTTCTAAATTATCTTTGATAATTTGGGTGTTTATGATTATGAGTCCTGTAATTTAGTTATTATAATTATTATTGTGATTGTTTACATCCCAAGTACAGTCATATAAGACTAAATATATATCCTATTAAGGTCGAGAAATGATAGTCTAGTGCATTATCTAATTTATCATCATCATGTTGCACCGTATCTATGGACGCCAACAATGAATTTACTGAAATGTCGGGATGTCCGGAACCGAGAATATATATCATTCAAGGTTTTGGAACATTCAATATTATCTGAAAGTATGGGATTTAGGGCAGCTTATATTACCCATAGAAAGAAGGATCCTGTATCAAACGAATGGACAATGCGACCACCACCACCGGGTAGCTTAGACAAAACGTTACCTGTCAAAACTTACCCTTACATAAGATACCCATTTTTGGACTAAACATACCGAACGGACCATACCAAGATCGTACGTGTCCATAAACATGATAACATATAGTTTTCCTAAACTATGTTTATGACTATTCTTTCAAGTAGGCAAACAGTGTAGCCAAAACAAGCCGAAACTCGAAAAAAACCCACACATGTACCTGACAATCTGACTAAAAAAAACAAAAAAACATGTACCTGACAACCTGAAAGTGTCGCCAATACAATCACGTCGGAACACGAAACAACAAAAACATGTACTTGACAGTGTCGCCAATACAATTACGCCGGAACACGGAACAACAAAAACATGTACTTGATAGTGTCGCAAATACAATCACACCGGAACACGAAACAACAAAAACATGTACTTGGCCGTATATGCAAAACAACCAAGTCGAAACACGAAACAAAAACAGGTACGGTGACAGAGTCGCCAATACAATCACGCCGGAACAGAAACCATAAAAAACATGCATTTGACAGTGTAGCCAATACAATCAAGACAGAACACGGAACAACAAAAACATGTACTTGATAGTGTCGCAAATACAATCACGCCGGAACACGAAACAACAAAAACATGTACTTGACAGTGTCGCCAATACAATCACGCCGGGACACGAAACAACAAAAATATATACTTGGCAGTGTCGCCAATACAATCAAGACAGAACACGGAACAACAAAAACATGTCCTTGATAGTGTCGCCAATACAATCACACCGGAACACGAAACAACATAAACATATACTTGACCGTATATGCAAAACAACCAAGCCGAAACGCGAAACAAAAACAGGTACGGTGACAGAGTCGCCAATACAATCACGCCGGAACAGAAACCATAAAAAACATGCATTTGACAGTGTAGCCAATACAATCACCACGGGGAACAGAAACCATAAAAACATGCATTTGACAGTGTAGTCAATACAACCAAGGACACCGGAAACAATATGTAACCATGTTAAGTGAATACTAGAAGCTAAACAATCCGGTTTAGTTTATAACTTATCCAAAATCCAAAATCATTCATTCAAACGTCAACATTTTAACCCACTTCCCCGGTAGGCTTTGATCTGGAAGTAACTGAAAAATAAAAGATTATTGGCATGAATAAGAACATTAACACAAAACCTGTAATAATATAAATAGTTTATCTAAACAGTATCCAATCAATTAACGGGAAATCCTTATGACCGTTACTGTCGTCTATAATTTAATTTATTGGGTGTTAATTTGTAGAATCTAATTTCCTGACCAATTTCGGAAAATTGGATATTTTCTTACATAAATAATTTCCGTATTTTAAAGCCCAGCTCAGATATAAAGGATCGGTTTGGAGCATTAATTAGATTTCTTTCTCTGACCAATGAAAACATATGTTATGATTGCAAAGCTCATTGGACCAGAATAGTTTTTCATTACTGAAAATAAGTTGCGTTCGAAACATTTTTTTATTAGGTATACCCTAATATAAAGTAACAATAGCTGAACAAGTGGAGCAAACTGGAAAGTAAGATTAGTATACTGCGTGAACTCACTAGAGAGATGGAGATGGGGGAGGGGGGGGGTTCATGAGAGAAGCTTCACTGGGGATTAAGAAAATCTCCAGTTCCAGGGTCCGGGACCTATTAGTTTTACATTGGTACCCTTGATATTTAAAATGTAAAAGTCCAATGGACCTGCCATTTTTACCAGTACATGTATAATACTACTTTTTCTTTAAGATAAAATCCTTGTACATAAACCTTTCAATGATAGTAGACTTTCATAACTTTATGTGGGACCTGACAAAAGGTCCTATCCTTATATTACAAAAACGTAATTCTGAACCGGTGGCTTCACTTCACATTTTTAGTTGCTACAGTCAAACCTGTCTATAAAGGACAGCAAATTAAAGGGAACCAGTAAGAGTGACCTTTATGGACAGACGGCCTTTATATACAGGTTCAGATAATATGAATAAAGAACAATTGTAATACAATTCTACTTGCCTTTATAATCAGGTGGTCCTTATATAGAGGTGGTCTTTAAGGCAGGTTGGACTGCATTTTGTAATTCTGTTAAAACGATATGTGTATAGCACAGATTTATGGTTTCCTGGTACAAAAATGCAAGATGTTTATAAAACTTTAGGTCGAAAGGCACAAATGGGCGACTATGAAATAATGGTATTGAGACGTTACTATTTTGTCAATGACGGGATTTACATAATCTTTTTTTTACCAAAAGCTCGACGTGGGAAAATAAAAGACTCTTTTTGCGCTTAGAATTTCAGGAATAAAGTAACAAGTTTGCAAATGTGGTTGACCTTTGTTTTTGTTTTAAACGTGGGTTGTTTTAAACAAAAAGTACCATTAAGAAATTCTAGGTTAGGTGACAGTGACCTACATTCAATGTAACGTTAGGTAAACTTGCTATAAGACAAAAATCTTGAGACACTCATAGTAACTAAATGTCAGTGACTCACAACTATGTTGTTCTTACTGACAAAATGAGTGTTAACATTTCATTGACCACAAATAACAGTCAATAACAACAGACATTATCACTGAAATCTTGAAATAAACTATAAAAAGTTTAGGATCAACAAAACACAATCCGAAAAATATTCAAATAATATTTAAAAAATACTTTTCTAAACTTCAAAAATATACTAGTACTTCACTCAATAGTATATCATTTCAAACCAATAACGGGTTATACTTATCTAATGTAATACTTTATGGATGGTAAAATACCACTGCCACAGCTTAGTTGATAGAGTGCCGCAATCGCTCCGTTTTTAGAGGCAGTGGGTTCAGACCCCGACCGGGTCTGACCCAAGACTTGAAAGTGGGTAGTAACTGTTCTTTCGCCAAGCACTCGACATTACGAAATAAAATTGACGGTTCTTAAAACTGAAAACGAAATCAAATTCACGGTGTGGAACATGTCGGCTGTTTATATCCGAATAAAAAAAGTTTAGACCATACTTAAATTATACCGATGTGTCCTTGTATTATAGGATTTTTTATTGTATTATAAGGATTCAAGCAAAGTTTGTTGACGTTCGATAGTTGCGGTCAGTCGTGTCTTCCGACATATTTCAGTTCTGACTCCACTACTTTTTATCGGAGACTCTTGTTTCCTTCAATAACCAAAAACGATATAAGTGAAAGAACGATGTTGTTAAGAGTTTTAAAAGCGCCATAATTTTTCGAATATGTTTTTTATATACAAAATCTCTGAGCCATTTTAGATTAAACTGAATTATACGTTTTGGGGTAACTTCGGTAATATTACATTCAATGAATAATGTGATAATGTTTTATTGAAAGCTGGTACTTGTAAATTTATACAACGGTTAATCCCCTTTGAATAACTCTTCTTCTCAGAAAGGCAAGGAAATCAGAACGTACTTGTCAAAATTGTTTAGGTAGACGAGGAAAAGAGATTAAAACTTTTGAAATACGATGCATCGGAGAGGACATGGCATCGGCGCAATTAAAAACAAAAACCTGGCACAGGTAATGGTCATGATGATTATCAGATAAATATCGATTGGTTGAATGTCTTCTAGTTTAACTGTTTAATCCCATTTTCTCCTGAAGACAAGTTCATGTCTCGTATCACTATGGTAGCTCAATTGTTAGACAGCTTAATTAATTAGGATTTAATTAAGATACAGTAGCAGTTGCCACCTACAAAAGTACATTAGTGATTTATACTCGGAGAATTTTTACCAGAATGATATCCAAACTACCATACAAGAGAGCTTACAGTGTCGCTTGACACATTTGAAGAACCTTGTAGAGTGTAGTGTGGTTGGTCGTGGGTTCGAACCCTGACCCTGTCTGATGAAGAATTATAAATAGGCAGTGACTATTATTTTGCGAAACACTCTGCATTTCAAAAATAAAACTTGCTGTACTTGTCTCCATATGCTTTGGAAGAGACCTTAAAAACCAATGTCCTGTGTCATGGCAGACATGGTCACACTGGTCACACCCCAAAGTATAATTTTCTCCAGAGTAAGAACTATTTATGTATATAGTGCCCACAGTGTAAATATAACCTGGTGGAGGAAATTTATGTTGTGAATAAGAGGAAGTTATATACAGTGGAATTCTAATAATCTAATGGTGGACTTCACTACATTAACTCCTATCTCACTTTTTGGAGCTGAGCCGACAGTCACCGGCTGAAGCAACAGATACAGATACATGGCACGTTATAGAAACCTTCCTACATTGCCCTAAACACACTGCAAAGGTAAAAATTTCTGCAACTTCATCTATTGTTGGTGATGTCTCGATATTAGTGAAATATTCTCGACAGGGACATAAAACACCATTCATTCAATCAATCTTCCTGTCTGTCTGTAAACGGCACCCCTAATTTGTGATGCAGGTTGTATGCAAGTAGTCTCAGATTTAAAATGTACAAGAAACAATCACTGTGTAGAGTATACATTTCCCCCTAGGCTACTCATCTTGCTCCTGTAAGGTATAATTCTTAACTAGAATATCATGCATGTGTAAAAGTAGGGAAGAAACATCTGGAAAAATATGTTCCTTGACTGAGTGCCCTGGCTGAGGAACGAACCCAGCCTACCGGGTGAAAAGCGAGCATTCTGTCGTACAACTAAAAGTTCTGGACCAGAAAGTCAGATAGTAAATGTTGATAAACTTATCAGCTATACGTAATCTTTATCTTAGGTACTCATTAGTAACCCGAATCAGTAATCTTTATTTTATGTAATCAGTGTATGATGTAATAAAAAACAGCATGGCCAGGTAGCCAGTCTTATGTTGTATTTTGTTGTATACCGAGCCTGTTAGTCTACAGTAAATCACTCTGTTATATCTACTATATACAACACAACAATACCACTACAAGGCCAGCATTGCTACACGTGCACATTAAGTATGAACAAATTTGACATGTTGCAAGTGTATTTGCATCTCTTGGATAACTGAACTTATGACATCCTCTCTTGGACAAAATTTGTCACGGATCAATAGATGATCAAAACTTAAAAAATAACATCTAGTATATATCTCGCTAAAAACTAAAAAAGCTTTTTTCCAAATCAAAAGTATTTTGTTTTAATTTAAATTATTTTGAATTCAGAAACAGTTTTTCTTCTAAAACATTGTAAAATAATATATCGGATTGGATACCTTATCTGGTGCATTATACCTATGGGTATGCTAGCTTGTGTGATATGGTCCTACCCTTAACATTTGTTTGGAACAATTATTTCCATTGGATATTGAATCACACCAAAAGATGTTTTCATGTTAAAAGAAGTTATTTCAGCAATTTACAACACACTTTTTTCCAAAATGTTTGCAGAACAATTAAGGTTTATAGAGGTTCACTCTCTGCTTTTTCAAAAAGGGCATTTTGAAAACTCATGTAAAACACCATAGCATCAGTGTTTGAATTCATTTTATGTTAAGGAGGCTACAGAGAGAGGCATGGAAAATAATTCAACTACAGATTTTTATAATTTTTTGCATACATTTAGATAATAATATCCTGTATCATATATCAAAAATTCAAGTCTACTTTGTGAGTTAAAAAAAGAGTTATTCCCCTTGAAAGTTGTCTCCTCTGTCTTGTTCTAACGGCTGTGCAGCCACTTGATATAAACACTTATAACTTTATGCAAATAGTTGATAAAATATGTAAGTTTTGCTTAAATTAAGTCTGATGAAGGGGGTTTTAAATAAACTCATCAATTATAATGATTTGATGCCTGTAACAGAATTAAATGGCAATTGAATAGAAAAGTTTCATAAAAAATTGCGAAATTTCAATGCAATTATACCCTCTAAAATGTGCATTAAATTTTTTTTTGACTATAAATTTTTTTCAAAAAGATGTATTTTAAAGAACACATAGAGGTGCATATCATATCTGAAAATGAAGATACTTTTGTGGACTAACTTTTGAGTAAATGTCGTTATTGTGACGGAAAACGTGCAAAAATCAGGAAATCCGGGATGGATAGTATTTGAACCGTTTTCCGACTTGGAACGTAATATTTTTTACTGGGGCAACGTGAGCTTGCCTACATTGGCGTGAAAGACTCCTTATGTGTTTGGTTATCAAAATTACTGCATTTCTTTCATTTAATAATTATCAGTTCTTGTACATCTTTATCATACATCGGACAACTCAGACCTGACGCATTGATTAATTTGAATAAATAAATAAATACATGATCACTTGTTTTAAATTGTAGGGATTTTAATGAATGAACACTGCAAGGAGGCCTGATGTAGTATCAATAATATCACAAAAAGCCGATAAATATCTATGTAAATATAATACAAAAAAGGGTAAAAATAGCATGACATAATGTATTTATTCAGTTCAATAATAGCAGTATCAAATTTAACATTGAAACATTACATAAAGTATTTTAAATATTATTGAATCAGTCAAGCTCCCCAAATGCGCCCCGGCCAAGTACTTCACAAATGTATACATTCCGTTACGTCACTCTGAAGTTGTCAACACGGCTTATTCAAAACAATGATCGCCTTGCAGTCAGATATTTGAGAGATTCTTTCGGATTTACGGCGACGTGACAGATGTGGTGTCAGAAAAGGTGTTTTGTAAGAAAAGTTTTTTTGTTATACCATGTATATTTGCTCCAAAAAACATTGCAGTTGCAAGATCCTTCTGAACAATCTTGCCGATTGACATATCAACAACTTTAATTTCATTCACTCATGGCAAGCCGGAAGACCTGCCTTAAACTGCAGTAGCTGACGACGATGTTTCCACATGGAAATTTATTTTTCTTCAATTGCATACCGGTAGTTATTAGGCTACCGTAGTAAGACTACAATGTCGGAGACAGAGTGAAGGTTCTTTTCTCTCGGACGATGTTAGAAGTAGGATAATGTACGCTCCAATCGGATATCTGGATTTATTTGATTTTTTTTATTTATAAACCCACTATTTATTTGGAAAAAAAATTACATGAGTAGTATTCCCATCTCTTGTTTTTGTTCTTTTTAAGTCAGTGAACTACAAACATTCATTAGTTTCAAGTCGCGTGATCGTTATCCGAATCAAGTTCGCTCCGTTTCCCGACTTTGATCTTTTAATCACCATATTGTTTATAAATCACGTGACCGCTGTCCGTCGCTACCTTAAATATTGCCCTCAAAGACTTTAACAATGGCTGTTTGTTGTAAAATAGTGGCCATTGTCTTTCAAGATTGAATATTCAACCCTCAATCTTGTCTACTAAAATGGTGGCCAAATCGACCATGAATTGTGTCTGGCGACCTAAAATTTGTAAATAGTTGCCAGCTTGTCCACTTAAAATTTGAACTTTCATGACCAGAGATCAGATATTATTTCTGATGTTTGTTGTAAAATAGGGCCATTGTCTTTCAAGATTGAATATTCAACCCTCAATCTTGTCTACTAAAATGGTGGCCAAATCCACCATGAATTGTGTCTGGCGACCTAAAATTTGTAAATGGTTGCCAGCTTGTCCACTTAAAATTTGAACTTTCGTGACCAGAGATCAGATATTATTTCTGTGTTACAAAATTTTCATGATACTGTTGCTGTTTCAGGAAATAAAATGGACATTTTACATCATCATTATTGTTATTAATAACACTAATGTATGTGATTGTAAGTCAATTTTCAAAATATGCATTTTTGTTCTCCATACCTAAAAGATGCCTTAATTTTCCTTCATTCGAAAGAATGGCCTGGCCACTTGGAATTTTCACTGGCCACCTGATTTGGTGGCCTGTTGGCCAGTTAGTTTTGAAACCCACTTTGAGGGCTGAATTATTGCACGGGTAAATTAATCATTTGGTATGTCTATGGACCCTATTGAGCAGGTACCAACAGAAGAGTTGGAGGTTAACATTGTTATTGTCTGGTATCACCTCTGTATTAAATCATTGCATTCTCATTGACTTTATACCACTAATATTTGGCGAAACATAGGTCCGAACATTCTTTGGGTTTTAGACTTGAATAGAAATCTAATATACATAACAGTTACCAATAAAATTAATTTTGAATTTTGTAATTTTAGGCCCGTTATAAAGACAAAGGAACATTACTTGCTGAAGACCAGTTTGCACAGGTAAATACAATTCATGTCACATGATTCTGTAAATGTAATTAACATGTTTAATTTTGTGTGTATTTATTTTCTAGGTATATGAAATTAAGCCATTTCTGCATAGTTAGATTTTCATGTTTTTTTTAAAAATATGTACTATTACATGAAAGACATAATATAAGTGTAACAGGAGGGAGGAAACACCAGAAAAAAACCACTTCCTCACCGAGTGCACCCGGGTGAAAAGCGAGCGTTCTACCACAAGGCTAAAGATCCGGACCAGAGAGTCTGGCAGTAAATCACTCTGTTATATCTACTACATGTATATATACAACACAACAATACCACGACTAGCTCAGTCTCGCTACATAAGTTTTCCCTCAGTTTTAATTTTCGCTCAAACCAAACGACTGCGAAATAAGTGAAAAATAGTGCAAATAAATACTTTTTGTAAAAATTGTTTTACTTAGAAGTTTTAACATCATACTATAATTGATTTGATTCACTACTTTAAGGAATGTCACCATAGAATGCTACATTGATAATCTCTGGAGTTAATTCAAATATTACATACATGTACAGTATACAGTAAAACCTCGATTCATCGCCCCCATTTGTTCTATCAAATTTTGGCATTATAAAGGGGTTTGGCGATAAATTGGGGGAGGCGGATAAAGAAAAACATAAACAAAATGGATTTTGGGACTTCAAAATAGTGTGGCTATAAGCGAGGTGGCAAACTTATCGAGGGACATTATAACAAGGTTTTACTGTACATGTGTCTATATATATGATCATAATCTTCTAGCTTTTATTTAGAATCTATAAACCACCAGACCAAGTTCAAATATCAAGACTAATAGAATCTACCCCTGTTTTGTAGTGAAGACAAAAAATCTTAACCTGAGGGATGAGATTCTTTATCTTCCAAATTAAGGATTGCTAAAATGATTTTAGGATGTCATAGAGTGTAAAGCTTTTCTCTACCCTTGGGTAAGACAGAAAGATGTTACCCTGTTAAAACGCTGGATTTTCTTGTCTGATATGTGAGAAAATTCTGATCACTCAGGCAATATGTTAAAATATAGCAGATTTGGAAAATTGTGCAGGGTGGGATTCTAACCATGAACTTCTTGCATTTTATATATACCACATGTTTATCTATCACAGTGCCTCTCACATCCTATGTTCAAAATCCACCCCCTCATGCGAACCCTAGTCTGAAAAAAGTATGTCATTTCACTTCCTGAAGGTTGATGATTTTCTCTTTGTACCCCAGTTCTTTCACTATTCTAGAACTGGATACCTTGAAATAAGTGACAAGAATGTTGAATTTGCACTCCACACAACCCCAGTTTTCAGTACCACCAGTACTTTGATTAAATTGTGGTTTTTGTACAGCGTGAGCAAAGCGAACCTGTACTTTGTCATCGCTTTCTTCCAAGATATCGAGCTTCTTTGCTATGAAATTATAAGATATGAGTACACTTGGAAATAGTGCGCCTGATAAATGAGCGTGAAAGAAGTATATCTGTTTTATCGTGAGATATGTATTCTGAGACGGGTAATGCATTTGGTTACATATGCACATTTGGAATAAATTTTCGGAATACATTTCAGAATCTAGTAAAATATTGCGACGGGATGCATCTAATAATTTCTGCAATTTGGCGAACTGATCTCATGTTTACAATAAAAAGTAGTTCGAGAAGTTTGCGTCCTACGATGTAAAATCATAACTTTTTAAGAAATGAACATCAACGGCAGGTTGTTTAATTAATTCTTCGTGAAATCTACGGAAATTTAAATTTATTTTGAAGGTTATGATAACGTATTTTAATGTTGAGGCAATTGTGTCATATTTTAAAATGTTTATCGATTAGATTTTACTTTCGTGAAAGGGAGATAATTCGTACAGTGTTGTATGCAAATTTTATATACAGTCGTTTTACCAGTTCCGAACAGGGTTTCATATCCAAAGCAGAGGAAATAAAATTTATGTGTGTAATAATACAAATATTTACTGATTCCAAAATATCGACACCTGTCCTCAAAAACACGTGGTAGTATGTTTTCTTGAAAAAAGCATTTCCGTGATCACGATTTGTTTACATCGTTAAACTAGGTCACCAACAATCTGTCGTACATTTAGGAAGCGGTTGAAGAAACAGCAAATTGAGAAAGTTATTTTGCGATTCCTTTAATTGAACGGGATTGAAATTTTAGATTATTCGGTAGTAAAAATTCGGAACTGGTAAAACAACTAATGATCCAGTTATGCATACAACCGCTAAAATGTACCCCCTCATGGCGACGGTAGGATCTGCAAAACTCTACTTTCTCTCTATCCGAATGACAAAACGATCGGTACAAAACCTTTTTTAAATTTTAGTTACCGATTGTCTTTTTTCATATATTTATGAATTAATTTTTTCTACCATTTAATTCAGCAATACATGGTTTGGTACATAAAATTTTGTTTCTTTTTCCAAAAAAAAACCCATCCGTCGGATTATATGCATAGATCAACGACACCCCCCCCCCCCCCCCCCCCCCCCCCCCCCCCCGAATTTTCGGTTATATTCTGTCTTGCCACAACACAATTTTCCCAACTACGCTGTACAGCAGCACGACAGTGCTATGTTTATTTGTTAGATGGCGAACAGATGGAGACATTTAGGGGACATCTAGAAGAATTTGCAGCTAAACATAAAGATGATATAAAGAAAGACCCACAGTTTAGAGTCCGTTTCAAGAAATGTGTGCTTCTATAGGAGTTGATCCACTTGCATGTAAGCATTCTGATTTATTTATAGTCAAGTTGCAAAGAAGTTGTTCTCGACTATTAATTTGTTGATGTGGGTGGGCGCGCATTATGGCAGAAATTAGTTTTTTCCGACTTTTTACTAAACAATTGCAGATATTGAACTGATATTTGGTATGCGAGTTCACCATCATGAGTTACAAAGCAACTCTTAAGTTTCATTTTGGTTCACTGATTTTTGCGAAATTATGGGATATGGACTGAAAAAATTTCTTTATAATAGCACTTTTTCGCATTTCCTTCTAAATGTTTTCAGATTTTAAATTAGTATGTAGTATGTGAATCATACATCATATAAATTATGAAATTGCAACTTGACATGTGCACCCTGGTGCCTATTGAATTTTAATATACATTTTTTTTTAAAAACTACCTTTTGCCTTCAAGATTGTAAAATTTGAGTTTCTTAGATCTAGCAAACTGCATTGTAATATGCTGGCAATAGCTAGTATCTTCATTGTGAAGACACTACATTGTGGTATTATCTGATATTTTGTGGGTAAAAACAAGAAGATTTAATTTTTCAGTGCATCACTGTTGTGTTTTTGGGGAATTTAAGTAGACAAATTTGGAAATTTAGTCATTTTCTCCTAGGGGAAACTAACTTTATTCCATAGTAATATTAAGCTAAATCTGAATTTCTGTTTCAGCTAATAAAGGATTTTGGGCAGAGATGCTAGGTGTTGGTGATTTTTACTATGAACTTGGAGTACAGATTATAGAAGTATGTCTAGCAACAAGTCACAGAAATGGTGGTAAGTAGTTTATACATATTTAAATAAGAACACAAAATGTCAGTTCTGTGTCAATACTGTAAAACACTACATTTTCACAAGATTTCTATCAAAGTCATTCTGTGGCATGAAATTTCTGCAGTACCCGGTATTCCATTGTGAATCCTTCATTTATTAATTTATATTATAACCCAAAAATTAACATACATATAGAGCTTAAATTTGTTTTATTTTGTGGTATTTTAAACATTTACAATTCTTTCACTTATATTAAGGCATAAATTTTTGTGTTAATTGTTTTATAGCCAAAAATGACATAGAGCTTACAATTTGTGTTGTTTTAATGGTGTTTTATTTTGAGGCGTAATGTTTTGAAATGGTAGAGAAAACCTGAATACCCAATTTTGGCAAGTAAACTGACAAATTTTCACACTTTAGTATCTTCAGCAAGGGTTCCTATTATGGCAGCAAGACACCAGGCAGTTTTGGTGACCAGTGTTTTTTTTTAGTAAAAATAAAGTTGAGGGTGTGTAAATTACTTAAGTAGATCATTTTCCACATTTTTGGTCAGTCTGTCTATCTGTCTGTCCATCTTACCTCTTAATGTCCATTCTTGTCAGGGCTATGTATTTCAAAGTACATTTTGTATTAAAAGTAGAGCATTCATACTGTATATATATATATATATCAACATATCAGGTACCACAACCCTGTATTTATTATAGATTTGTATCCTTTGATCAAAGAGGAGATGGAATATTCATTATGAGTATCCATGTAGGATAGGGAAATCTCACTGAGGGGCTGAATATTTCAGTCAGAAACGAGGCTTGCAAAGCCTCGGAACAGAAATCTTCCACATGGAGGGCGAGATTCCCTGTAAGATGAAGTCATGTTCCTGACATGATGACATCTTGTAATTGTCTTTTGATTATGACATCACTAAATGTAACATTGTCATGTGAGATATGCCTGTGTATCTCACATGTTAAAAAAGCCTATCTCACATGAGCAAATGTGGAAGAATATTGCATCCTTAATGGTTATGCATTTGTAACTTTAAAGTGTTTAGAAAAATACATGACAGTTTTTGCCTACATTTATCATAATTGTTTCTTGTTGAGTAGAAGATTATACATGTATTTGCAAAAAGTTAGTTACCGTACCATTTGCAACCTAAGAACCTTGAAACTTGTCAATAATCTACAAATATTCAGTGTGAAGTTTAAATTTCCAAATTCTACCATTTGCAACCTAAGAACCTTGAAACTTGTCATTAATCTACAAATATCCATTGTGAAGTTTAAATTTCCAGATTCTACCTCTGAACATGCCTGAAGGGTTCTCTCAAATACACCTGGAAAGTTTGACAGCTGTGTGTTTTGTATTTTTTTCATTTTTACTGAGAAAAATTTTAAAAAAATCTGCCTATTTTTTGCTTACACATGTTACAATGATGATCGTTACCATGGAAAAATGAAATAAATAGAGTAATCTGATTGGGTTTTCCCACAAATCTTATCCAATGAGTGAAATGAAATCAATTTTAATATGTGCATGATTTTATTTTATAATTAAGCCAGTTATGGTTAAAACAATTTGTATATTTATGCAGGATATTTTTCATGTTCACATCTTGTTATGGCTTAATCTCCCATATATGTACAGGTCACAGTTTCACAATCATTCCTTAGCCAAGATTTTCCTTAACTTAAATTTAGCAAATTTTTGTAATCTCTTTTGGAAACTACTGATGAATATTTTTGTCAAAACTAAATGCAAATGTTTTAATCTAGAAGTGATCTTAAAAATGACACCTTAAATTCCTCAATATCTTTAAAATTAACAAAATTATAAAGATATGAAAATTTGCAAGATTTAAGTTAAGGAAAATCTTAGCTAAGGAATGATTGTGAAACCGGGGCCAGGAAATGAATCCATCTACATTATACATACACCTAAAATCTTGAGCGCCATCTATCTTTGACGCAAAACAGGATAGTCAAAATGCATCATGGAGGCTATAGATCACACGATGACATACATGTATATATAAGGAAGGTATATAAGATATTGCCCAATTGAACTTTAAATTTTAAAAGTGGGAAGAAATAAATCTTCAGCTAGAACCAAACTCGTATGTTAAGAAATTATCGTAAAATAAAAACGATCTTTCTTTCACTTTGGCATTCATAAATCTTCAGCGGGAACCAAACTCATATATTTGGAAATTATCGTAAAACAAAAGCTATCTTTCTTAAACTATAGCCTAAATAAATGTTCCGGGGAAACCAAACTTATGTGTATGTAGGAAATTATTGATAAATAGTTTCTTAATTCAGTCAGACAGTTCCAATAAATTGTTACTTTGTGTTGTAAAATTTATGTTCCCTACATAAAGTGAAACTAATGTATTATGTATTTAAATCTAATTTGATTTTAAGGGAAGGGTCTGACTTTCTCCAAGGATTTCATAATATTCAACTTCATTCAATTTTAAAACCTGATGGTTGTATTTCATTTTAAAATTTTAAAAAAAAATTAAAAAAATCATTTCTATTTGTGAACAAGGAAATCATGAGAAGTGTTTAATTCATGATGAATTTAGGGGGTATTCTGATGTTACGTGTCCAAAATTCAAACTGCTAAAATAAATTGAAAATCTTTCTTAAAAGATTGACATGCAGTGATGACTTGATACCTATTTTTAGTGGGCTTAAGGATGTATTCTTCTAATAAACCAGTCTCATTTAAAGTCTTGTTTGAAAATAATTTCCAAATTCAATGTCTGTAGCTGAAAAAAGCAAATAGTATTAGCCAAAGTATGGAGAAAATGGAATACAGGTCTACAAAAATTGTCTTTACAAAGTTGATACACATCCAATATCTATTTTAGCTTTTCAAATTTTTTTCAATATGCTTTTCGACAATATAGCAAAAAGTATTATATTGTCTTTGTTAAAAAATAAAAAACAATAAAAAAAAAAAACCCACATTTTTTATCAAAACTCTTCATTATTGATTTGGCCAAGAAAAGCAACATAAATTGTTATTAACACTAACATAATTATTTTGGGTAAAGAACAGTCACTACTTATTTAAAAATCTTGGTCAGACCCTGCCAGGGTTTGAACCTACTACTTCCAACATATGAATACATTTCTAGCTGATAACAGCTATACATCTTTAGGCTGATTCTGCTGTAGTATACCGGTACATGGTTTAGTGCAGTATATATAAAAAAATTAAGCAATCTGAACAAATAAGAGAAATTTGAAAATGATATTTGTTTCAAGAATATAACTTTGACCAACTAACTTAATTTGACCAACACAGAACTTCAATTAATAAAGCCTGTTTAAAACATGTCGTCTGGCCAGCTGCTTGTTTCTATGACGATAGAAAGCAATTTACATAAGTCAATAAGAGTTCAGTCGCTATTTATTACATCTTGGTTACGCAATCCCTTAAAACTACATCTATCAAAGATTCACAAATGGACAAAAACAATCTCGTTTAATAAACCTTTCCCCGCCAAACGTAATCAATTAACCATGAGTTTCAATCCTCTTTTCTTAACCGGACAGACAAAATAAAAACGAGTTGCCATAATCAAGACCCACTACATGTTAAATTTAATGTTTTGTCTGGCTACTCCAAATTGCTAGTTTGCTATATTCTCAAATCTTAAATGAGACCCAAACGGGCATCAGGTGTTAATGGTCCATCATAAATATTTCATGGTTAATTAGAGAAGCGGAAAATTAAACTCCGCTAATTGAATTAAAGGAAGCTAGTTTATAGCTCTAAGAATCCCCAAATGAAAGGGTTGCACTTTATGGGTTTGTCCAATTATGTCATTTTAGGACTAACAATATAAATATATTATAATTTATATATGTACAGTCAATCCTGCCTTAATAACCGTCTCTATATACAGATATAAGGACCACCTGCTTTCAAAGGCCAGTAAATTAAATCCAAATTGCTCTGTATAGAAGTTATTTGAACCTGTATGTGAGGACCACCTGCTTTCAAAGGCCAGTAAAATTTTAGCCCAGTGGCTCTATAATTATGTTACTGTAAATGCTCTTTCCGACAGCCAACATGGGTCACTCAAACATTTGATGTTCTCATCTGAGAAAATTCGGCGCTGGCTCTAGATACTGCCGAGTATGTAAAAATACTCATGGTCTTATTAGAAAATACAGTTTAAATACATGCAGAGGATGTTTCAGAGAATATGCTGATGACATTGGATTCAAGAAGTTGGATTAAGTGAATCCGGAGACAAGCATGGAATGACTGACATATTACAGCAGCCAGACTGAATTATGAGAGGATGTTTGATGTTGTCACCAAAAAGTTGTTTAAAACATTACAAATTGTTGATCATCTTTGATTAAAATGTCAGTTATTTTATGCTGAAAAAAAATGTTACTATAAATGCACCGGTTGTTTTTATTTGCAGTGGACTATTCACTTACTTGTCAAGAAATTTTCCACGAAAAATTTCTACCATGCATTAAATAACAAATATTGTCGATCCTACAGTCAGTTTAATAAATCTGCGGATATCACATCCTACAAAAAGGTTGAATTGTTTTGAATGAGTTTGATTTGTGTGTTCTCAAATATGATTCTTGACTTTGGTACACATGTACAGTTACAATAGTTTCATTCATGATGCCACATCGGTTCAACTTTTTTGTGACTGTGCTTAGTAATCATTATGGTAGTTTCTTCCTGTAAGAACTTTTTTTTATTTTCTCTCCCCCACAAATGCCATGTTTCTTGTCCTTCTTGTTGAATATTCATCTGTTTCAATATGAGATGGATTGTCTCGGGAATTATTAAAACTATGTAAAAATAATAAGAAATGAGTTTAGTTGTGCCATCTTTTTCTTGGCCTTGGATCCTTTTGAACTATTTTTGGTCTATGTTTGTCACAAGGAAGTTGTCTTGTAGAGTCATAGTAAAGGAATACTATTACATTTAATGCTTAATTGTCTTTTAAAGCTTTGAGTCACATTTTAACATCGTATTAAAGTGAAGCAAATAGAATATCACAGAATTCTGGAGGGCTTTGAACATGTAATTTAAAACATTTCCCAGCTGAAGGTTTTGTACACCTTACACACTCTTCTACTTTGCCTTTAGACCACTGTGATAGCTCAGTTGGTAGAGCGCTTGGTCTATAAGTGGGAAGTCGCGAATCTGACTTGAAATTGGTAAGTGACTGTTCTGTTGCCAAGCAGAACTTAAAATAAACGAGGTTCTGTCATGGTAGGCGTGGCACAATAAAGAACCTTGCTGTATAATGCCTATAGCGCAATGCACAGGCATAACTTCTGCATTTTTGCCTATAGCTGGTGACATCTCGATATTAGTGAAAAATTCTTGACTGGGACATTAAACACCATTACTCAACTCAACTCCTTTACAGAAAACGCTACAATAGTGTAGAGCTGTCATTGATAGGAATTTGAATATTAATATGTCAACTGAAAAATATATATCGATGAATTTATATATCCAAATATGGGAATCATGATTAAAATAGTTTATTTGTTGTTGAATCTTTTACAGACAAATTATTTTTCACCAATATTTGACATGTCTGGTGTCGTCTTAAATATTTCTAATATTATATGCACTCTGTTTTGCATGTCAGTAGGTTTTGAGATACCTTAAAATGAAGGGTTATAATTATAATACATTTACAACCAGTTTAATCTATGTGTCATTGACTATTCCAACCTTTGCAATGAAATGGCGGCTATTTTTGTTGGTATCGATATATCGATCTATCAATGACAGCCCTACAATAGTGACGGTGTAATGTCCATACATTCTGTCTATATTTTCAAGTTCAAGTTCTTTATTACACTCAAAACCACTGGTGGTGGTACCCAAGCTTTATATACATGGCACTTTATATTTGTCAACCTATAGCAGACTTTTTGTCCCAAATAACCAATTATGCTAAAATTAGATGTTCACATTCAATTTTACTTAGTAGATTCCAATATCACATAAAAGTCAATTTAGCTTGATAATAAAAAAAGTGCTAAAAAAATTGATTATTTTCATGGAAATTACTAGAGGCATAACAATATAACGGTAAAAACAGTTCAAAGAGCTTCTGATTTATTACTGTGATGCAAGTTACAAATATCGTAATGTACTTTTACAGAAAAAAAAATGTCGACACTGAATCCAATTTTACAATTAGATATTGCCTAAATCGGTGTCCTGTGAACATGTAACAGTATGTTATAAACAACTGAGTAAACTACTGTATTTCCATAAATTCAATGTACATGGAAAATGCAAGAATAAAGTCGTATTTTCCAACAAACTCACAAAAAAATTGTCAAAACTTAATACAAAATATACTGACCTAATAGGGAAAAATATTTTGCATTCATGAAAAAGTGAACTTAATTCTGTACATAGAGCAATTTTTTAACTTTGTAACAAAACAACAAATATGACTATGTCAAAATTATCCCTTCTGTACCTTCTTACCTGGAGCAACTATAAACGTTATGCCATAATTGGAATATTCATGATGATCACACCTGGAAAAAACCCGAGCAACAATGACCTACCTGACCCTAAATGCCCTGATGTAACTTTGAATAAGGCCTAATTACTGTCCATAAAGGCTATTTTGAACATGCATATATTGCGATTAAATTTTTAATTCTAATTTTTTGTTAAAATTTTAATTACATTTCAGCACAGAAAAGGGAGACCTAAGTGGAATAAAATACGTTTTGTTTTAAATCAGTCTATGTGCATGTGTACATACCATAAATTTTGCCATTTTTTCAAGAATATCAAAATGGTTAAGTATAAATACTCCCATTAGGTGCCTCATTATATTTTGATATATGTAGGTTGTCCAGGTGTGATTTTTTTTATTCAATCACGCAGGTGAAAGGTAAATTTTTACCCAACATTCATTTGTAATTTGGGGCCCAAATGGTTAGCTGGAGTACATATTTTCTGTCACAAGTGTGATTTTTTCTATATACAGACGTTAACCAAAACATGCAACATTGACAAAAATATAATTTTTAGTTAGGTCTCTGAATAATGAATAAATATGCACTGTTAATTTTTACAAGCAATTCTGTATTAAAACGTAATTTACAATATTCCATGTTCAAAATAGCCTTTATGGATAGTAGTGTATAAACTTGATCAAATTTCCACAATTTTCTCAAAATATCTCTATGTATAGGCAAACAGCTTTGACCTGTCAGCTTGACCTTTGATTTAAATATTTATCATGGACCAAGTACATCCATGTATAGGGAGCATAGGTGTTTATTTTGGCTTCATAATGTGAACACTAATCATGTACCTTGAGTACATACTATTAACAGTGAATCCTACTACAACCCATTTATTAGGTGGACCCTTCTATATGAATATTCCTAATGAAAGGTCAAACTGACAGGTCATTGTTGTTTACCTATACAGAAGAACTGAACAATAATGTTTTTCATTAAAAATATAATTTAGTTAGGTCAGTGCATTTTAAATGCATTTTATTGATAGTTTAATGGAAACATTTTCGATTAAAAGAAATAAAGAATAAAAACCATGTGCCATCAATTTATGGAAATACAGTACATGTAGAATTGGCATCTTATTTAATGTTTGTATTGGAAACAAAGATGTCTTGGTCATGCAACCATAGTTATTAACTCAATCAGTTCAACAAACTTGACAAACCAAAAACCACAGTTGGTAGAGTGCTCGCCCCGTAAGTGGGAGGTTGTGGATTTGAACCCTGACCAAGTCTGCCCCAAGACTTTAAAGTGGGAAATGTCTGTTCTTTTGCCAAGTACTTGGAATTTACGAAATGAAAGTCATGGTTTTTTTTTCAGATGGGAACTTAAATTAAACGAGGTCCCAATCTGTCACAGTAGGCATGGCATAATGAAGAACCCTGCTGTATAATGCCATCAATGCAACGCACAGGCAAAATTTCTGCACCTTTGCCTATAGCTAAAGATGTCTCAATATAATTGAAATATTTTTGACCAGGACATTTAACACCATTACTCAACTCAACTCAACTCAAGTTGACAAACAAAAGGCTTCAAACTTTTTAAAGGTTTTATCTCCAAGTACAATTATTCTAGACGGTTCCAATAGAAACATACCAGTACAATAGGTAGTCAATATGTATTGCAATACAGTTTTTTAGACAATTCTAAAATATATTGCAATACCATTTTTGACGTATTGGTTCACCCCTAAAAATTACCCATTTAATCTGTATCAATCTCGTAGCTCTCAACCAAAAATAGAAATACATGAATTACCAAATTTACCAAACGTGGATACCAAATACATCAGCTATGTGATAATTAATGGACCGCTTCTAATGATTTACCTGTTTACAAATAGAAAGGAATTTTTTATTTCTAATGTGATTACAATGAAATAAGCCATTACACTTTTCTTTAAAAAAGTATTTGAAGAGCCAAGAACTCTGGAGGACGTCAGACAAACGTGCTTCACTTCAAATCCAATAAGTTTTAGATATGTAATACCATTTGTTTCACTTTATATAGAGGACATTCATTTTACAACACAAAGTAACAATTTATTGGAACTGTCCGACAGAATTAAGAAACTATTTATCAATAATTTCCTACATGCATATAGGTTTGGTTTCCGAGGAAGATTTATTGATGCTACAGTTTAAGACCAAACAATTTAATTTAACGATCGGTTAAGCGATATATTATATATCTTCACTTATATATACAAGTTGTCGCCGTAGTCGGATGATTTAAGGGCTCAATTATACTGCGGCATATATTTTGTTTGACATGGTGAACACCAGCATTCCAAAGCTCAATATTGTAGGTGTTAATCTAGAAAATTTGTAAGAATAGAGAATGTAAAATTACTTTTTACTTAATTTTCATTTCAGTATAATAATTCATTTTGTCTTGTGCGGTCTATCATCTGACATGTGAAAGCAAAATTTAATAAGAACATTGAGCTTGTCTACTCTTATGAAACGTTTCTTGATCCAGGGATATTGCAAGCCTAGGGTTATAGGGGTGATCAATCATTTCAGGAATAATGACTTTTTGCAGGTGAACAAATGTTCATATCTCCCTCACACTGTGTCATTGCAAATAACAAAAATGGCAAAAAACATTATGGTGAATATTCTTAAATTGGCAGGTGATAACAAAAATGACAACAGGCATGTTTTTCAGGATTTTCCCCTTTTTTATTAAACATGTCAAATTGCATTCAATTTGATTTTCTGGTTTCTTAAGTTGACATATTAATTATGACATTTGTAAAGAGATTCCAACTCTTGTTTCAAGGGTTGTTCAAATTCGGACATTATTTATTGCCTTTATAATTATAATCTCTCTCTTATGATAATCTGCCCTCATATAAGTTCCTTCAGCCTGAGTTTTGACATAAAAAGACAAGTCTGTGGGTAACATTGACAGAAATCTAACAAAGGATAGATACTCTCCATGCAGGCAACACCTACTGCCTGTCCCATGGGGACAGACATAATTGCCTCTCTCTCATGGTATCTGACATACACAACATGTCGTATTTTGTCTGAAGCTAACAAGACATTGTCTGAATGCCAACTGTTCATATAAAAAATAAGGCAAACAGCTTAGCTTAGTTTACTAGTTTAAACATTTTGACTTACAGGACTCAATGATGTAATTATACCCCCCCCCCACTAGTTTGAGGGGGGTATATAGGAATCACCATGTAAGTCTGTCTGTCCACCTGTCTGTCTGTCCACCTGTCTGTCTGTCCATCTGTCCATGTAAAACCGTGTCAGGGCCATATCTCATAGCTGCTTTGAACGACTGTCATAAAACTTCACATAAATAATCTTCATGGTCCAAAGGTGTGTCATGACCTTGAACCAAGGTCATATCCTATAGGTCAAGGTCGGGGAAAACATTAAATGTTAGGGGCGGAGGGTATTTGGCTCTCAAGAGACAGTTCTAGTTATTTTTACTGGCCTCCTGGCTAGTAAATTATAGATGTTTACTAGCCAGAACAAAAATGTTACTCACCACATACTTTTGGCAGTACTATATTCCTAATTTATATCAATTTAATAGAAAATATAGACTAGTGGTATTTCTTAACATTGCTTGATTTTGGAGTTTGGAGGCACACAAATATGCTGTCAATATTTTTTGAATACCTTTTCAAGGAATTTACATTTATTGTGGCATCAAACCAGGGATTTATCAAGGGCCCATTAAGGGCCGAAAATTCAGCCCCATTCCCAATGGAAAAAACATTGATTTTTCTTAAAATCAGCTGAGAAAATTCCTAATTAGAGACCGTGAGATTGAAAGTAAACCGGCAAAATGCGATGATGACAAACTCGAACATCAAGTTAAATTAAACACTGATAAACACTTAGCGGCAGATAAAGATTATTCTATTCAACAAGTGATGACGAGAATTATGAATTCCCGGTGGCTGAAAGTAATGATTCCAGTTCTGGGGTTGAAGTGGTCAGTGATTTAACCATTAATGGCACCAAAAATGATGTCAAAGTTTTCCCAAAATTAGCAAAAAGTTGATAGTTTTTCCCAATTTTTAGTTTAGGGCCTTTTCCCAAAAGACCCTGATAAATCCCTGCAAACACAAATATACCAATCAATAATTGTCCAAACCACAATCCCAAAAAAGTAAAGCAAAAATTTATAGTGCACTTTACAATGTTTATAATGAATTTTGGCTATAACAAAGTAAATATTTTAAACATACTCTACTGTATTATTGTTGTTGTCTGTACTTCAGGTTTAAATGGTTTAAAATAAATTTTCTCAAGTATAGAGTTATATTGCATTTTACAATGCTTATAATGAGTTTTGGTTATAAAAAAGTTAATATGAAGTTTGTTATAAACATACTCTATTGTTATACCCGCTGCAAACTAATTGGGGGGGGGGGGTATATAGGGATCACCATGTTTGTTTGTCTGTGTGTCTGTTCATCTCTGTCTGTCTGTCTATCTGTAAATGCGTGTCCAGACCATCTCTTACAATTGCTTTGGATGACTTTCATAAAACGTCACATCCAAAGGTGTGACAGTGTCATGACCTTGAACCCAAGTTCTTAACAGAAAGGTCAAGGTTGCAGGAAAACAATAATCCCTACAGATTTTGGGGGCGTTGGTATTTGGCTCTCAAGAAACAGTTCTAGTATTATTGTTGCTGTTTATATTTCAGGTTTAATTGGTTTAGAAGAACTTAGAGACAGACTTGTTGCGTCAAGAGGAAAGCGTAGTCAAGATATCAGTTTGTAAGTTTATTTATTTCTTCCTTTCACCTCAGACAGAAATATCTCTGTGAATTTGACTTTTGTATTATTTCTGTCTTATTCACACTTTGAGATCACAATGGAAATTTGACACTTGTTACCATGGCGTTACGTAAACAAATCAATTTGACTTTATTTCCTGTAGGAGTAGAATCCATTCTTTGCAGTGCAATTAGGTGAATCTCTTTCCTGGTAAAAAAATTCTCTATTTTATAAAGTGACCACTACTGTAGCTTAGTTGATATAGTGCTGGCTTCATATGTGGGAGGTTGTGGGTTTGGACACCAAATAGATCCGGCAAAGACCTGAAAATAGTGACTGTTCATTCAACAAGCACTTTTGGAAATCAAAGTCACAGGGTTCTTTGGAAGAGATCTTAAAAAACGGATGCTATGTGTCACAGCAGCGTGACATGTAAAAAAAACCTCCCTGCACTTTGCCCTCATTGCACTGCTAAGATAAAAACTTCTTTCACTTCACCTATTGCTGGTGACATCTCAATACAAGTGAAATATTCTGGACTTGGACATAAAACCCCATTCAATCAATCAATTAATCAATCTATTTCATAACGTCAGCTGGATGTTTTCAGTGATTATTTATTGAGGCTTAGTTGTTCATAGCTACACTAGCTTTATCATTTCCTTAGCCTAAATTCATATTTTGTGTTTTAGGCAATATTTCTAAATTTTCAACTTACTATTTGGTTAAGGTAACAGAGCTTTGACTTCTCAAAAATTAGTAGCCATTGGCAATTTTAGTTACCTGCAGGAATGGAAACATAGAGTACTTTATAAGAAGAAACATTAGGGAAAGGAAACTTTCACGGTTTTGATCGTCTAAAATATTTCGCAGCAAGAAATTTTCATAGTTCCAACTGTAGGGAAAGTTACTAAGTGAAATTTTCATTGATATATTCAAGGTACAATTAAGTCCCTGTGATAATGGCAAATATTTTCCCCGATGATTGTTTCTTCTTAAACAATGTTAAACAATATTTTTTGTAACATGATCATGTGGAAAAAAACGTGATCTCTTTGTTTGTCTATAAAAATGAATCCTTGAGGGTTAGGTGACCTTTAGCGTTTCCTAGATATTTGATTTCTCTAGATGGCTGTTTTAGTAGTTAATATTTGATATTATTGGGTATTTAGAACATTGAGGTGCTAAATTGCATTTATATAGCTGTACATACCTGTAAATACGTGTTTATTTAGTCATATTATCATCATTATCACCAGGTACGCCAGCAAGATTGTATTGTTTTTCCTAATAAAAAGAATATATTTGCATATTTGTCAGTCGGTTGGTCTGTCAATTGATCGGTTGGTTGGTTGGTTGGTTGGTCGGTTAGCCGGTCAAAAATCTGGTTAGATGATAAAATGTTGTTTTATGTCAGGATTGATATTAAGGTAACCCAATTTCAGTGATTAAAATAAATTAAAAATATCAATGAAAATCAATGTAACATCATCAAAGTGATGTTTTTATAACAATATGCTTTTGTTTAGGGAAATTCTGTCTAATTTTGAAAATTTCAAGTTTAATTACACAGCATAGCCAAAATTATGACAAATCCAAATTTTAACCTAATCAAGCTTTGAACGACTGGCTCTTGTTGATATAGTCATATTATCATCATTATTATCAGGTACGCCAGCAAGATTGTATTGTTGTTCCTAATAAAGAGAATATATTTGCATGTGTAATACCTTAGTGTTGTTGTGTTGCTTTGTTGGTTGGTATCAATGGTTGGTCGGTCAGAAAGATGGTTGGTTGGATGGTCGGTCAATTGGTCAGAAATTTGGTTGGTTGGTTGTCAGAAATTTGGTTGGTTTTTTGTTGGTTGGTTGGTTTGTTGGTCAGAAAGATGGTTGGTTGTTTATTGGTTGGTTGGTCGGTTAGAAAGATGGTTGGTTGGTTGGTTGGTCAGACAGATGGTTGGTTGATTGGTTGGTTGGTTGGTCGATCAGAAAGCTGGTTGGTTGGTCGGTCAGAAAGCTGGTTGGTTGCTTGTTTGGTCGGTCAGAAAGATGGTTGGTTTGTTGGTTGGTTGGTCAGACAGATGGTTGGTTGATTGGTTGGTTGGTCTGTCAGAAATTTGGTTGGTTGGTCTGTCAGAAATTTGGTTGGTTTTTGTTGGTTTGTTGGTCAGAAAGATGGTTGGTTGGTTGTTTGGTTGGTCGGTTTAGAAAGTTGGTTGTTGGTTGGTTGGTCAGTCGGTCAGGTGGGCGAGAGGCGGGCAGTCAGAAATTTGGTTGGTTGATAAAATGTTGTTTTATGTCAGGATTGATATCAGTTAATCCCAATTTCATTTGTTGGGCGAGTTTTGTGCAAGTGATTTTGATTTGCTTGGTACTATTGCATGTCTATGACAACATTTAGAATGCTAGCTCAATATCACAGACAAATATAGCAGAGGATTTAATATCATTAAATTAACAGGACATTAAAGTCTAATATTGAGCTGTATTGACAATTAAAAATCTTATGGTTTTTCCACGCAAACACCAAACTGATTTTCACAGTTGAAAAAACTTAATAAATTGACAATAAAAATGGTGAAATAAATCGAAATAAAATAAAAATTCATGTAAAACTCATTCTGGAATCAAATAAAGTTCATATGTATTAAGAATAGTTCATGAATTTGTTAAACTTGTTAATTTTCATCCATCTATTTTAGAGTTTTGTACGATAAAGGTACTTTTCACGTTCACAGTTTTGGCTATTTGACCACTATTTTTGAGAATTACAAGACCATGGCCCCTTACAAAAGATTTAGAGGCAACTCTGGATATACAGTATTGAGTGATTTTTCCTGCATTTGTCTTGTCTGTATACAGTCAAACCTGTCTATAAAGGCCACCAGAGGGAACCAGTAAAATTTACCTTTATGGGGAGGTGGCCTAATATGAATAAAGAACAACTGGGATACAGTGCTACTGGCCTTTATAAACAGGTGGCTTTTATATTAGGCCTGGGTATTGCAAAGGAGAAACCAATACAATATGTATTGCAATACAGATAAACCTATATCCAATACTTATTGCTGATAGAGTACAACAGGGTTTCATTGACATTACCTGTTCGACCAGCAACCGTCGACTGGGTGATAAAAATGGATATATTTTATGGTGCCTTCTCGGGTGTTAACATATTAGTTGTACCTCCGGAGCTTGCGACTTCAGCTTTGCATAAAATGCACAATACCTTTTTTCATTAGTTTTGAAAAAATAGTTCCAAACTTTCGATTTTCGTTAAGACATCTTGGTCTTTAGTCTAGCACTAATGGGTATGTTTCAATGTAAAGCTAGTAAAACGGAAGTTTCCAATTTTTTCATTTGTAAGAATTGTTCCCCCATTGAACCGGTACAATTCAACATTCAAAACTGTATCATATCGAGAAGCTAAAAACCGGTCTAAATCGATTTATCGGTATATTGATCCAGCACTAATTTATATAGAGGTGGCCTTTAAGACAGGTTGGACTGTACTTGAAATATATGTGACTATTACTATTTTGAAAAAAATCAACAAAAAAAACCAGTACAAAAGGTTACACATTCTTAATTAAGCATTAAATTGAAATTACTTTAACATGGGCCCACACATTACTTAAAAACAATTTAATCACAGGATCATGAAGATAGCATGTCAAAATGACAAACGTGGTAAAAATCAATAGGATTAGTTTTCTTTGAAACACTTCAATTTGATTAAAAACATTTCAACGTCATTGTTAGCAGTTTAGTACTAACTTCAGGGAAGTTTGTTTAAACTGTTTTATGATCCAATAGGGTTCATCTAGGTTTCTATGATTTAAAATAATTAGAAGCCAAATTTCCACAAATTGTGAAAATATAGTCCTTTTTAAAGTATTTTGTCACAAATTTGCTAAAAATAGGTTATTTTTGAAAGAATTTCCAAGAAATTATAAGCCATTGACAATATTGGATTCCAGAAATGGTAATATTATTAACAAGTTATGATATATGATCTATCCCTTAATTGACAAAAGTGGCCTTAATATGGCATTTGCTTTGCAGTAAAAAAAATTGTATAAGCATTGAACATTGAGAAAAGAAAAAAAAAATGGAAAAAAGAAGAGAGAGAAAAAAAAGAAAAAAAGAATGGACCCTGTGCTCATCTGAATTCACAAATTAATTAAAAAATGTGCTCATCATTTCCTCAATGACTTAATGTCATAAAACTTAACATAATTAATCTTCATGGTCCAAGGGTGTGTCATGACCTTGAACCAAGGTCATTTTGGAAAGGTCAAGGTCACATGCTCAAGAGGCAGTTTTAGTTTGTACCTAGTAAAGTGTACCCTGAACATGTATCTTTTAATGTTTTTCAGAGATGATGTATTTTGTGCAATAAAGAAACTTAAAGTATTAGGAAATGGTTTTACAGTGATACCAGTAGGTAGAACATACCTAGTGCAAAGTGTTCCAGGAGAATTAAGTATGGATCACACTACAGTGTTACAACAAGCACAGGTAAGAACATATCTGGCACAGAGTGTTCCTTGAGAATTAAACATGGATTACACTAGTGTTACAACAACCCCAGGTAAGAACATATCTGGTACAGAATGTTCCTGGAGAATTGAATATGGAACACACTACAGTGTTACAACAAGCACAGGTAAGAACATATCTGGTGTTCTATGGAGAATTAAGAAGGAACACACTACAGTGTAACAACAAGCATCTGGTACAGAGTGTTCTATGGAGAATTAAGAAGGAACACACTACAGTGTAACAACAAGCACAGGTAAGAACATATCTGGTACAGTGTTCTATGGAGAATTAAATATGGAACACACTACAGTGTTACAGCAAGCACAGGTAAGAACATATCTGGTACAGAATGTTCCTGGAGAATTGAATATGGAACACACTACAGTGTTACAACAAGCACAGGTAAGAACATATCTGGTACAGAATGTTCCTGGAGAATTGAATATGGAACACACTACAGTGTAACAACAAGCACAGGTAAGAACATATCTGGTACAGAGTGTTCCTGGAGAATTAAGTATGGATCACACTACAGTGTAACAACAAGCACAGGTAAGAACATATCTGGTACAGAATGTTCCTGGAGAATTAAATATGGAACACACTACAGTGTTACAACAAGCACGGGTAAGAACATATCTGGTACAGAGTGTTCTATGGAGAATTAAGAAGGAACACACTACAGTGTAACAACAAGCATCTGGTACAGAGTGTTCTATGGAGAATTAAGAAGGAACACACTACAGTGTAACAACAAGCACAGGTAAGAACATATCTGGTACAGAGTGTTCCTGGAGAATTAAGTATGGACCACACTACAGTGTAACACCAAGCACAGGTAAGAACATATCTGGTACAGAGTGTTCCTGGAGAATTAAGTATGGACCACACTACAGTGTTACAACAAGCACAGGTAAGAACATATCTGGTACAGAGTGTTCCTGGAGAATTAAGTATGGACCACACTACAGTGTTACAACAAGCACAGGTAAGAACATATCTGGTACAGAATGTTCCTTTAGAATTAAGCATGGATCATAACAGTGTTACAACAAGCACAGGTATGACCATATCTGGTACAAGGTGTTCATGGTGAATGAAATTTCGAGCACTCCCAAACCTAATAATACCTAAGCTTTAGATTATTTGGACAGTTTACAACTTCCTTCCGGTTCTGAATATGAATTAGTGAATATGTACCATGCCACAATTCTGTTGTGTTAAGAAGTTACATTACTTTTCATTCAATATCATGTAAAATAAGACAGGGGTTGAAAATTATGTTTTGTACTGGAAAATCCGGGACCTATTGCTTTCATTTTGACAGGCCCAATGCATGTAAAGTTTTAAAAGTCAAATATCATCATTGAAAGATCCATGTGGAATTATGATATCATATAGAATGTAGTGTTTTCCTGGTAAAAAATGACAGGTTCATCAGACTTTATAGTTTAAATGTCAAGGGTCCCATTGTAAAATCAATAGGCCATGGACCTTAGACCCAGGGAAATTTGAACCCCTGTAAGAGCCAGAAATATAAAATATGTAAGATAGATAAATAACCAGTGCCTTTAAAATTGGGAAAATTTTAAGTTCTGAAAACACAGCAGACTGTATAATTAGATGCATGCCATAGCTAAGATCCTCAATAAAACGATGTTAAATAGTTACAACATCTAAGAGGTGGGTAAGGACATTTAAATTTAATATGCTAGTACATGTATATAACTGTTGATTTGGGAATTTAAGTGGTACAATTGGGAAATTTTAGCTATTTTCCCCCAGGGGAAAGTACCTTTATTCAGTAGTAGTTTTAGACAAATAAAATCACTGATAACATATATCGGTTTTCAACATCAAACATATTTTATTTGACATTATATCTAATTAGCTTTGTAAAATTTCCAAAAAATTAAAATTTAGTATTTAATATCCTGGTATCATCCGTCTTAACTGTTATGAATAATTATATCAGGGAAAATATGTTACAAAAAGCACCAGCATGTTTCACAAAGATAGTAGAAGTAATGGGTATTGAAAGGCAACGTGTTATATGTACATATAATTAAAGCTAAATATAGATATAAGGTCAACCATGGCCACCACCATCTCAATCTAAAATCCAGGATGTGCCACAAAGATAGTTAGTAGTGGGTACTGAAAGACAATTTGTGATATGTCCAACTAAATATGCATGTGCCTATAATTTAAAGCTAAATATAGAGGTAAAGTTGACTATGGCCATCTGAATGAGTCACAAATACCACAAAGGTTACATATAAAGTCAATTATCTCTACCTCTATGGGTATGAATGTCTGAAATATACAACAAATGTCACTTCCTTAGTGAAAGGTCAAATCTGTCATGAAAAAAGTTGTCTGAAAATAGTTCTGAATTTATTCTGATTTTTTCTGAATTTCTGAATATCTAAATTTTTCATTAATTTCAGGCAGAAAAATTAACTCAAATCTATTCAGAAAAATTAGAATTTTTGTTTCATGAGGGATATTTTCTTACATTGTCTGAAATTAGGTGATAAATTTAAATAGTCCAAGTCACAAATTTCAATGTATTCTATATATTATAAAAATGCATATCTGAATTCACAAAATATTTTAGTTCAGACTAAAATAGACCAGTCTCAGATTTGGTCTAACTTTTGAACCCTGGCCCTAGTTTCACAATCATTCCTTAGCTAAGATTTTCCTTAACTTAAATCTTGCAAAATTTTTAATCAGTATAATCTTGTTAATTTTCAAGATATTCAGAAAATTAAGTGACATTTTGAAGGTCACTTTTAGCTTAAAACATTTGCATTCAGGTCTGACAAAATTCTTCATCAGTAGTTCCAAAAAGAGATTACAAAAATTTGCTAAATTTAAGTAAGGAAAATCTTAGCTAAGGAATGATTGTGAAACCCGGGCCTGGTCTTTAAAGGTAAAGAAAAACCAACTAAGAATGGTCATATAATTCTTAAAGGTCTATCCCTTTTGTAAGTACAATGGAGTAATGGTGTATTATGTCCTTAGTTAATATTATTTTGCTTATATATTGAAGCAGACACTTTTGGGATAGTGGGGGAAACTGATATGTCTGAAGAAAGCAATTGATTATCAGCAAGCAAACTCACAAACTTGCTCAAATACTAAGATTTCCCATAGTTTCATGTTCCTTTACAATTTTGATTATACACGTGGCAGGTGTAACTAGCTAAACAGGAGGTGCTTACCCTTCTGGAGCAACTGGCCTCACTTCCCTGGTTGAAGTTCACATGCTTAAACTAACTTGTCAGTTCTCAAGTTTTTACTTTTCTTCTGGATTGTGAATCGAACATGGATTAGTATGTTTGTTTTTAATTTACCCAAGTGATATTTGAACCAAACCAGTGAGAGGTGCTGTGTTCTGAAACCATGTGTTTTAGACCATGCTTGCTCAGCAACATCCACTTCTTGGTAAAAATTTGGAAACATAAAATGGTCCTCAAATATCTTCATACCTCCTTATTATGCTAAGAATTGAGTGAAAAAATAGTTGCAATAAATCTAATTTTATTGACCTTCGGCTGACATGCTGGGCAAGTGTTATCTCTGCCTGCTGTCTACATTAAAAAACAAACATATCCATTCGTGTCAAAATACAATCCAGAAGGAAAGTAAAATCTTTGAAAATGGCAAATTAAGTTAATAATTTGAACTTCCACCAGGGAAGTGAGGTCAGGTGCTCCTCCTGTTTAGCTAGCTTCACTTGCTACATGTAATAACTTATGGATGACAGTGTATTTCTTAAATTATAGATTCACATACAGAAACAATAACTAACTAACAGTTTTTAACGGATTTTTTTTACATTTTATTCTAGGAAAATGGGTATATTACAAAGACAGACTTAATGACAAAACTTAAATGGGAAGAAGAGAGAGCTGTTAGGACAATGGTGAGTTTTACATTATAATGGCCCCCCCCCCAAAGAATTTTGAAATTATGGTTTTCTTCTTCTTCTCCTTCTTCTCTTCTTCTTCTTCTTCTTCTCTCTTCAGCCCTTGTCTGGATTGTTTCTCTGAGATAGGTTGTAAGAAATTTTAGAAACTTCAAGTGAATAATAAGGGATATGTGTAGTTATGGCATTTGCTATTTTTTGGCAATTTGTGGATATACATGTATTATCACATTACAATTAACATTTGTTATTGTGTTACATATTCTAACAGAAACGTTTGTTTGTTAAAGACATCTGGCCACATTTCACAGTCATTCCTTATTTAAGATTTTCCTTACACACTATTAGTAAACCTTAGGCTTATTAACTGACTGAAGACCAATATGAAAGTGTTGTTGAATAAATCTAGAAAATATGTGAAGTATCTCTGACCTTCACTTTGAACTTTGATATTGCAATTTAAAAACTGGAAATAAGGTGGTTGCCTTTGTCATATTATAGTTATTCTGTGTTGTATGTTCAGATTTCATGGTAAAAGAAGGTTTAGCTTGGATAGACGATCAAGCAAAAGAAGACAGTATTGGTTTCCAGCTTTTTTCCATACAACACCTCTGCTGCATGACGGAACCATTAAAATATTTTATGATTAGTGTAATTCAACATTTTATATGTTAAAATTAAGAACATGAGATTATTTATTACAACTTTTCTCATGCAAGTTTCAAACACCTTGTGGCCATCTCTCGGGTGGTAGTGAGTATTCTAGTTGACCCTAGATGGATCCATATGTACCGGTATCTAAGGACAATACAATAAAAAGATGACTTCTAGGTCACAGCCAAAAGCTGATATATAGATAGTTAGCTCAGAAATTGAGGTTATTTATTACAACTTTTCTCATACAAGATATTAGCAACTAGCAACACCAATGTGATTCCTGTTGGTGGTAGAGTAATTTTAGTTCACCCTGGATGGATCCTCGTATATTTAAAAACAATAAGATAAGAAGTTGATTTGAAGGTAATTAGCCAAAGTCTGACTGATGGTAGGGATACTAGATAGAGAGCAATGTACCTTATGACATATACAAATGTAATATCATTGCTGCTTAATTTTATGTATTAATGTGGTGGATAGCAGGATAGAGATCATTTACCTCATGGCAGCATATAATGTCATTACTGGACTTTCATTGAGGCAACTAAAACTGTGATACAAAATACTGAGAAAACTAAAACCTGAATAAACTGAAAACCTTCAAAAACAGAAATACTACATGTATTGCTTGTTGAATTAACCTGAATGTACTGAATATTGAATTGTTGATTCATATGTTTGGAAGATTGCTTGTTGAATTAACCTGAATGTACTGAATATTGAATTGTTGATTCATATGTTTGGAAGATTGCTTGTTGAATTAATCTGAATGTACTGAATACTGAAATGTTGATTCAAATGTTTGGAAGATTGCTTGTTGAATTAACCAGAATGTACTGAATACTAAAATGTTGATTCAAATTTTTGGAAGATTGCTTGTTGAATTAACCTGAATGTACTGAATACTGAAATGTTAATTCATATGTTTGGAAGATTGCTTGTTGAATTAACCTGAATGTACTAAATATTGAAATGTTGATTCATATGTTTGGAAAAAAAATCAACAAGTAAACTTTTCTATGTAACTTTTTATTTGTAGAAAAAAATCATTGTTTGGTACATGTACAAGTATAGTCATCAATGTTACTGTAAATTAATGAATAAAAATAAATCTATTTTATCTTTTGTCCTTGTTTATTTTATACAAAAATACTTACATTTGTTATTTTTTATTTTGTGAAACTCTGACTATAATTGACGTATCGCGGCCACGCCCACAATGTTCCGACACTGACCGCCATTACGGTATCAAGGCAGCGTCACGGCAACTAGTGACATTCTAGTGTCAGTGACGTCATTAAACTGCACAATTCAGGCAGAGTTTTCATTCTTTTTGCGTGTAATTCAAGCATGTCGACCCTTTGTCGGAACACAGTGGGCGTGGCTGGCGATACGTTAATTATATGTGCTAAAATGATGTTACTTCTTTCTTGCTTTTGCCTATAACACCTAACATCATATATTAAGACTTATACCTGAATTATGACGCACACGAAAGGCTACATTTGAAACTTTATGACAAACGTGATGACTTGAATTTTTCTATTGTCAACTTTCCTTTTTTATGCAGCAATGTAACTGCTTCTCCTGCTTATGGTGTATTTGTTTCCCAATTAATACGCTATGGTAGAGCTTGTTCCCACTACAGGGACTTTGTACAACGAAGTAGGCTGCTTGCAAGTAAATTGTTGACAGGGATATTGCAAGCCTAGGCTTATTAAGGCCCTCAAAAAGTTTTATGGCCGTCATCACAGTATTATTGATAAGTTTAATGTCTCTGTGTCCAGGATTGCCCTGAATATATTTGACGTCTCATGTTCCTTTCACACAGTTTTGATTACACACGTGGCGGGTGTAGCTAGCTAAACAGGAGGTGCTTACCCTTCCAGAGCACCTGGCCTCGCTTCACTGACTAACCTAACTTGTCAGTTCCAAAGTTTTTACTTTGCTTCTGGATTGTGATTCGAACATGGATTAGTATGTTTGTTTTTGATTTGCTGTTCCAATGATTGGAAATGCATGTCATACAAGACAATGTTTTAAATTTAATACAAGATTTAAAAATCGAAATAAAATTTTCCAAAAATAAAAAAATGTAAATATAACCATTGAACTGTCTAGAAATGGTGTTTATAGTGTTTTAGTTTCCATTGCCATGACTTCTAAAAGCAAACTAATCACAACATAACACTCATTATTCAATTTGCTTTCACAGCAATTGAAGTTATTTTACCATTGAACTGTCTAGAAATATCGTTTATGGTGCTATAACTTCTATTGCAATGCAAAGCAAAATAATCATAACACGCTAATGGTTCAATGTTTTCTACTGTTTCTAAGTTTTAATGACCAATTATCATTACATTAAACATTGAATGTTTATATTGATTGTCAATTCATGGTTTCAGATGTGTGAGTTCCTTCGGTATAAGATTACATAATTTTATTACTCCAAGTCAAGAGCAAGTTCAATTGGGTTTTATATCCAAATCAACATTATTTTACTTATACCAAGATCACAGGCTATGTTAGTGGGAGATATTATACCATTGTTGTAACGCAGTAATGAGTAATGAGAAAATTATACCATGCCTCCCTCAACATTCTCGGTTGAGATTTTTTAGCTTTGGGTCTGACAAATTTTGTCAGAACCTTTTTTAATTATTCAGCGTGAAAGAAGAGTTTCTGGAAATGGAGCTTTGTCATAAAAATATACAGTAGATCCTACATACCTGTATTATTTGATATGATGAAAATAACCAAATGGATTTTTGTTCTAAACATTTTAGTACAATGGTACCAGTGTTAAACACCACCTCTGTATAAGGGCCACTTGTCCATAAATACCACTCATACTAGTTCCCTTGGGTTGCACTTATAGATGAGTTTGACTGTACAGTTTAAACTGCGTTAAAGGCTACTTCTATATAAGAGCCACCTGCTTTTAAAGGCCAGTAACATTTCATTATGATTGTTCTTTATTCATATTATTTAAACCTGTATATAAGGACCACCTGATCATAAAGACTACTTTTAGGGTTCCCTTGGGTTCGTTAGTTTATTGATAAACTTTTGACAGGTCTGTACTGCATGTGCAAGATATAATTTGTGTGCCCTTCATTTTAACTTATCCTACACACAAATGGAAATGTAATAATGGTGAACATAAGCAGAGTTTGTAGACATTTTTAGTGCCTTTATTCTGGCACCAATTGTAACATGAACGAGTTCGAAGCTGTTTATTAAGTATCGCCGAAGTTGATTAACAGTGTTTAATGTCCCAGTAAAGAATATTTCACTTATATCAAGACATTGCCAGTTATAGGCGAAGGTGCAGAAATTTTGCACTGATGGCATTACACAGCTTGATTCTTTATGTGCCCCGCCTACCGTCACATGGGACCTCGTTTATTTTAAATTCCCATCCAAAAGAAACACAACTTTCATTTTAATGCGGGCCATATGACGTTTTTATTTTGTCTAACGAGGTTTTAAATTTTTAATGTCGAATGCTTGGCGAAATCACAGAAATATAATTGCTCACTTTGAAATTTGTTAAGCTGTATATTATTAAAGCTTTGAGTAATTAGACACTACTTGTTGGTGAAATCCAGACAATATCACACAAAGACATGTGACGACCAGTGTGCATATTGCATTTACATTGTTTTTATATAGATACTTCCTTATTTCCTTATTCAATCTTAATTAAAAGCATACTGTACATATTTTAGTGTATTTTTACCAGAATAGTGACTATGACAAAGTAAAATTATCCTTTATTCATTTTGTCTGCCTTTAAACAATCAGCTCATTTGATTGATCAAGATGTAAGATAAAATTTGCATAGCAACGTGTCTTCTTAAAATATCTTATCTGTACACAACAAAGATACATTTTTGCCTTTATTAAATAAAAAACAACCATACAAATTCGTTTCTGAATCACGATCAAAACTTTTTCAAATTAAAAAATGAACACCTGAACTTCCACCTGGAAGTGAGGCCGGGTGCTCCAGAAGGGTAAGGTGTTTTATAATGCAGCCTTAGATTTTCTGTTTCTCTAGGTCATTTGGATTTATGTTTTATTTATCTTTAGTAACCAGACTTAATATTGTTTGTAGCATAAGCTTTTATTTCTGGAAAAACATACATTCACAATAAATCTCACAGTAAACAGGGACTTCGGTGACCAAGCAGCATTAAAAAAAAGCAGCTATAAAGCAGCATCGTTTCAAGGATCACAACGCCTGTCGTCTGCTGTCCCCTAGCTCCTAATCTTAGTCAGGACAGCTCCTTGTGTTATAAAGTTTGTCATTTTGCTTGCCGAAGATCGGTTGTTTTCTTCTAGCCAGTTTCATCCACAATTTCCCAGAACTGAGGTCCTCCATGTAAGTGCAAAAAACCTGACTTACGCTGAAATATCATTACTCTACTACTTATTTATCCAATAAAATTGGTATAACGTATTTACATATTAATTATACCAGTTTTAATTCTACAGGACTAGACGGCCGTTTGAGAATACAATCCCTAATCAGTACTTAGTGCTTGGACCAAAATTATGAAACTGAAATAACAAATACCTACATATTTGGGCCAAAACAGTGGAAATAAATAAACCTATATTGACAAAAAACCAAAATTTCAGAAAATATGTTTTAAAAACAAATTCAAGTTCGTTAGTTTCTCTTGACAGCACAACTAGCCTATTAAATAGTTTCACATAAACACTGACACTGATGGTATCATTTGCTGTGCTCACCACAGAACAACTTTCAAAGCTACTGCTTACTGTACAAGATTTCTGTTTTTCCGTAGATAAAATGTTGAAGAATAAATTTGCATCTGGAAAACATTTACTTGACAAAAGCTGTGATGTTTATGTACGACATTGCAGACAAGTGAACTGATCACCTATGTATGGTTTTCACCATAAAAATTTGTATTTGCCATACGTTTATATTAAAATCACAATGGAAAATCATTCATAGAAGTGATATATGGAAAGTAAACGATAACTAATGATCTCAATGTATGCAAAATGTCTTTCTTGGAAAAACAATTTTTTACGGAATTTTTGAAAATTTGGAGAAAAATATTTTTCAATATAAAAACAGTATTTTAGCTGAATACACTCATCTTAGCAGAATAATGTTTTCAACAACTTAATTTTGGTGAAGATTTTCAGTCTGTAATGAGAACATGTGTAATAATTATGGGTGGCAGTGTATATTTCTAACTACGAAAGCCTATTAAGATCATAAATAGAAAAAATTAAAAGGCGTAATAACGCTAAATTAATGGCATAATAACACGAATTAAAAGGCGTTATTACGCGAAATAAAAGCGTAATAACGCGAAGTGAAAGGCGTTATAACGCGAAATAAAAGCGTAACAACGCGAAGTGAAAGGCGTTATAACGCGAAATAAAAGCGTAATAACGCGAAGTGAAAGGCGTTATAACGCGAAATAAAAGCGTAAAACGCGAAGTGAAAGGGCGCTTTTATTAATGACGCCTTTATTTGGCGTTATTACACATTTTAGTTCGCGTTATAACGCTTTAATTTGGCATTATTACACCTTTATTTCGCATTAAAACGGCTTTATTTCGCGTATTACGCCTTTTAGGGCTTTATAACGTGGCTTTATGACGTCTTTAATTCGCATTATAACGCCTTTTAGCTTTTTTTTGTTTATGAGCCTAATAGGCTTTCGTTGCCAACTAAAGTATTGAATAAATGAATTTTCCCGCAGAATGATAACACAGACTTGTTGCAATCTATCGATGCCCTGGCGATTTAAAGATGTTATTGAGCATTTTTCATTCCTGAAAATGATTAATTACAAAAATTTTAACACTGAATATGCATACACACAACTTTAATGCAATTTTTTGTGTTTGTACTTGTTTAGTAGAAAATTTCTTAGAAAATAGACCAACATTTAAAAAAAGCTGTCATCTGAGTAGTTTCTTGTTGAATCAAATAGTTATCACTAAAACGTAAACAGTTGTTGATATAACAAACACACAAGACGAAGGAGATGGCTGGTGGTATGATAAAATGTAATTAGAATTGTTGTTCCTACCTACCTACTCTTGCCAAATTATTTAACTTCACATAAAAGATTCTACCTCTTAATAATTCTAAATAATTGACTTTCCTTTCATTCCAATTTTGATTACAATAGTGGGTGTAGTTTTTTAATCAGGAGGTAATTACCCTTCCAAATCACGCACGCAGCCTCAGTCCTCTGATTAATAAATGCTAGTTTTAATTTTTTTTACTTTATTTTTGGATTGCGAATTGAACATGGATTTGTATTTTGAGTCTTTTTGAATGTCGTCTATTCTTGTGAATTTGAAATAAAAGATACGACTGATTCCTCAAGTTTTACTGCATATTTAGACATATCTCAATTGTTGCAAACACGAAAAGCTACATTTTAAGCTGTATGACAAACATGATTACTTTATTTATTCAATTGTCAACTTTCCTTTTCTATTCAGCAATTTACCTGCTTCTAATGCTTATGGTGTATTTGTTTCACAATTAATGCGGTATGGTAGAGTTTGTTCCTACTTTATGAATTCTTTAGAGTGATATTATACCAAGCTGTTGACAAACACATTGTTGACCCAGGGATATTGCAAGCCTAGATTTACCAAGTATACGACCTCAATTGCATGGTGGAAACTTACGTGTTTTACCTTATTTGCCATTTTTTATAAGTTCTCAATTGGTTTCACGTTTGTGATTTTCACAAAAAATTATGTTTTTGTTTGAAACCTAGTAGTTAATTGCTGTCAGCAAAAGCACATTTTTTAACCCGCTTGCTGCCAAACGGACATATGTATACTCTACCAACAGCCTGCCGTACGGACACATATGTCCTTTAAATGGAATTGACAACTCTTGGTTAAAAGACCAAGAGATACTCATAATCTTTTGGAAAGTAAGCAAAAATGCGAAATGTTTATTATTGATATTATAAGCTACAATTAACCAATGATGTCATATGACTACAAGCGCGTTTGATGTCATAACTTATTGTAGACGTCATATCATTTCGCATTGTGAACTTCAGTTTGGCACTGTCAACGTTGCGTTGAAATTTAATTTGGCAGCAAGAGGGTTAAGCTTTTTTAATCTATTGTCTAATATACATGTAAATGATTAAGTACCTATAATTAGTGACGTCATCTGACGCTGTTTTAAATGACGTCATATTTCTTTACCAGGAAATCGTACATTAACGCAGGCAGGTAATATGACGAGATGACTCCTATGCCTTGGTGTTACAGACAGACACTATCAACCCTCTCCCAACACTTGAAACATGATATGATTTATAGTTATATACTACATGGTTACACGGGATCGTTGATTAATCAATAGTGTTGAAAATCAAATCCTCTTTTGATTTATAGCAAAATTACTCGAAACATGTTTTACCCTGACGGATGTTATAAAACAGAGCCACAGCATATTTTACAATGATGGATGATATACAACAATACTGTTACAAAATTCCCATAAGAGAAAGCAACAAGATTATTGCTTTTATTCACTAAATGCCTTACCAATTTTCAATCTTTTACAGATTAGAAAGTTTCCTTTTAAAGTAATTTGTTATTTAAACCCATCATTGATTTTAGTCTCGTGTCAGTTTTATAAACTGATAAAAAATGGTTATTGTATCACCGTACAACAGGCTCTTTATTAATAAAATAAAACAGGATTTCTTTAATACAAGAACTGTGCTATTATTTATCACTTTCCAACACAGTAACCAAAAAGTTGATTAAAGTTCAATACACAATGACTCTATATATGAAAGACGAACCACAAATTGATGAAATAGTCATCTTTATTAAGTATCAAGAGATATTAGTTTTAATACGGAAAGAGTGCTATTATTTTTCTCTTTCCAACACAATTACCCAAAACAAAGTTGATTTAATCGCAACTCACAATGACACTAAAGGTGAACGAATCAGAACTTAAAAAAGAGAAAGAGGAACAACAAGTTGATTGAATAGTCATATTTACTATGTATCAAGAGATATTAGTTTTATTTAACAATTGAACTATTTTGAAATAGCGTTCATAGACAATATGAATGCCAAACCTTTGCACGACAAACTGAAAAACGCCCGATTTTCAGAAGACCCTGAAAAAATTACAACATGCATCAGAGGAACTATATAACTCGGAGGTGAAAATTTTCGATATACACACGGAAACTTCCGACAGACATTGTGAAGTTGAAAAACGACTTGATGATTAAACACAAAGACATTTAAGACTCCGAGAGATAGACCACCTAGGAACATGGAGGCAGCCATTTTGTTTACCAGGTTATAGTTTTCCCGGGAATATGTATTGCCGATATTAATATTTAAACGCAGTGATGCGGTCGTTTAACATTTATAGTCCTATGAATGCTATTGCTCTCAAACTGGAAAAAATAGACAAGGCTAATGAAAATATTACATATTGGTACCAGTGTTTCTTTTTATTTCTGATTAGTGCTTTGTGTTTAGATAAAAAATGTGAAACCAAAACTTCTTCAAGGTTTGAAATCATATCCAAAGGACCTTAATATGCTTTACTAAATTTAGCGAAACATAATTTGCATAAGGGAGTTTACCTTATTTTCTGGGGAATTTTCAGAATTTAACTAGCAGGAAATTTAGAATAAAGTATCTGACAATTCTAAAGTGTTGCCTACTGAGTTTATGATATCCTCGGGAGAGACGTTTTGTGACTTTTATCCACAGACTAGAACGGTTTCTATGGTCTCTTCTTAAATGTACCAGCACCGTTAACTGTTAATAACGAGTTTGTAAATACAAAGTTTCAGTCTCAAAGCACACATCTAAAGACGAAAACGGCAATTCTTATTAGTTGGTATAAAATTACTTGTATCATTTGTTCAATACTTTACCCTGATGAATGATATATAAAACAAATGTGTTCTTGTGGGACAAAAGTAACAAGGTTATTACTTCAAATCACTCGATGCATTAAAGGGTTTAAATTTGTTACAGATTAAAATTTTATTTTAAAGTAAAATTAAAGTCCACGCGAATTCACACTTTTTTCTCCCAATTGGGTTGTACATTTCATTAGGAACGCGTCAGGTTGCTATTCCTTCTTGTAATGTATTTTTCGGAGCTGTAATTGTTTATAAACACTTTAAGACAAATGGTTATTTTAAGTTTTACTTCCACGACTTGAAAAGCTATTTCACGTATTGTTGCTTGCTTTGAATTGCACCTCTGTGTATTGAGCTTTTTACAGTGAGTGACTAGATGAATCAAAAGGAGCTCTAAACTGAATAAGATTTTAGGCATATAGAAAACAATCAAACTAGTCTGTGTCCAAATCAAAATTCCAAAGTTAAGTGAAAACTTAAAAAAAATCAAAACTAGTTAAACCAGGGCCAGGAAAGTGAGACCGGGTGTTTCAAAAGGGTAAACACCCTGTTCATTATACGTATTATTATAGGGAATCAGGGATAATGCATTCCCAGGGTTATCAAAGCCGCCCTCAAAAAGTTGTTTTGTATTTGCCATTACAATATTGTTGATAAGTATGATGTCTCCGTATCGAAAATTATCTTGGGTATATTTGATGTCGCAAAGTTCCATGTTCCTTTAATGTTCCATTCTAATTCCACACATGGCAGCTGATGCTAGCTACGAGGTAAGAGTTGCTTACCCCGCCAGAGCATTAGGTCTCACTTTCTTGAGTTTTCACACGTTTTAATTAATTTGGTAGTATTGAAAGTGTTTACTTTCATGATTGTAATTTGCGGCCGATGCTATGCGATGTGTGTGTGTGTGTGTGTGTGTGTGTGTGTGTGTGTGATCAAAACCACTTGAGATAAAAAGAAAAGATTCAAAATTTCTGTGTGACTAAAATTGTTTGTGGGATAACATTTTGAGCAAATTTATCCTCTGTTGAAAGCCATATATTTTCATTCATCATAAATATAGGTAATGGCAAAATTGTAAACACACGTATTCACTCTTAATATACTTTTTTAAAAGATAGGTTACAATTATATTGCTGCTATATATAAAAATCTTAACAAGTTAAAGTGATTAAATTGATAAACGTTGTGGCCGGATTTTATGAAATCTATCCAGCATTTACTGCAGCAAATAACACATAAATGAAAATAGAGTCTTTATATACACATCAGTAAAGATCCTTATTCTTATATCGAAGCAATCAATTCAGTAATAGTAAAGGAAGTCGGAGTACCCGGAGTCCATCTACCCTCGGCAAGCAAATTGACAGAAGGAAAATCTGAAAACCGGTCTTTTAGACCACTTGTCTAGCAAGTTTCTCTAAGAAAAGACAAGATAAATAGATAAATAACAAAAACTAAGATTTTACACCTGACATTAACCATTTTCACAACAATGGTGGTGTATAAGGTCACAACAATCATGATTCATATCTATTTTGGAAATTAATATACACAGAACAGAAGACACAAGATTCTCAACATCCAATTGCAGATATACTAGCCTACGGATTTCGGTTATAATTCCAATAAATGAGGTACATTTTCGTCTTGTATTAATGTGTCAATATTCTAGACAATACCATATCGATAAAGTCGTTTATCAATTTGTGAATGTATGATATCATTGCTTTCTCAAGTATGTTTGTTTGCTAGTCATATCACAATATTATATTCTTAATATGCAAATAATGTAGAAACGAGATTATTTTATGTGTTAGATCTGTAATATCGGTATTATCTTTCGAAATACCAGGAAATATCGACAAAATAATGACATCATCTCCCATAACTATATACTGGTCAAGCTGTTCTACAGAATTCAAAATTGGGCTTAATACCTTTGACATTTCTTAAATGGTATTCAAAATTGAAGGCACGATGACATTTATCAGTATCTGATAAGAGGTGATGGTTTATGTCTAGATCACACATAAATGATAGATAATGTTTTAACGGTTGTTGTCAGTTTCAAAGTTTTGACTTTGCCTTTGGATTGTAGTTTGGATATGGATTGGTATAGTTGTTTTTTATTATTACTGTTTTGTCAATGAATGTTGATTTTTTTATAATTTATTTTTTTTCTGCATTCTTCAGATACATATGGAACCGAAAAACATTTATTTGGCAACGACAAACTCGACAAAGAATGCGAAACAATAAGTTACCCATACAAAGGTTAAATGAGACAAAACAAGGGAAGGTGAAACATATATTGTGACCGCTGATTATAAGAATACCGATTTTAGGGGTCTGGTTATATTGCAATTGGAAAGCTATAACCATCACACTTATTTAAATCGTAGTCTGTAAATTTGCATAATTCAAATATTAAAGATTATTTTTACACCTTATAGCTACACATCCTGTAATGCTCGCTAAACAGCAGGTGCTCAACTTCCGTATCACCTGATCTAGCTTCTTGGGAAAATGTTCACGTGGCTAAATTTATTTGCCAGTTTCAAAAATTTTACTTCGCTTCGGGATTGTGATTAGGACATGGATTGGTATGTTTGTATTTGATTATTAAACATGTCAAGCAATAAACGTTGCATGCAAGTCAAACATAAAACTGTATAAAGAACAAAAAATAATTTTATTTTATTATAATTTAAAAAAAATATAGTTGGATATTAAAATTCAGAGATAATAAAACAGAAAACATCCATTTTAAGTAAATAAAATAAGATTTATGATCTGCTATCGTAAGTAATTGTCATTTCGATTAATCAAAAAGTAGTTATTAAAGAAAACAATGAATCAGAAAATGATCGAATGGAGTTTAATATTCCAGAAATAGTTAAATGCTAGTGTACAACATCATTTTCTTTGAGACCAATAATAATTTTAAGTTAATGTCTATATATTATTTTGAAGAGAATGAATATTTAGCGATCTGCCTCATTAATATTCTATCAGGGATACTGCAAGCCTAGGCTTATCAGGACCCTCAATTTTTTTTACCGTCATCACAGTAATGTTGATAAGCATGGAGTCTCTATGTCCAGGATTGCCCTGGATACATGTATATATTTTATTATTTTACAGTCATAGTTCAATGTTTCTTTCAATTAATTTTGATTACACATGTGGCGGGTGTAAGCTAGCTAACCAAAAAGTGCTTCCCATTCCGAAGCACCCGGCCTCAATGTCTTCATGAAAGTTCACGTGTTTAACCTAATTTGTCAGTTTTAAAGTTGTTACTTTTCTTTGGGATTCAGATTTTGACACAGTTTCGTATCTCTTTTTTGAATAGCAACAACAGTTCAAATTGTATTGACGATGATAAGAACCGTTAGATAAGAAATGCATTATGGTATACAAAATTCTACCTTGGATCTGAAACGTATTGAAATTAAATAATTAGTTTCAATACCGAGAGTCACTTTATACAACAGAATTACACCAATCTACTTTGCTTCTGGATTTAAATTTGGACATAGATTAGTATTTTTGTTTTTAATTATCTATATTTAGATATTGAATTCAATAAAAACATTGTCATAATCAGAGGTACTAATATGTGTTTCTGTTTTCTTGTCACTTTTAACTGTTTCTTTTAGTGACTTGTAATTTCTTATCATTGTTTGTGGTTGAGACGGCTTTGTCTAATTTTTTTAAACTGAAACTTTCTTTTTTGAAGATGGACTGGTATATTTGTGATTGATTTCTTCCATTGTAATACTTCACAGTATATATGTACCTTTTTTTTATTATGTGAGACTCAATAATTAGCATGTCAAACTCAGTTAAGTACTACTATTAAGTACTTAAATATTACCACTGTTGAGAGAATTTACCTGATGAATTCGGTAATCAATTATAGGAAAATTGAAATAGAAATATTTGTTCCTTTTATATTGTTATGAATTGTATAAACATGCAAAAATGTTTGATTTATATTATTTTGATAGTGAAAAATGGTTATTTTATAATAGTCCCGTTAGCCTAGCGTATAACCTATATCTTCTAGTTTGTGACTTTTGGCATTCATAGGACTATAAATGCCAAAACGACCGCATCACTGCGTTTGAATATTTAAAAAAATCGGCAATACACATTCCCTGGGAACTATAACCTGGTAAACGAAATTGCTGTCCCATGTTCCGGTGGTTTACTTCTTGGGGTATCGAATGTCTTTGTGTGTGACGATCAATTTGTTTTTAACTTCACAAAGTCTATCGGAAGTTTCCGTTTGTATCTCGAAAATTTCATCACAAAATTAGATAGTTAATCAGATGCATGTTGCGATTATTCTTTCAGGATCATCGGACATGCCTTTGCGTCCGTTCCGTGGATGTGCACTGAATTAAAGACAATATTGGTGACGTAATACACAACTACGTCATGCAGTATACATATTACGTCGTAAACCTTCGTGTGACTCTTGCGTGTTCAATTTCGTAGTCGAAATGTTCGGAAATATAATCCAAGAATTTAACGGAAATTAACTCTGAAAAATGAAATCCAGAATTAAAAAAATATCTTCTATGAAAACATAACAATTGAACTGTTTTGACGTCCATAGCCGATATGAATGTCAAACTGTTGCAGGACAAACCGACCATAGTGCGCTATCGCGCTGTTTACCAAGTATACATTTTTCAGTTCTATTTCCTTCTTCTATTTAAATTGCATTTTAATTTTTAAAAATAAATTATATGTTTATCTACATAAACTATTTTTACAAAAGTTTTGCAGAGTTTCATTGCTTATTAGTCATATACCATGCACGCACACATGCGTGTAAATATTAATTATGACTAGAATATTAATCATATTTAAAGTTATTATAAATAACAAATTAAAGACGCATTTTGAAGTAAATAATCTTTGAAAACCGTTAGACAACGTACAGTAGGAGTAACAAAATGAGAGAATTAATTCTGTTCACCGTCTTTGTGATGATTCTGATAATGTTTGCTGTAAGTAACAATTCATAATTTTTAATGGTCTTGATAGAATAATAATTAGAGAATATTTTAAAATGAAAAATGGATGAAAAACGTGTCTTAAAAATAAGTCAACAAGTAAAATTAACCAAAATCAACGTTTTTTTAATTTGATGGAATTATCAGAAAGAAAAAAGAGAAAATTATTTCTAAAACAAATAATTCACATTTCATTCTTTACAACAGCATTAAGTCGAGAAATAAATATCTATCGCTAAACAGGGATTACGGTTATTTAATCAATCTCTATACGGATTCGGAGCAAACTTTTATTGAAGATACCATCAACAAAATGTTCAACCTTTTATAGAAAGCATTTTAGATGGTGATATAATATAATTTTCAAACAAACAAACGGTATAACTTTCGACACAATGTGCATCTTCAATTGCTGATTTGTTTCTTTATAAGCATGAAGAAGAATTTATGAAGATCTTTGATTAAAGTTTCAGAGGAGACTGGCCAAATTATTCAACTCAATAATATGTAGATATTTTTCTTAATAATAATGAAATTTAAGAATATGTGATTTTCATTTATTTTAGTTAGCAGGAAATAACATATTCTGTCTCATATTTTCATTAATACCAATATTATTAGTTTAATGTTCCTTTCACACAATTTTTATTACACACGGGTGTAGCTAGTTAAATTGGAGGTGTTTACCCTTCCCGACTTGTCAGTTCCAAAGTTTTTACTTTGCTTCTGGATTGTGATTCGGAAATGGATTAGAATGTTGTTTTTATTTACTCACAACAAGGTAACATTTAAAGTACTATGTCAAACGTGATGACTTCAATTTTTTTCTATTGTCAACTTTCCTGTTCTATACAACAATATACCAGCTGCTTTTAACTAAATGTTTTTGTGTCACAAATAATACGCTATGGTAGAGTTTATTCTCATTACGAGAACTTTAAAAACGAAGCAAGCTGCTTTCAATTTTTTTACTCAAGTATGTTGCAATTCTAGGCTTGCCAAGGACCTGAAAAATATTTATGGCTGTCACCATACAGGTCCGTACAGAAAGTTTTGCGCCCCTTATATAACCTTTGTAAAACAGCAGATTTTATGGTTTTATTACTTGATGTTTTGTTAACTTATGTTTGTTGAAGGACTATTTGTATACACAACATACAATGTTTTTCAAATGGCATAATTGATAAAAAGTTTTAGTTTTAGTGAACTGCGGGTGATAAAATTAATGAAAAGATTTGGGAAAAATACAATTTCTTTAAATGTGGACTAAATGAATCGAAACGATTGAAACCGGTTACCAAAACTTAGTTACACGTGATTAGCGAGCACTTTCGAGGGGAAACACGAACCTCTATTAGTTACAATCTATTCTGTATTGAAAATACAAAAATATTCAGAAAAGGGGGAAAATTGGTTTTTTGGTGAGTGTATTTACCGATTATTTATTTTTCATATCACGCCCAATTCTACTGCTAAAAGATGTTTTATAGTTTCATTTAACGTAGAAAAACATTTTATTTATGCTTTGTTCCAAGTGTTGAAATCATTTTGCCACAGGACAGCAGTTTTTGTGTCTGAAATATAAAAAAGGAAATATCCGTGTCTTTTGCAATTTTATTGCATCAAATTTACATCGGTTAGATCTAGTGGTATGTCACATGTAAATAACTATTAAACAAATCATTAATAAAACATGTCAAAATGTGTTATTGCAAACTCGTGCCTAGCTACGAACCACTTTAATAGGGTGCTCCAATCTCTCAGGACTGACCTGTAATATTGTTGATAAGTATGATGTCTCTGTATTTCCATATATACCATGGCTATCTTTGACTTCCAATGTTCCAATCGTTCTCAATTTCGATTTCACATGTGACAGATGTAGCTAGCTAAACATGTCAAGTACAATTTCACATGTTTTTAATTAATTTGCCTCTTTCTATAGTTTTTAGTTTGCTTTTGCGGGGTTGGACATGAATCAGTGTCTGTGTTTGATTATAACAGACAAGGATTGTTTTACCAACATAATTTTGCAAATAAAATATTTTTTCGAGCTATTTATTATTATGATGTATACTAATATAGTTAGCTGTTCCTAATTAATTATTCACTAATTTTAGTTTTATAATCCGAATACCTTTAGTAAGTTCAGTTTTATTATAAATTGAATTGATAAATGTGCTTTGCCAAATCGCTAAACTTTTCCCTCTTACTCTTACTTTTTGCATATATCAAATGATTAAATGAAAACATAATAAGAAAATACTACACCTTTAAAGTGATCTTGTTTTTTGAAGTCAAAAATATAAATCACAATGTGTCAATCGTTTACCTGAATATGCTAAAAATATGATTTTGTGATATTTTGCTTCTGAACAGGAAATGCAAGTGTTGATATAAACATGTATAACTCACGATATTAATATTATGTTTTATTAAAATAGCCTAAGGAAAAATTTAAATTGGATTGGTAATAAATAAAAATAAAAAAATTGTTATTTAAACTGACACCTTAAAATCTACATATTAGTCATTTGTAGAGAATAAAATGTTTTTGTCTTTCTTGTCGTAGAAATGGACCTTTTTTACTAATTTACGTCAAACGATTATTTTAAAAATTCTAAATCATAACTCACTTTATATCATAGTGTGAAGTCAACTGACGCAGAATATTTATTATTGTTTATTACAAATTTGAGGTGTATTTCAAGGTCAATTTTCATACTACAGCTGTATATAAGAAGAGTTTTGACTGTGCGATCGAAACAGTTTCACACAGTTTTACTGTCGATAAATTAAATATTATACATGTTTTAAATTTAAAGCACTAGACGGCCGTTTCGGAATGCCATTCCTCAACAGTAGTTCTTGGGCTAAAATCATGAAACCAAAATTGTTTTCAAGATGTTGAAAAATTGTGTTTTAAGGCAGAAAACGACTTAAGGAGATTGTTGCAATATTTTTTTAAATATGTCGTACAATGCCCACCGTTGTTTAAAAAGTTCGATGACAAAAATTATCAAGTATTTCTATTTTTGAGATGGTCATTTTTTCAAAATGGGGATTTAGTCTGTGTATTTTATTTTGATATCAGAGGCTTATCATTAACAATTTCGGCCAACATAGAATTTTTGCAAATAACAGAACAAAAAATTTGAAATAAAATTCTAATTTTCCCTTTAATACCAATGCGTGAATCATCAAAACCATACGCGTCAAAACATTTTTTTAATTGATAAATAATGAAAATAACAATGGTCACGTATGTTTACCTTGTCGTGTGTAAATAATGTAGATTACAGTTCAGCACAAAAAATACAGAATTTCAGTGAATCATGTCTTTTTCAAAATAGATAAAAGGCCTAATAAAACATTTTTAAGATTTAAATATACATGTATTTAAATTAATACAGTAATGTTAAAAATATCAACATATGGAATTTGAAAAAAATAATTTTTCACCTTTTCTATGTTTATTTATCCTATGATTATTTTTGTTTTTTTTTATATTTAACTCGGATGGAGGCAAACATACATATACTGTATATTTTGTGTTTTTTGTGTTGCAATCATAACACAGCTTTGAATGTTTGTTTATATTGTCATGGTTTGTTAATATGATTTTACCGTATATGTGCTAATGTATTTATGCCAATCGAAAATAAAAAAAACTATAGAAAGTACAAGTACACTTAATTGTAAAAAAACGCCATAACGTTCGCGAAGACAAAAAGCACATCTTGAGATTGACAATTGATGTATCGCCGGCCTTGTCTTTTATGCTCCCCACTGGCCGCCATTACGGAACCAAAGCAGCATCACGGAACTAATGACGCACTAGTGTCAGTGACGTCATTAAATGACACAATTGAGGTCGTGTTTTCATTCTTTTTGTGTGTAACCAAGCAAGCCGGACCTTTGTCGGAACATTGTGGGCGTGACCGGCGATCCGTCAATTGTAATGACGACATTGGTAAAGCGATTTTTTCAGATTTCATATGTTGTCTTTTCAGCTGTATTTCTGATTAATTTTAAATTAAGCACGTAACTGTATATATACCTGGGTGCAGCTGTTGATATGAATATCAAATTGAATATATCTACATCTTTTATTTCAGATCAACGGATATGAAGGTAACTAAATTTCGTTAATAAAATTTAAGTGGGGATTGCTTTACACTCATTCACTCTTAGTCTCTTAGCAGTAAAATTGTAGTTATCTAGTTTTTGATTCATCTTCATATGGTATTGTTGATGTAAAATATCATCTCAACATACATTTATATTTTCATTAGCCCGCGTATTTCCCATATCTTCCCATTTGAGACTTTTGGCATTCATATAACTTTAAATGCCAAACGACCGCATCACTGCGTTTGAATATTAATATCGACAAAACACATTACCGTGGAACTATAACCTGGTATACAAAATGTCTGCCTCCATGTTCGCCGGTGGTTTACTTCTTATCGAATGCCTTTGTGTTTGATAATCAATTAGTTTTTTCAACTTCACAATATCTATTGAAATTTTCCGTGTGTAAATCGAAAATTTTCCTCCCGAATTAGATAGTTCCTGTAGTGTATGTTGTAATTTTTTCAGGATCATCGGACACGACTTTGCGTCCGTCCAGTGGATGTGCACTGAATCAAAGACTATATTGGTGACGTAATACCCAACTACGTCACGCAGTATACGTATTACGCCGTAAACAATTGTGGGACTCTTGCACTGTCAATTTCATGGAAGAAACGCTTAGAAATATAATCCCAGAATTGAGTGCAAATTAACCCTCAAAAATGAATTTCAGTTTTATTTTTACAGCACTAGACGGCTGTTTGGTGCCAAACCATCTCAATAATCCTAAAATTAGAGGTTATTTAATGTCATCTACCCCAGTGGCCTTGGAATAAAATGTACGACTGATTCAAGTTCTATTTCGTATTTGGACTTTTACCTCAATTATGACGCAAACGAAAGGCTGCATTTTCTATGCAGCAGGGTAACTGCTCGTCAAGTGTGTTGGTTTTACAAGTGACACGCTATGGTAAAGCTTGTTTCAACTATGGGAACTTACAAATTAATTGTTGAAACATGAAAGCCTAGGCGTATTAAGGCTCTCAAAAAGTGTTATGACCGTCATCACGGTATTGAGGATACCCACTAGTTTGTTATTCCTCGATATATTTGGCGTCAAATACTTCTGTGTTCCTTTCACTCTCAATTTTGGCAAGTGAAGCCAGCTAAACAGGAGACACTCATCCTTCCGGAACAGCCGGTCTCATTTCCCCTAATGGAAGTTCATGTGTTTTACTGACCTGTCAGTTTCAATGTTATTACTTTTTGGGATTGAGATTTGGGCATGGCCATCATCATTGATAAGTTTGATGTTTCTGTGTCCAGGATTGCCCTGGATATATTTGACGTCTCATAGTTCCATGTTCCTTTCACACAATTTTGATTTAACACGTGGCGGGTGTAGCTAGCTAAACAGGAGGTGCTTACCCTTCCGGAGCACCCGGCCTCACTTCCCTGGTGGAAGTTCACGTGTCTAACCTAACTTGTCAGTACCAAAGTTTTTACTTTGCTTCTGGATTGTGATTCGGACATGGATTAGTATGTTTGTTTTTGATTATAAGTTTGTTTTTTATTTGTCCATTCACTATTATCTCTACAGCAACAGTTATTTTTATATCTATTTGAAATACACTCCAAGTACTGTGCTTGATTGTTGGCCATAGGAAATTTGTTATGTTTATCTAAATTAAGGCAACTCAATTTCGATTAATATTGACCAGTGTCAATCAGGATCTTTCTATTGTTTTACGATTGTAACAACGCGCGTACGTTTTGACATGTAGTTACTAGATTTCGAGAGCTCGGTGGTATAGTAGACCATCAACTGATCTTCTTTTCTTAAATGAAAAGGATGATTCCCAAAACGCCGAGCTATCCGCCTATAGGAATAAATACGCAAGAAACTAGGTTACACCTTTTTCGAGCCTCTATAGGCGTCATTACTTGAGGCCAAATATAAATAAATCTCTGTGTAAATATATACGTTGCATATGAATAACATTTTTCCTTCCCTTTTTATAATGACGTGCCGTATTTGACAAAATGTCTATTCTTGCCTTAATTAGTGCAAGTTTCGTGAGGGAACTTTTTCTTTGAAAATAAAGCAAATGGCATTTGATTTGCCACAACTCAAATTGAGTAGGTCTGTACATTCAGATTTCAAGTCTATTGGAGGAACCACAGGTTCATGATCTTCAGTCTTGCTCAGCTAGTGACATTTATCACATATGATACCTACCCCGACTTTTCATTTATAACATTTTTTCGTGCGAAGATTGCACTTTGAACAGTTTAATGTTTTGGCATTTTATTAACTAGTACGTGTTTATCGTTCAGGAAACACACGGGAAATGACACGTGGCCTGAAACTGGACTGTAATATCGTTGTATTTGTATTAAGCAAATGTATGTGCATGTCTTTATTTCTATTTTGTTATTTCTTGCAGAAATAAACATTTCAATTCTAACACAAAGTAAGATAAAAGAAAGAAATAAAGCCGTAAAATATACATTTTATTGAAATGAATTAAGAAAAAAATAAAATGTCATTTTGGGTATACGAACCCACAACATAAGACATATTAGTCCCTACATATATCCACTACACCACGCAGGCAATTGTTGACAACGAGAGTTTATTAATATCAAGTACGAGTAAAGTACGGTATAGTAAGAGGTTATATTGGGGTAACTCTCTAAACACCGATTTTTGCAAAATTCACTGTCAGCGCATATCTCTCCATTAACCATACTTTGCATATCTAACAATAAAATAAGGTAGTTTTTGTATTCAAAATATCTTTAATGGAGAGGCATGCGCTCTATATGTATTTATTAAAAAACGTGTTGATTTTCACTGACTTGTTCCATGTTTGTATAGAGTTATACGGAGACAAAGCTAAAAGATTTCATGTGTTAAACATATAATGCAATTTTTACTGAGATTTTTACCATATAAACTTTTACAAAATGATAGTAGCTTTAGGTTTTTTCACTATAAACATGTTTATAACATACTTTTAAATTTTGAATCCTATAGGCGGATAGCTCGGCGTTTTGAGAATCATCCTTTGAAAGTTGCTTTTTATTTATGACTTACTTTAAATACAAAAATGTAAATGAGGTTAAAATGATATTTTTATTCTTGGATAAATGTTATATTGTACTCGGTTTCGAATGAAGTCATAATTTTACTACCACCTTTTCTAAAGAATGATTTCTGCATTTGGAACTCATCGTGATTTATATGAAAATAGGAAAGGATTATTTCCCTTCATATTTTAATGTTAAAAATGGGTATATCTATTTTTTAACAGCAGCTGGATTGCCAGAACCAGACTGTGAACTATGTTGTGGTGAGCCGCCATGTTGTATAACACATCAGACCGCTCCAGAGTGTGGTAAGTTTAATGAATTGGAATGTACAGCTGTACATGTCTTGAAGTCTTTCTTCTACACATGCTTGATTTGAATTTCCGCTCTTTGTCTTTGTATACTGTTCCTAAAAATTAAGCGGGAGTTTTGAAATCGCTCGTATATATACACATAGTTCCATGTTCCATAGTTCCATGTTCCGTTCACGTGGAAGGTCACGTGTCTAACCTGACTTGTCAGTTCCAAAATTTTTACTTTGCTCCTGGATTTAAATCAGACATGGATTAGTATGTTTCTTCTTGATACACAACATAGTTAACATTTATGGATGAACGATATGTACATTTGTATATAAAACAAACATTCAGGTCCATGTTACTGTTTTACTCTCTCTCTCTCTCTCTCCTCTCTCTCTCTCTCTCTCTCTCTCTCTCTCTCTCTGTATGTATGTATGTATGTAATTATAGATCAATATCTGTATTTTCAGCCCAGTTGCCGTAGATATAAAAAGCGAAAGAAGAGGTGTCAATTTGAGTATTCGAAGTTACATATATAGAAGCAACACGTGATTTCAATTTTGATGCTTTTTTTATTAAAAGACATGGAATCAATGTTTTTTCTTTTTTTTATTTCCTCCCTTCCTTTGTTTTTATTGTAAAAATATTTCATTTTTTGCTTTCCTTCCTTGTTTAACTTTAATTGTAAAATGATATTCTGGCTTTTCCTTCCTTCCCTTCTGTCATTTTTATGACTAAGCATATTTCATATTTTTATGTGTTCCTTTCTTTGCTTGACTTTGATCATAAAACGATATTCTGTCTTTATTTTGTGTTCATTTCACTCACTTTAAACATATATATATATATATATATTAATTGTTCCTTCCTATGTTTGTTTGTAAGCGTAAAACGATACTCTAAATTTTCTCCTGTCTTTCTTTTTTTTTTTTTTTTTTTTTTTTTACTTTTTTCATAAAATGATATTCTATCTTTTCCTTGTTCCTGCTTTCCCGTGTCATATTTAATTAAATACTATGCTGTGCATATCTACTTCTGTAAACTTACGTGAATCAATATTCATTGTGTATAGCTCGTCTGTGTTATAAATGAACGAGTATCTATGCTTTTTTAAATATCAGTTACATATTTTCAGTCTTTTTATGTTTGTTTGTTGTGGCCATGGTCAAGAACGTATTTTTCCAGTTATATATTGTTTCAGCTCTCTTAATAATACTGAATGACTATATGATTTGTAGTAAGGACGTAATGACATTCGTGTGAGTCAAAAACAAACATACTTTATGTCCAAATAAAAAAATAAAAGCAAAGTAAAAACGTGGAAACTGAAAAATAAGTTAAAGACGCGAACTTCCTTCAGGAAAATAAGACCGGTTGCTAGAAAGGCTAAGCGACTCCCTCCTGTTTAGCTAGCAAAATCCGCCACGTGTGCAGTCAAAATTTTGAATGACAGAAATATGAAACTATGGGGGTCGTTAAATATACCTATGGTAATTTTGGTTACAAAGACATCATGTTTTTCAACAATATTATAATAGCAAATACGTGTAAGGGAATTCTAAAACGCCAATCAACTAACCCAAACACAGATACGTACTTTAGGTGGCAACAATCCATTTCTATAAGTAAGATAATACTTTTTTCAATTGAATTATTTCATTAAATTAAAGAGAGAAAGAAAATGGTATTTATGACCCAGTCAGAATTATTTCACTTATATCGAGACATTAACGAGCAAACTACTTATCTAAATTGTCAATTCCGGACATTTATTACGCGTCGATGGCTAAATAGTTTACATGGGAACCATTAATACCGACAGTGTTTGTTATTTATTTCCAGTAGGGTGTTTTAAGAATTGTTTGTCTTATTTCCGAATGACTTACTTTGGTAAATTAAATAGTTTTATTGTCTACAATAAATAGAGCACAAACACTGTAAAATAAACGCCAATCACATGTCTTTTATACTACTGGTCCCGGATTTACAATCGTTCCTTAGTTACGATTTTCCTGAACTGAATTCTAAAAATATTGTAATCTCTTTTTGGTACTACTGATGATTAGTTTTGTTCAAACTGATACAAATGTATTATCTTAAAATTGACACCTTAAATTCTTGAATATCTTAAAAATTGCCCCCAAAAAAGTAATAATAAAATAATAATAATAATAATAATAATAATAATAATAATAATAATAAATAAATAAATAAAGATTTGAAATTTTGCAGGATTTAAGTTAAGGAAAATCTTAGCTAAGGAGTAAATGTGAAATCGAGACCAGAACCACTGATGTCGTCTGATGGTTAAGTCACACTTATACATGTCCGTGTTTGTACTACCACATTTAATAATGAACAATTGACTTACATCACGTCGGTGCTCGCTCCGTATGTGGGAGGTCGTGGGTTCGATCCCCGGCCGGGTCTGACCCCAGACTTGAAAGTGGGTAGTGACTGTTCTTTCACCAAGCACTCGGCATTACGAAATGAAAGTCACGGTTCTTTCGGATGGGAACTTAAAATGAACGAGGTCCCGTGTCATGGTGGGCTTGGCACGTTAAAGAACACTGCTGTATAATGCCATCAGCGCAACGCACAGGCAAAATTTCTGCACCTTCACCTATAGCTGGCGACGTCTCGATATAAGTGAAATATTCTTGACTGGGACGTTAAACACCATTACTCATCTCATCTCGACTCACGTCGGTGGTTTCTGTAGCAATGTTTTTAAAACAATAAGGATGATGTGGGCCGCTAAAATTACTTTTAAGCACTTTTCTCGCCATTTACTATTAGATTTATGAATATACGGTTACTTCACCTGTAAAGTCCCGATAAAAATGAAATATTTTGCATTGGTACTATTTTTGACGAAACAAAACACAATTTTTTTAAACCTAAAATAATTTTCAAAATTAGAGCTTAACTTTTTGAATATATTAAAAACTAATGAGACTATAAAATTTGAAAATTCTGCCAGATTTAAGTGAAGAAACGTCCTAGATTAGGAATGATTGTTAAACCGGGATCTGGTGATATATTTTGTCTCACTATTGCATTGACATCAGATCTTTGTAGCTTTTTATAAAATATAAATATTACTGATGTATTTAGTTTAATCATTGTTGTCTTGGAAATAATGTTTTTTCAACAATGGTGAAATCAATACGGATAAGATTAAGTGAACAAAATGCTGAGAATATACTTGTATCGGAAATGCAAGTACATGTATATTAACCAATTTTAAATTAATGAGACAACCAGCCTCACTTCCCTGGTAAAAGTTCATGTGTTAGCTAAATTTGCCGGATTTCAATAATTTACTTCCCTTTTTGGGATTGCAATTTGGACATGGACTGGTATGATCATGTTTGATTATTTAAGTCATAGTTCAGCATCACGGCAACCAATTGTACAACATACCACTTGTAATTCATTACAGTGGTTATGCAAAGTCGAAACTTTAAAACTAGTTGTCCTATTTTGTGATTGTTGTTTTGGTTGCTCTGTCATTTCTTGATATGAATCTAATGTCTTATTCCGTTGGTTGTTACAGAGTTAATATGTATCACATGTATTTGTCAGTACCAAAGTTTTTTACTTTGCTTCTGGATTGTGATTCGGACATGGATTAGTATATTTGTTTTTGATTACACATTTCTCTGTTCTATCTAAAACAAGTAAAATATTATTGTCATAATTACACTAGTTAAAATAAAAAAATAAGTATACTCCCTCATGCAAAGTATTTCCTGAGCTACAGTTGGTAAAATATAGTTTGGTCCTCAGGGTATTTTTTTAACATCTTGAATACAACTTTGGTTTCATAATTTTGGTTAAAGTACTACTGAGAATTTGGCTTCCGAAACGGCCGCCTATTGCTATTAAATTAAAACTGGTATAATATGTAATTGTATCTAATTAATTTGTAATAGTTTGTAATAAAATCATAAACCAAAATTATGTTTAAAAATGCTGAAATGACGTAAGACTGACGCACGCTAAAGAAACCACATTTTCGAGGGTAATGCATAAGAAAAGATGCATGTGAAATCATATCATGAAACATTATTATGAGACAAATCGCCTGATGTAATCTATAATGTTCAGCAGAGTTTGTTATGGAAAATTAGAGAAAATTCTATTTATTTGCATACTTTAAACGGATATCTTTACCAAAATCCTTCAAGTACACTACGGTTTCTCATGAGACCTTGAATTCTGAACTTTTAATTAAAAGAACTCTTTGAACGACGTTTAAATTTTATCAAAATCTTAATTGAAGTGACAACTTTCCGTTAAAGCTTAGATGCTTACATATCACTGGTAAAGTAATCGTTTATTTACGTATACACAGTTTAACTTCTACCATGTAAATAGATGCAATAATTAACAAAATCCTAAACAGCTTACAGAAACATGTGCAAAGTATTAGCTATTAGTTATCAGGGCACTGAAAAAAGTTTCATGGCTGTCATCACAGTATTGTTGATAAAGTTGATGTCTCTTTGTCCAAAATTACCCTGGATATATTGACGTCACATATAGCTTCATGATCCTTTCATTAAATTTTGATTACGCACGTGAAGGGTATAGCTAGCTAAACAGGAGGTGCTTACTCTTCTGGAGCACTGAGTATCACTTTCCTGGTGCGAGTTCACGTGTTTAACATAATTTGTCAGTTTCAAAGTTTATACTTTGCTTCTGAATTGTGTTTCGTACATTAAAAAGAATGTTTGTCTTTGATTTTTACTTTGCTTCTGGATTGTAATTCGGAAATGGATTAGTTTGTTTGTTTTTATGACGATGATTTAAAAAGTCAAATAAGTGCTAGACTTTTATAATGGTAATAATAACAACTTTGTTTATTGACAAACGTTGAATAACAAGAGAAGTTCATATGTTATTAGTTTGTTTAGCTTATCCGGCTGTATAGAGACGCAAGATCTTATATTAAAACAATGATAGCTTAAAATGATCTATGAGTACTTAACCTTCTTTAGTACTCAAGAACCTCGAGGTTTATTCAATATTCACAAGCATACATAATACCTATATTGTCTTAGCTAATTAGCTTCCAACAACATTATTTTCCTTTATGATAGATGCTTCCTTGAATGTTTTATTAAGTAGCTTATTGTGGATAGTAAAACTACATATACAAGGACTCATTTGGCGTTTACTTAGCTAAATTTGGTAAAATATATTTCGGTCCTTTTAGACATCTTGAAAAAAATGTTTTACAATTTTGGTCCAAGCACTACTGATAAGGAATTGTATTCCGAAACTGCCGTCTGATACAAAAAATTAAAACTGGTATAATATGTAATTGGACATGGATAAGTTTGTTTGTTTTTGATTCAAAATACTTTTTCATTTCAAATCATAAAGGAGTTCTTGAGTAGTTAGGTATCAATTTAAAAGAGGAAGGAGAACTTGACCTTCCTTATTTGTATTAAAACCTACCAAAATCTATACAAGGTAAGCTATACAGCACGGAAGTGTACTTCTACCAAATAAGTATCGGCAGTTCTTTCGTCTTATTCAGAGTCTATTCTTAATCTAATATCAATCAAAATGTTGATTTAAAATTTCATAAAGTAAGTTACTTGATAACCTTGGTCCCAAGCCGCTTAAAATAAATTGTTTTATATAACATTAGTCTGATTTAACGAAATACAAGTTTTATCGAACAAGTATGACACAGAATCTACCACACTTTGATGGCGGTAAAGTACACGTGCATTTTTAGTCAGATTTCTGATTGGGAAATCTCCGATTGTCAAATGTAAATAATGACATCATTACTGCAAAACATATGTCATAACATAGTTCAGTGGTTTTCTGTTGTGAAATATAATTTATTCACATAGTGTTGTTTTTTATTATTTAAAATAAACTAGTTGGAAATGTTAGATAAAGGTATTACTCGCAAGCATGACTCGTATGATAAGACTACTAAAAAAAACCCGATTGCGACCTGATACGGAGGGTTGTACATAAACACGGTACATATAATATGTATGTCTCGAAGATATTACAAATCTCGACATATCATTTCGTTAAAAAAGTTACTTAGATATCTTGCAATTTTCTCTATAAAACACCATTATTTCACCATTTCATATCACTAGTTTGAAATGAATGTAAAACAATTACATTATGATATCGGCATACCGGCCTTGTGCAGGGACAAAATCAATTTAAAAAACAAAAGACAATTGCCAGACAGAGAAAATAGTCATTCCCAAATGAAGTTAAAAATGACATGTTTATTTAATTTCCTGTTTACAGCCTCCCTCGTATCTTTGACTTGATTCCTTTCTTATAGATTCCAGGATTGGTATATCTTTAATCAACTGACTTTGGTATCCACACTTGACGTGATGAATTACGAGGGGAATTGTTTTAATTCATTTGGTTTCTGTGTAATTATACAGTCTTATCTTTTAATACTCTCACTTTAGAGATTCCGGTTACTTTACATTTTTTAACCGATTTCTATTTTGAAAGTACATTCATTTATTTTAGATCACATGGACAATATATTATCGTATACGTAATCTATACAAAACAATACAACAAAAGTCGTCTAAATTTGGCCAATGAGTTCCATTACTTTAAACTTCTTTTAATAGAATAGTAAATGCAAACATATTTTTGGCGATACCCAAAACAACCAAGAACATGAACCCACAATGAAAAAAATGCAAGATACATCATAATGAAATCAAATCGCTAACTATCTCTAAATTTATTTAAATCGTTTATCGAGTTGATCACTTAATTTAGAAAAAGTTCGTCGAATCGATCCCTCCAACCATCTACAAATTCATTGGAGACGTTTATACAGTCGACTCGTTTCCGTATTTTCATATAAACCTTGTCTAGTTGATACCTTCAACCATCTCCAACCATCTCTGTTTTATTCATTTTGCTCTTAATACAGTCAACCTGTCTTAAAGACCACCTTATATAAGGGTAATCTACTTATAAAGTCCAGTAGAATTGTATCCCAATTGTTCTTTATTCATATTATTTGAACCTGTATATAAAGACTACCTGTCACTTTTACTGATTGCATTAGGTTGTCTTTATAGACAGGTTTGGCTGTATTTGCTGATTGGTATCCGGTATTTGGTTAAGTAGGGTTTTTAACCCTCAAATTATCATTTTATGCATTTCAAAACTAAAATACCAAACACAAATCAAGAACAATGTATTCGGTCATTTTTGTTGCATTAAACAGATAAGGTGGGATATTTAAATGTTAAATGCAACTAAAAAATTCTAACGACAAACATTATCGTGAAAACTTTTTGATTGGTTTACAATCGCGTTATACTAATCAGCGGTATTTTGAAAGAAAAATGATTCCAGAATCTTTAATTTAAGTAATGTGATTTCAAGACAACCATAGGCTATTATCACCATAAATGTTAATTAAAAGATTGATATTAAAAGATCAATGACGTCACAGTTAAAAACAGAATTTCCAAACACATATTGATCGTGTCTTACGATAAAGTTGCTAATTGAAACTGTTTTTCAATATGTTGTCGTGGAAAGTTAATAATAAATCTGTTCTATGTTTTTGCAGCTGTTTGGGTGATTACATGTTACATAACCCTGACATTTGGGTCAGATAAAAGACACGAATTATGAAATTCTGTCGCCATATCTGTTCCTTCCTACATTTTTCTATCAAAAAGTATAATTTGACGTCCAACTTAAATATATTCGATGGCTGCCATCAGTGTGTCATTAATTAAATGACGTTAATAAAATGTCTTTCACAACCGTAGGCATGATGAGTTCAATATTTTACCAGTCTTAATTTTACAGCATTAGACGGCCGTTTCGGAATACAATTCCTCATCAATAGTGCTTGGATAAAAATTGTAGAACAAAGTATTTTTCTCCCAAGATCTTGAAAAGATATCAGAACGACTAACATATATTTTATAAAATTTAGCTAAAGACAAATTTTGCATGAGGGAGTTTACCTCAGTTTTTGAAGAATTAAAAAATTTAATTAGCCGCAAATTAGACAATAGTACATTTCTTACAATAATCACAATTATTGCCTTCTAAGTTTGTGATATCCACCATCCACCAGCAGAGATACCGGCTTGATGGTTTAAATTACATATTATACCAGTTTTAATTTTACAGCGATAGACGACCGTTAAGGAATGCAATTCCTTATCAGTTGTGCTTGAACCAAAATTGTTAAATCACCTAAAACAACACTTTGACTAATTAAGCATAGTCTAGGTTTTTTTTTTAAAGAATTGTAAATTTACGACAATCATTTTGATTAACAATGTTTTATCTGACAATACAATGTATAACTCATGAGTTATCGATATCCTCGGGGTTATTATACCTGCAGAGAATCCCGGTCCAGCTAGTGATTGTTGTTATAAACCTATTTAAATTTTGCAGCACTATCGACAGCCTGTGTGGGTCGGAAAAAAAAACTTTTGCAGAACAGAAAATTGAATCTAAACCTTATCGTCTCTTGGCTGTGCTGTAAATTGTCTAGTCAGTCACTGACACACATAATGAGTTACTAAAACTTGCAAGGGTATCAACAAAAGTTGAATTAATTATAAGTTGAAAGCTATGAAATACATATAAGCGCACTTCTAAACTAATAAATAGTTTAGTTTGCAATGACTCGTGAGGACCTATTTTGTGATAGGCACACACACACACACACACACACACACACACACACACACACACACTCTCTCTTTCTCTCTCTCTCTTCTCTCAACTTTGCAATATCTTCATTTCTAGTCTCCGTATTGCTGGATAAAACCTAGTTTGTAAACCGTAATTTGTGTGTCGCCATGATCTCCAAGTTCCCCACCTTGTAAAAGTTCAATCATGTGTATCTAAAAACACTAAAACACTTGCAGTTTTGAAAGGATCATATGGGTGTATATCGTATATTTGTTTATATTTCCTTTTAAAATTGAAATGTGCTAGATACTTCACCGCAAACGCCGACAATAGCTTCAGACATTTTTCCTGTGCCCGAGTCCATAGTTGTTTATGTATTTTTCTCAGTGATATTTCAGACTCGTATCAATATCATGCGAGAATAATTTCCAAAATTTATAACACTGGTGGACATTGTTAATGCATTTAAAATTATTATGATCCTAATAAACTGTATGAAAAAGTTAAGTATTTACGACATGTAGTTTATGAGTATGGTGATTTGTTACTTTAAAGGCAAATTATTCCAGTCACAGTATGGAGAAAATGGGAGCAGGTCTTCAACAGTTCACTATTCAAAATAAATGCAAATACAATCTTACATATACCTATTTAGCTTTCAAAATTCTTTGATATGCATTTTCACAACCAATTATCAAAAGCAAACATACCAATATATGTGCAAACAGCATTTCCAAAAGCAAAGTAAAAACTTTGAATCTGGCAAATTACCACAAACACGTAAAATAAAAGCTGACATTAAATCTTCTTTGTTCTAAAAATATCTAAAAAATAGCATTACTCATGATTGATTTCACTATGGCAAGAAAACATAAAGTTATGTTGCTCTATATTTATTTCGACTCGTGAGATCTATCTCAGGAAAAGTATGAAAAAAAAATTATTTAAGGAACTTGAATTGGTTTTACGAAAATGACCCCACAATGAGCAAAGCGGGGGAAATACGAAAAAACAATCAAAATACTCTATATTTGTATGAACACAGTGGAAAAAGGAGTTCACTGTCATATGATTTTTTTCTTCAGAATTTATTGTTTAATCAAAAAATTAGGTAAAAAAGTTCAATGTAGTAAATTTAGAGCTACTCGGCAGTAAATAATTTTAAATTAATTTTTTCAATCATCAAAAACACACCAATCTATGTCCAAATAATATTCCAAAAGCAGAGTAAAAACTTTGAAAGGTGACAAATAAAGCTTAACCAGTGCTCTGAAAGGGTAAGTACTTATTAACTTCTTCAACCACAAGTTTAATCAAAATTCAGAATACCTTAAAAAATTACACATAAAATTTCACCATTCTTGTAATGACACGTTCATTATAGGATGTGCTTATATCACCACGATTGTATTCGCAAAGAAAGATTGCACAAAAATTTAGAATAAACGTTATTGTCTTTTTTGGTATATTGACTCATTTGACTATAGAGGTTAAGAAATTCTTTCATTTATTGATTTGTATATCATATTTAGTAACGCTACTTCAAAGAATAAGTTTTCCTTTATTTTCTTCAAAAAGACTCTTCTCTTAATACGTTCTGGAAAAGTACATAACTTATAAAGAAAGAATAAAAATGTAATTTCATAATGATTAATTATTGTATCACAATAAAATGTTGAAGAACTATCGACCTTAAACATTTAATGGGGTTTTTTAAAATTAAATTAGAAAAGTTACAAAATAAATGAGATTCGTTTGAAAGGCTACAATTAGCTATTTCTTCTGGTTAAAATATTTTAGGCTCTGGTAAAGTATCACTTTAAGTATCACAGGCGAAGCATTGAACGCCTATTTAGTTCGACTTTAATACAAAAAAATATTTCACTTTATTTTTTTACCTATTTCGATCGTTTAAGACAAGGAGTTACAGTAAAACATACCAATATGCGTTGTTAATGTCTTTTTCTTATTTCTTTTAATTGTTGTTTATTTATTTTTTGTTCTTTACCCTAGTTTGACAATCATTTTAACTTAAGAGTTTGCAAATTCGGTTAAATATGTGAACTTCCACCAGAAAAAGTACACCACACGTTACTACTTTATTTAAAGGCAAATTTAGGACTTTGATCATCACATGCCAATATGTGTTTCTCGTGTCTTTTAATTATGCTTTAAATTGTTGTTGTTTTGCATTAACCAAGTTTGACAATCATTTTAACTAAGATTTACCTCAACTTAAATCAAGCATATTTTGACAATCAGTTATGAAATTCATATTGATAACAGTATAATATATATATGTTTTAAGCTTAAAGGGATCTTCGAAATAACATTTCAAATTCCCGAATGTCTTAAAAACTCATTAACATAACAATTTTATAAGAATAAAGTGAAGGTAAGTCATAGTTTAGGAATAATTGTGAAATTATGGCTTGGTTGCATTTGTTGGAATTACAGATTATTTCAGCAACATTTTTATCTTGCCCATTTTCATATTATAACATACAGCTTTAACTTCTACAAATACTTACTTTATCCTTCTTTCTTTGGTTTTGCTACAAAACCAATACAAACTTAAACATCCATGTCTAATTATTACTTAACAGGAACAGGAAGTGTTTAACCTTCCGGAACACCTGGCCTCACATTCCTGGTGGAAGTTCACGTGTCTAACCTGACTTTTCAGTTTTTACTTTGCTTCTGAATTGTGATTCGGGCATGGATTAGTATGTTTGTTTTTGATTAACCTGTTTTAATTTTGAGTACGAGCAATTTCCTCATCAGTAGAGTTTGGATCAAAATGCCTATGTTTAAATCACAATATCAACAGCAAAGAAAAAATGAAAACTGGCAAATTGGCAAATTAAAATAATGTGTGACCTTCAAACATAAATCTGCTGTCAGGTGCTCCGGCAGGGTATATACCTCTTATTAGCAAGCTACACACGCAACCTGTGTAATCAAAATTGAGAATAAAAGGAAAATGAAGCTATGGAAGATCAAGTATATCTAGGGTAATTTTGGATACAGAAACATCATACTTACCAATAATATTGTGATGGCGGCAATAAAACTCTTTGGGTGCCATGGTAAGCATATGCTTGCAATATCATTGAGTCAACAATGTATTTGTAAACAACAGCTTTTGTTGTATAAAGCTTCCAAAGTTGAGACCAAGTTTACAATAGTCTATTTACTATTAAACAAACCTATCACTATAATGATAAACAGAAATTATTGCCACATAATAAAGGACATTTGGAAATATAAAAAGTCATCACGTTTTTAATTTTTAAGGTATCTTTTGTGTGTGTCACAATGAGGTATAAGCTATATCTTAAAGAACTTAAAGTATTAGTTGTAAATTAAAACTGGTATAATATGCAATTGTATCATATATATATATATATATATATATATATATATATATATATATATATAATATATATATATATATATATATATTGCTGATTTTCCCCAGATGATGCATCCTAATGAAACAGTTGGAAAATATGTACCTATTTCATTCAATAAAATAATCATTAATCTTTATGGTGTCTAAGTATTCATTGTTTTCGTGCGTCAGACAAACCCATTTACTTGTCACCGAAAATTTATAACAAAATTACAAAAGCTACAAATTTACCATCCCACAAAATGGTTAAATAAATTATTTCACAACATTACTTTAGATTAACAAACATTACCTTAGCTCTTAAGCTTCATCAAACAGCCTATGAATAAATCATATTGAGATTTGAATAGCAATTACAAAAATATAGCTGATGGCCTGATTTGCAACAAGGGATTTTATAAAGGATTTTCTGTAAAAGTTTTTGCATGTTTACATGGGAATAAAAATAACAAAATCCTTTCATGTGTCTAAAGACTGAAATTATTATGTCATCTGTCTCTGTTTTCTTTAGTACGACATGTTGAGAAGGTTAATCACTTAGCAATACAATCGATTTTTATGCCTTTATATATTGAAGAAAATAGCAATCAAAAACAAACATACAAGTCCAAATCGTAATCCGGAAGCAAAGTTTAAACTTTGGAACTGACAAGTTAGGTTAGACACGGGAACTTCCTCCAGGGAAGTGAGGCCGGATGCTCCGGAAGGAGAAACGCCTCTTGTTTAGTTAGCTACACCCGCCACGTGTGTAATTTGTTTAAGTTGCAAAAGACATATATAATGAAAAATTAAACTATGATCATTTATTTATAATAAGGATATCAGGATAACATAATAATAATAATATACATGCTTGGCTGGTTTTTTTTTTTTTTTTTTTTTTTTTTTTTTTTGATGTTTGTTCAAATAAAGTTCATTTGTATTATTGACGATGTTTAAAAAAAAAAAGAAATATGTGAAACATAAAAAATGGCCAGTACCTTTCAGAAGTACTAAAAATACACCCGTTGCGGAATTTCACCTGTTCACTAGTTAGTTTCAAAGCTTTTACTTTGTTTCTGGATTGTTAATCGGTCGTGGATTAGTATGTTTGTTTTTTATACTAAAAACTTATCTGACCAAATTAACCACAAATTTACCGATCTATTTTCATATCTCAATCTTAAAAGCAAAGTAATTTTGTTTTAAAAACTGACAAATTAAGCTTCGGAATGTTAAACACTTCCTACTAATCTAGCATTAGCCGCCATTTGTAAAATGAAAATTGAAGATGAAATATGAAATGTCAGATATACAGAGAATAATTGTAGATCCGCCATACTTGACTTATTCCTCATGATTCTCTGTGGAACAAAAGGCCACAACAACACCTCTCCATCTGACACGGTTCTTGGGTATCTTCTTCAGTTCAGCCAAGGTCTTTCTAGCTGTTTGTGCCTCTGTGTCTATTCTCCTTCGCCAAGTCTGTTTAGGCCGGCCTCTCTTCCTCTTCCCTTGAGGGTTCTAATCAATAGCCTGCCTGGTGGCATTTGATGAAGGCTTGCGGAATGCGTGGCCAATCCATCCCCACTTTCGTTTCCTAATCTCAGACACGATTGGAATGTGTCTGGTCCTGTCCCATAGTTGTTTGTTTGAGACAACTTCAGGCCATCTGATGTTGAGGATGTTCCTGAGGTATCTGTTTTATAAATATCTGGAGTTTGTGGGTGTTGGTTTTTGGTTACTCTCCAGGTTTCTTATCCGTATAGTAGGATGGACTTGACGTTGGTGTTAAAGGTACATTATAGGTACAGTCCAAAGTCGGTAATTTTATTAATAGTGGTTCTATTGATTTCAAGTTCTATTTTGGTTTATAAGGTTTCGTTATTATATTTGGTTAGTGTCAAGTGTTTTGTCCTATATAATTTGTCAAGTAATTGCACGCATGAACGATGAGGTTTGGGAGTGGTAGTGACAATGCGGGTCTTCTTAAATGCAGACACCTAATGTTATTGTCTTGATATGTTGATCATTGTTACTATGTAAGTATCAAAGCTATTTTATAAGATTTTCTTAACTGGAGCATATATTTGAAATTTGAAGGAAGTATGAATTTTTTTGGTTTTGTATGGTGGAAGTTCACGTGTTTAACTTTCTTTGACGTCACATAGTTCAATGTTCCTTTCACTCTCAATTTTGATTACAGACGTGATGGGTGTAGCTAGCTAGACAGGAAGTGCGCACAAGAAGCAGTGCGTCTAGTGCTGCAACATTAAAATAGGTTTAATAATTGTTTAGCAGTTTTAATTTTGCAGCACTAGACGGCCGTTTCGGAATACAATTCCTCATCAGTGGTGCTTGGACCAAAATTATGAAACCAAAATTAGTTTGAAGATGTTGAAAAGCTACCCAAAGGACCAAAATATATTTTACCAAATTAAGCTAAGGAAATACTTTGCATGAGGGAGTATACCTTAGTTTTTGAGAAATTTCAAATTTTAACTTGCAGGAAATTTAATAATAGTTATGTAACAGAGAAGTAATTTCAGTCACTGATTTCGATACATTATGTGAACCAAATCAACAATTTTTTATGTTCAAGTTTGGTCTTTACCTCCAAGGCAATGATTCTGATACAATATGCGGACCACAACAAACAACTTATTTCGCGACCAGTTTTTGGGTCTTTAACGGCTTCTAAGTCTCATGCAATTTGCGAGTGTTGGAATACACTTATTCTACAGTCAATAGGTTTGGTATATCTATGGGGTCCAAACAAACCTCATTTCAAGAATTTTGTCCAAGTAGTACTGATGGGGAATTTTATTCCGAAACTGCCCTCTAGTTCTGCAAAATTTGTAAGGGGTTTTAAATAATCAGTAGCATGTTTCTGTCAATGTCTCTGATATATATTTGAACGCTTAACTAACTTAAAATACCATAGCTAGTGGTTTTATTCCACTTAGGCAGAGCAGACAAAAATATTTGACAATCACATTGTCCTAAAGAGCGATCACTGGCACCTATAGTGATAATTCAATATTACTATAAACAATTAAATGCTGGCGTGTGGTATTATGTTGATTAAATTTATTGTATAACTATAGATCTAATGTTCTCTACAGCTTATTTACCGAATGTTAACCTGCAAACATCATGGTCAGAAAAATACACTTATAAACAAAAACAGTTTCCAACAATACCGTGTTAAAAGTTTAAGCGAATTTTCTAAGCAATATCGCCTACGTAAATACTGTAAATGATGTAACGCATTTTGTTATTCCATTCAACAGTTCAGATTGGTAACAATTCCTAGATAAAGATGTTTCCGTCCAGCCTTATCTGCTTGTAATTCAATTTCTATCGGGTCGATAGTTCCGTAAATAAAACCTTATCACCATACGCTTTTCTATTTGTATATTACCTATCACAACATCAAAGTTATCCACGTGAAATCGTTAAATGAATAATAATTAGGCAAAGCGCCAATTTTCACGTCTTATGAATATTCATTAGGTGGGCGTGTAAAGTCGCAATTTCATTTGTTGCTGATAAATAATTCACAGTTGTTGAATGTACAAAAACAGAGAAGAGGAATATTGGATCCATTTTATTATTGGATAGATAGATAGATACTGGTAAAGAACTCTTGGAGAACACCTTGATCAGACGCTTAACACGCTAACACACACAGAAAGGTAAGTTATTTACTTCTACTAATATTAAAACTTTAGTACTTATATGAAATACTAAAGTTGATACTAAATACTGATTTTTTATCACAAAAAATGAAGTCCACTAAAATCGCATGCGAATTGATTTTTTTTCTTTTTTCAATTTTTATTTTATTTTATGAGCACTTATGATGAAGATTTTTTCTCCGCAACGGCTGTCTAGCACTACAAAATTAAAACAGGTTTAATAATGATGGCGTAACCCATAATGTGATATTTTCACGTATCCGCTAGAGTTCGTAATTAAAAAAAATATTAAAAAAACAACAAATGTATGAAACAACAGAGGATTGAGTCGGTTAATTAAAAAACAAAAACTGGTACAGATACTAGTTCTAAAAATACTAACTCTGTAACGGTTATTTCCCGAAATTCTAATATTGTAACGGTTACTTCTCGAAATATTAATACTGGTCCCGGTTTCACAATCATTTCTTCACTTAGGATTTTCCTTGACGTAAAGCTCGCAAATTTAATTGTTAAGATATTTGGGAATTTAGGGTGACAATATAAAAGGGTATATTAAGCTTATGACGTCTGCACTTAGTTTTGACAAAACATATTTTAGTTCTAAAGAGAAATTGCCAAAATGTGCTAGAATTAGGTTAAGGAAAATCTGAGCGAAGGAATGATTGTGAAACTGGGGCCAGTAACGGTTACCTCTTGAAATACGGATATTGTAATGGTTACTTCTCAAAATACTGATACTGTAACGGTGACCTCTAGAAATACTGATATTGCAACGTTTACTTCTCAAAATACTGATATTGCAACGGTTACTTCTCAAAATACTGATATTGCAACGGTTACTTCTCAAAATACCAATATTGCAACGGTTACTTCTCAAAATACTGATATTGTAACGGTTACTTCTAAAAATACTGACACTGTGATCGTTACCTCTCGAAATACTGACACTGTGACTGTTACCTCTCGAAATACTGACACTGTGATCGTTACCTCTCGAAATACTGATATTGTAACGGTAACTTTTCCAAATACTGATATTGTAACGGTAACTTCTCCAAATACTGATATTGTAATGTAGACATCTGGAAATACTGATAGTCTGTGAGATTGCATGCATATGGATTGATAAAATAATAGACAATAAATATTGCAAAGATGTTATTAAGGTAAGTGAATGAACAATTGATTTTTTTTCACGACAAAACAACGCACTCCAAGAGATATAATATTAATAATTTGATTAATGTAAACGAAGTGTTTCCTGATGGGAAATTGTAGCAACTAGACAGAGATGTAATAATTGATAAAATTTCGTCATCGTTTAAGATGCAATTTTGCATAATAAATTAAGATTTAAAAAAAGCACCGTTTTGAAGAGACAACATATAGTATAGTTTGAAACAGAATGAAATCGGAACGAAATGAACACCTGAAAGAAAACGGGCAAATAGGAAAAAATAAATAACTTAAAGGCATAAAGGAAATAGGAATTTAAAAAAAATTCATGAAAATATAAGAAATAGGAAAAATGAACATAGTCAAGGAAAAGAATGAAGTAGCCAAAAAAGAGCACTTTAAAGAAAAAGAAAAAGAAAAAAAACACAACTTAAAGAAAGAAAGGAAATAGAGATTAATGAAAACCTTAACAAAAATATACGAAACAGAAAAACCAAAACTGCAAAGAGAAGGTACAAAGAAGGAAGAAGAAGAAAAATGAACACTTTAAAGAAAAGTATCAAAATAAAAATAAAAAACAATTCGAAAAGGGAAAAAATAGGAAAAGTAAACAATTTAAAGGAATAAACGAAATAACGTAAAATTAGGTACAAAGGAAATAAGTGAACACTTTAAAGAAAAGAAACAAAATAGACAAAAAATACTCGAAAACTTGAAAAAATGAAATAGGAAAAATGAACACATTCAAGGAAAAGAACAAAGATGGAAAAAAAATGAAAACTTTAAAAGAAAAAAGAAAAAAATATACTTAGATAGAATTATGATGCTGTCGTGTACCATTTTTTTTAAAATTTAATCATTACATACATTAAAAAAATGGTATATACAATGTCAATGCAATTTAGTAAAATATTTGAAATATAGCAGAACTCATTTTTTTCATCCAAAGCTGTGAAATAGTAATGCCCGTATAGAATTCCATTCAAAATATATTATCCCACCGAGTATTGGTTAAAAATATAAAAGTAACAGTTTCGTATCAAGCAAATAATCTTGGATAAATAGCATGCATGTTTAATGTATTAGGAAGAAAGTGGAAATTTATTTAATCAATACAAATTTTACAGGCATCATACATCAAATCAAAAACTTTTTTTTCAAAATCCCAATATGTCTTTTCTTTTCTTGTTTCTGACATTCTCTTTTTTATGTTTGCTGTTTCCTAGTAACAGTTGTTGCTAGCTCGACAGGAGATACTTGCCCTTCCGAAACGCCAGAACCAGACATTACTTTTCTGGTAAAAGTCAACGTCTTGTACATAATTTGACAGTTTTCAAAATATAATCCTTGTTCTCTGTGTCCTGGTAACAGTTGTAGCTAGTTCGACAGGAGATAATTGCCCTTCCGAAACACCAGAACCAGGCATTGCCTTTCTGGTGTAAGTCAAGTTGTACTTCATTTTACAGTTTTCAAAACTTAATCTTTGCCCTTGGGATTGTGATTTGAACATGAATCGGTATGTCGGTGATTCACTACTATACATTTTTTATTTAATGTTCCTTTCCTCCATTTTTAAATTCGGATTGACTTCTATCTCGCATGTTGTAACTTGTTTCAGTTTTTGTAAAATGAAAAATTATCATGCAAAGTATTTCCTTAATTTGGTAAAATATATTTTGGTCCTTAAGGTAGCTTTTCAACATCTTCAAAATAATTTTGGTTCATAATTTTGGTCCAAGCACTACTGATGAGGAATTGTATTCCGAAACGGCCGTCTAGTGCTGTAAAATTAAAACTGGTATAATATGTAATTCTCTTCTTTTTTGACTCGCAACAGTCAAATAAGTGCTTTTCTTCAAAATTATGCATCTCGTCGATGTGTAGTTGTCGACCATTCGCGGTTCGTTTTGACGATTGTATGTCGGAAAGAATTTCATCTCTGTTAAAAAGGCACAAAATGGTGTGCAGCAATATGATGCCAATTTTAAAACATTAAAAGACGCCATAAGTGTATGCTTATAGACGAGCGAGAAATACAAAAACATTCCCAAGCATTATTTTATGTCAACTTTTATTTTGAGAAAATAAGCTAAATTACAATTTCTAGCTACATACACCCGTGACATGTCAAATAAGAGAATCTTGATTGGGGAGTAGACAACTATCCCATCCCTTGTAGTAAACTGTTAGCTATATGTATGACAAAAATACATGGAACAAGCAATCAACTTCCCCAGCTTTAATTAAATTTTATATTTGTTGCGATTCGGACATGGATCAGTATGTTTGTTTTTGATTATGTTGCGAAGTGAATAGAATCTTTTATCGGTTTATACATCTGATACTCCACGAAGACGCATGAAATGCAATGTGCTATGCAATAATTGTTTCTAATGGTTAAATTTGAGGTTTTTTCGTCAGATGAGGGAAATATTGCCGGTCAGAAAATAAATTAGAACAATAATTGATAATTCAATGTTCTATGCAATAATTATTTTAAATGGTTAAAACTGAAGTTGTTTCTTCAGATGAAGAATAGGTTATTTCAATAAAAATTATCAAAAATAATGTACATTTTGATGTCAAAAAAGAAGAACAATAGTGAAAATGTAATGCGCTATGCAATAATTATTTCAAATGGTTAAAACTGAAGTGTTTGGTCAGATGAAGCAAAGGTTATTTCAAAACGAGTATCATTGGTAATATAAATTGAATATTGCCGTCAGAAAAAAATTTAGAACAATATTGATAATGTAATGCGCTATGCAATAATTATTTCGAATGGTTAAAACCGAGGTTGTTTGGTTAGATAAAGCAAAGGTTATTTCAAAACGAGTATCATTGAAAATGTGAATATTGCCGTCAGAAAAAAAAATTAGAACAATATTGATAATGTAATGCGCTATGCAATAATTATTTCGAATGGTTAAAACCGAGGTTGTTTGGTTAGATAAAGCAAAGGTTATTTCAAAACGAGTATCATTGAAAATGTGAATATTGCCGTCAGAAAAAAATTTAGAACAATATTGATAGCTTTAATCACGCATGGATTCTATTTAAACCTTAACCTTAATACTAAATTCATACCTTGGGACTTTATTGATTTGCATAGCGTAGAGTTGAGTGTTTTACACTTTGCCTAGCTTTTTTTCACTCATATCGAGTTGATAGTTTATGTAACGGTGGATTGCTCATTGTGCTAGAAGTCAAATATTGGGTATCGGCAAACAAAAACATATGACAAACATTTAAGCATTAGGATAGGCACGAGTGGGTGGGAATCGAATAAAGGTGTCCCGAAACATTTTGATCTACAAGTCGGTAGTCGATCGCACCAGTTAAAGTGGTCTTTATGGACAGGTGAATCATATATAAAGGTTCACATAAACACAATTAAAGAGCAATCGGAATAACATTTTACTGGCTGTTTAAACCAGATGGGCCTTATATAGTTAAAGTTAAAGTCTGTCCCCAGCCATTAGGCCCATCAGGCCGGAGCTTATCCCGGTTTCGGTGGCGTTAAGCGACTGAGAGTACAAGACTCCCCCCTGAATGGGACGCCGGTCCATCGCAGGGTTAACCCCCTATATATAGGGGTCATATGTAGCAAGGTTAAACTTTCGACTGGTCTGTACTGTGATACCGGTCAGGTGTAGCAAGGTTAACCGGTTGATTCAATGACTCAAAAAGCCTAGATGTATCAAATGATTTGTTAGCAGGTAAAATTGATCTTCGGTGAATGTTTTAGGTTTCATGGGAATTCTCTGTAAACATTGCCAGAACACTGACTTCATAAACCAGGGAATTAATCTATAGAAATTACTCGTTTTAGTTTTCCACGACCCCAAATGTAATTAACGCAAATTCTTAATTAAATTGTTTTTGTAATAAACTTGGATCTGTTGTTTAATTTCGAGAGAAGTAAAGAAATCACGTGATCCTTGTGTGAACACGCTTGTTTTTATTACAGCTGTTCACAGCCAATAAAATATATTTACGTATTCTTATTTGACACAAACAACACATTTTTGATTTATAAAAAAAACCTTAAGGGATTTTAAAAAAATGGTGAAAAATGCCTCTTTTAACAAACTAAGATCCGTTGAAATTATAAAAATCAGATTTTTTTTTTGGTTCTCAATGTGGCCCCGGTGTTACTACACGTAGCTAGATCTTATAGAAATGAAGTTAATTTTACTTTTTGTTATGGAACAATGAAAAAATTGGACATTTTGCACATAGAATAATTTGCGAAGTATTATACTTCCATAACAAAAAAAGAAAGAAAATATTGACTTCATTTCTTATAATTCAATTTATAGAATATTTTTCAACAACAAATCAACAATTTAAATAACAAAATTGTCGCAGCAAGTAAAAAATAGCATCGCTATGGCGTAGGAATTCTAATGCCTCCGTGCGTCATCCATAATACGATGACGTCACTGAGAGCAAATACAACAGTAAAGTATGGCCAATCAAAATGCTTGAAACAAAGGAGAATTGGATTATGAGGTTATTCATCTTCTTGTTGTTCACGTGTTTAACTTAATTTGACAGTTTTCAAACTTTTAACTCTGGTTTTGTAATCTTGTTTTGTACATGTCCAATGGTATTTTTGTTATTGATTCATTGGTTTTCTTTAATTTCCTTATAGCATAAGGTAGCAATGGATTATCAACGGATTTTACTTAACAAAATTAAACCAATGTTTCAAATCCTTCATGGATTTCCGTTCGTGGCAAATATAACGCAAATTCACTGAAAACTATTCATACTCCATTGTTTTATGTGTGTATCTCTCTCTCTCTCTCTCTCTCTCTCTCTCTCTCTCTCTCTCTCATTCATAATGTTCTACAGAATGCTTTACTTAATTGCTTGTATATAATGCCATGTTGTAATAATTGTTATATTATAGATGCACAGGAAACTGGTTAATATAAGAGTTTTACTCTTGTTCCAGGATCCTGATTTGTTAAATTGTTTCATTATGTTATTGATTTGATTTTCAAATAAATATTGTTTAAACTAACAAAATTAAACCAATGTTTCAAATCCTTCATGGATTTTCGTTCGTGACAAACATAACGCAAATTCATGTTAGCTTACCTTGCTAGAAATTTGAAACCTTACCTACTTCAAGAACAATTAATATTGCAGGAACTACAGACAACGGTTTCTATCAAAATTCTATGTTTTATATTTTAACAACCATAGAGTTATGATGCATTGCTCAAATATAAAAACCCCGTTTATTGGTCTTTCTGAAATATTAACGTGATAGACAATAACCAAATGTAATTTGAAACTTTCGTCTTAAATTTTTTAAAAATTTATAGAAAATATATTTGCAACATCTATTAAGATATCGGTTTTTGTTAGTTGTAAATATTTGAATTCACGCTGCGACTTTTGTTTAATAAATGCAATGCACATGGTAACAGTGAATGAATGACACTCGTCTATTATACGCGCCTACGGATGCGTCTAAAATATAGATGTTGAAAAAAACTACCAAATGAACATTTTAAATGTCTTTTTACAGTACAACAAATATTTTTGCAGAAAATGTAATAATACATCACCTACCAAAATATTAGTTAAAAAACTTTCTTAATATTATTCCCCGAAGGGGAAATCCTTTTGAAAATGACAATATAAATTTAGCTCTTAGTGAATATTTCGGTTTTACAGCTAACTTTTAGTTTGTGACAGTCAGATGCAAATACATGTACACCAATCCATGATCAAATTTAACAAGCCAAAAAATATTAAAGTTTGTGTTTTAAATTACATCATCTATCAAACTATTAGTTTTCGTTTATGACAATAAAAACAAACATACCAATCAATGTTTAAATTTAACAACTCAAACCAAAAAAAAAAAAAAACAAAATAAAAAATAAGTAATATTCATGTTTTAACAAAAATACGGTTCACAATGAACGACAAACATTTATGGCAGCAGTTGAAATATGAACGTAACACAAAATTATCGAATGCAATTAAAAACCTGGCATACTTAAAAAATGTTATAAAAAACTTCAATCTTATAATATTTCAAATAAAGGAACACAATAATATAGCTATTTTTTAAAAAAGAGTTTTTTAGCAATCTCAAATATCACAATTTTAATATTGTCAATATAACAAAGAGCATTGCATTATGAAAGTAGCTATAAACCTTCAATAAAGGCATGCATTTCCTTAACAACGTTTTGTTTAAATAATAGACATTGTTTTATGTTTCTGTTTAAATATAATATTTGAAATATGATTAAAGCAGAACAAAAGATTAATAATTACCAAATCCTTGTACATAGTTATCGTTTATTGTTTGAAATAGAGAAAGCAATTAGAAGCTAAAAATAAATATATATATACATTGTATATATATATACACGCTATAAATTCTGCTGTTTCTGAAGTTGTCGCTATAACAATTTTAACTCTATACCCAGGCGTTCTGTATATAGGAGTGGTCGCTATAGCAGGTTTTACTGTATAGACAGGTGGCACTCGCACAAAAAATATTCAATTTAGCAGGTAGCCTTTATTTTGGAGTGGTCGCTATAACAATTTTAACTCTATACCCAGGCGTTCTGTATATGGGAGTGGTCGCTATAGCAGGTTTTACTGTATAGACAGGTGGCACTCGCACAAAAAATAGTCAATTTAGCAGGTAGCCTTTATTTTGGAGTGGTCGCTATAACAATTTTAACTCTATACCCAGGCGTTCTGTATATAGGAGTGGTCGCTGTAGCAGGTTTTACTGTATAGACAGGTGGCACTCGCACAAAAAATAGTCAATTTAGCAGGTAGCCTTTATTTTGGAGTGGTCGCTATAAAAAGTTTTACTGTATATACAGGCGGTATTTATATAGAATTGGTCACTTTAGCGGGTTTAATTTTACCGTATAGACAGGTGGTCATCGCATAAAAATAGATAATTTAGCAGGCTTTACTACATATACATATGAATGGTCATTTCTGCAGGTTTTACTGTATATACAGGTGGTCTTTTTATAGAAACAGTTGCTTTAGCAGTTGGTACTGTATTATCAGATGGTCCTAGCATAGAGAGGCGAGTTGAGTTGAGTAATGGTGTTTAACGTCCCAGTCAAGAATATTTCACTTATATCGAGACGTCGCCAGTTATAGGCGAAGGTGCAGAAATTTTGCCTGTGCGTTGCGCTGATGGCATTATAAAGCAGTGTTCTTTAACGTGCCAAGCCAACCGTGACACGGGACCTCGTTCATTTTAAGTTCCCATCCGAAAGAACCGTGACTTTCATTTCGTAATGCCGAGTGCTTGGCGAAAGAACAGTCACTACCCACTTTCAAGTCTTGGGGCAGACCCGGCCGGGGATCGAACCCACGACCTCCCACTTACGTAGCGAGCACTCTATCAACTGAGCTACCACAGTGGTTAGAGATCACCACTTTAACAGGTTTTACTGCTTATACAGGAGTGGTCGCCATACAAAGCAGGTTTTTAATTTATATAATCAAACCTTATTGTATACATAAACAATACATATGATGAATTCCTATAGAAGTTTGATCGAGATGATTTGTTTCTTTTTCTACCACAACTGTGCAAATACTGTTACCATGTAACCAACGAACGCATACAATATGACAACATCATAAACAGAACCATATAGAAATCGTCAGGGGACTAGACTACATGCAGCATAAACTATTAATGCTTTGAAGCGAAATAGTGTTTATAAATAATTAATAAAAGTAGATTATAAAATGTTTGTTATACAGTACAGGCCTGTCGAACGTTTAACACAAAGCTAACAAATTTGTGGCGAATCGGCAGGTCGACCCATCCCCTCGTTAGCTATATGTAAACAGCTGGTACAACCCAACCTGCCTTAAAGGCCACTTATATATAAGGACAACCTGTTTATAAAGGCCAGTAGAATCGTATCCCAATTGTTCTGTATTCATATTATTCCAATCTGTATACAAAGGCCACCTGCCCATAAAGGTCACTTTTACTGGTTCCCTTGGGTGGCCTTTATAGACTGTATTTATCTTTCGCGGGCTTTTCTGTCACTAGTTATGCATATCTCGGACATTCGGCAGTCCAACATTGACTTCTTTTGCCGATAGCTCGACGTTAAACTTTCCGACAGGTCGGTAGTGTATTGCTAGAAGTAATAACAATATTGCTTTGTAATACTGGGATAACACGTGTATAATACAACCTGGTGAAAAATTAATGTACAAGCATCACCGTGACTAGGGGATATTCCAATAAACCACAAACATCCTTTTTTTATTAGATGTTGTTAGTTCAATTTTTGTAAAACTAGAACCATCTCTTGAGAGCCAAATATACCCCACCCCACAACATTTAATGTTTTCAAGCGATCTTGACATTTCCTATCTGGCTATGGTATACCTTTTGACCATTATGTATATTAATGTGAAGTTTTATGACAGTCGTCCAGAGCAATTATGAGATATGGTTCGATTTTAAACTGACGGACAGACAGATAGATAGATAGACATAAAGCTTATTTTCATTTAAAAATTCTAAACGCGCGTTTTATAACCAACGAATTGCAAAATAAATACATTCGGGTGGTTTGAACCCTACAGAATAACTTAAACCACTTGATACAATATTTTTGTGCTTATGATTGATGTCTATAAAAAACCGCCAATTTTACAATATGTAGTCTAAATATCTTGTAGCATTGTGCATATGAAAGTATCCGGAACGAAAACGTATTTGCGGTATTTTGACATGCTTAGCATCGTAAACAAAAGATACAAATGTAAAAAAGAAACGTATTTCAATATGAACTTAACAGCCCGTGCCACAAAAATATTTACCAAACCCTTTATCATTTCTGACCACTGCGGCAGCTCGGCAGGAAGAGTGTTTGTATGTGAGAGGTCATGAGTCGGAACCCCGCCAGGTCTGACCAAGTCTTGAAAATAGGTAGTGACTGTTCTTCTGCCAAACACTCGGTATTTAGAAATGAAAGACACGGGGTCCTTTGGAAGGCACCCGGATAGTCGATGTCCCGTGTCACGGAAAGCGTGGCCGTTAAAGAATCCTACCTGCACATTGCCACTTTACCTAAAGTCTGTCACGTTTCGATATAAGTGAAATATTCTTGACTGGAACGTTAAACGCCATTCAATCAATCAATTTATCACTTCTGGTTTTATTGTTCGCTGTTTTAACGTTTTGATAGAAACTTTTGTGTAATTGCATTTTGAGAAAATAAATCCAATTCTGGACCCCCATTGCCTTAAATTTAGTACTACGCGATTTTTGATTTTGAATTATCGATTCATATTTAGCACGAAATGCAATGCTTACATCTAAATAACAGAATTTTTATGTGACAAAAGTGAAAACACGATTAGCAATCAACATCAAAAGAAGTGAACGGTGACGGCTTTCTCTATTATCTATCGCAGATAATTGTCTAGATGTCATAACGCGGAACAGTTAATCTGCTAAATCCATTTATAATTTAATAAAAAATCTATTTGCGGAGCAAAATTTAACTCCTAGCTACATTGTCTTGGGACATTTATCTATCTATATAATATAAGTAATTTTTTTTCTATAATCACTTAATTTGATTTTATTGCGTCTACTGTCATTTTTACTTTTTCACGGTCCGTAATTATATATATTAATATTGTACTATATCTACATATAATAACTATTCTGGTGACAGTGACAGAAAAAACATTTTGGTTTCTACTCGACTAAGAGCGGCCATTGGTCATTGTGCTTGATTGTAAAAAAAAAAGATTAGGATGGTTTGTGAGATACAAGTTCTTGAATTGAGTTGATTTGAGTAATGGTGTTTGACGTCCCAGTCAAGAATATTTCACTTATATCGAGACGTCGCCAGTTATAGTAGAAGGTGCAGACGTTTTTGCCTGGCATCATACAGCAGGGTTCTATACCGTGCCACGCCTACCGTGACACGTGACCTCGTTCATTTAAGTTCTCATCCGTAAAAAACGTGACCTTCATTTCGTAATGCCGAGTGCGTAGGGAAAGAACAGTCACTACCCACTTTTAAATCTTGGATCCGACCCGGTTGGGGTTCGAGCTCACGACCTCCCACTTACAAGGCGAGCACTCTACCAACTGAGCTACCGCTGTAGTTTTACAAGTTTAAACAACACAACTGTATATTTTGTTTTTACAATGTATGTTAGGTGCCTAACAAACTCCAGTTGTATGATGAGTGACCATAATAATATGCGTTTGTTTACTGCTGTTTGTTAATTTAGTTAATTGTAACATTGCCAAGCACATGCTTTTTGGCTTTATTTCTTTTATTCCATTGTAACGAGGGACCTTAATGATATCTGTTTGCGTCGAGTTCTATTGTTGTGTCTGTTACTGCTAACTTTATGCTTTTCAGATGCAAATTAATTTATTACATTATAGCGAGGGGCCTTATTGACCTGCGTTTATATTGTTTGTGTCTTGTTCTACGTTGCACTTGGTACGACCGAGTACATACCTTTTAAAAATATAAACATATCCCGCCCTCATTACAGACGGTCGTCTGCTCTGCCATGACAGGGAGACTTCTTGTTACACTTTAACCAGATCAAATCTCTTTCTAATTCAATCAGAATTCTATTTACAGGCAGTAACTCCTAGAAGTAATGTCTTGGGACATATATAATAAGAGACGCACCTTTATGCAATCAGAATTTATTTGATTGTATCACGCCAGTTGTCACTTTTACTGCCTTAAGACCCGTAATTACCTGTCGTGAATTGTTGTGCCTAACCCCTCATAACAGCGTTATATTGCCGCCATAAAAAAGACACTTCTCCTGCTTTATCATCAACAAAGAGAATATCGATACAGACATGTCTAATGGTTAAAACCATAAGCTAACGAAATAGTGCCAATTCATCCATGTCCCTCTTTGGATAAATCTCGTTAACATGTCGATAGCTCCTATATATTTCTTGGCAGTGTTTCGGCCAATAGCTAGCTTTGTCTCGGTCAGTCGACAGACGAGCTTCGACTCCTTTTCGTAAACTCGATTTTTAAACTTTCGACAGGTCTGTACTGTATTTCTGATTCAGAGGTAAACCAGAGAATGTTTGGTTATTTTTTGGAGAAAAAAGTTCCGAGACAACAAAAATTTCATGATGATAATATAACGCCGGTATTAAGAGTTAGGAATTGCATGACACAACATGTAATTACGGATCATACATGTACATTTATTGCCTTTGAATGAGGGAGATTTGAAAATTTGTTCAGCCGCAACAAGTCAAATTTCCCGAGGGCCAAGAGGGCAATGTTAGGTATTTATGAATGAGGCATAACAATATCATTTATTGTTTTTGAGTGAGGGAGGTATTAGCATTTGTTCACTCGCAACAAGTCATATTTCCCGAGGGAGGGTGGAGCTATGTTTTTCTGCCCATCCAATAAATCGTTAGTATTTATGAATGAGGTTTAATAAAATGATTTTACTCTTTATTTTGTTCGTTTGTTGCTAAAGCTATTCCCTTGTTGTTCTTGCTATTGTCCATGTACAGTTACTCATGTAGAATCAACAAATAAAACTTGTATTTTTCCAGACTTTAAATACTTATTGTTAAGTTCTGAGACAAATTCAACAACAAACATCCATGCTCAAATCCCCAAAACCAGACTTGCAAATTAAGCGAAAGACGCGAACTTCAATCAGGGAAATGAGACCGTGTGCTCCGAAAAGGTCATCCCCTGAGTAGCTAGCTACACCCTCCATGTGTGCTATGCTTTATCCTTCAAAGTATTGCTGTTGGTGGATTTGGCAAAATAAAGTTTGGTCCGTCTATTTTTTTTTTCATTTAAACGGTTTAAAAACGTTTCTATTTCAACAATTTTGGTCAAAGTAATACTGATGAGGAATCTGATTCCGAAACGGCCGTCTAGTGCTGTAAAATTAAAACATACTTACTAATTGCTAACTAAAGTTCTGCAATTCTCGTTCGTTTGATCGCTCATCTTGGTGACTTGTAGATCATGCAGATTGGTTTCTTAAGGCATTCAATTTACGGAAACATTCAACATAAGGACAAAAACACATTTTAAATTGTCAGTCGTACTAATTCTATTTCAAAACAAAATCATTTTAACAAAACTTTGTTTTAATTCTGTTTAAATCAACTGAAAAAAATTATGTTTAAAAGGCGAGATGAAAACGGATTTGAGGCAATTGTTAACATGCAATGGGACTAAGACATCAGAAATACTACAACCAATATCATTACAATTAGGTTACACAATTTCATGTGGTTAATCAAAGTCCGTAAATAAAACACGCATGCCACTTTAATTTCGTTAATTACTTTTCTGTATAGCATTTGTCCTGGTTTTATTGTTGTGTTGTGTTTTGTATCTAGAATACTATTAAACCAATGTTTGTCTCTTGTTTTCAGTGAACTTTACAAGAGCGATTATTGTTATTGCTTTCAGAAAATGCTATTAGAGCAAAACGTGTATGGAATTAGCAATATTTTTATCTTAACATAACCGATGTTTCATTTTATATCAATGACTTAAATATTCATAAATATGCCTCTTCTGGCTTGTGTTAAGCGTACCTTGTCTCATATTGTTATTTTTGTCCGCTTCAATGGTGATGACTCCAAACATGATGACTTCAGTTTTTCCATCGTATTCTTGACTTTCCATACAGCAATGTTTTTGGTTCTTATGTTTATGGTGTATTTTTATGTAAGGGCCATCTGTTCATAAAAAACTTTTACCTTTGATGGCCTTTATAGACGAATTGACTGTATAGATTTATCTAAAATTAAAGTATTAATATTTCCCTCGCAAACCTGTTATTGAAATCGAACATGGATTAACGGTAATTTGAAGCGCAATAATTCAGTCCTTAAAATTGATGACCTGCCTTGATATATTGTATGGATTCCGACTACCAAACAGATTTTAATTTTTCAATATTAAAATTTAAAGACGATAAATTTATAGCTAGTTATAAAAGCAATCTTTCATAAATAGGAGATTCTTCAAACAGAATTTGTACATGTTACTGTTCGTTCTCAATATGATGATTAATGACAAACTTTTAAACGATAAAATAACTTTAATTAAGACAAATAAATAATGAAAATTTATGGTATATCAAGTATTACAAAACCAGTTTAAATTTTGCAGCAATAGACGGTCGTTTTGGAGTAAAACTCGTAGTAGCTCAAACCACAATTAAGGAAATCTAAATATTTTTAAATTGTTAAAGTTAGAAAAAAAAGAAGAGCCATTCCATGTCCAAATCACAATCCCAAAGTAAAGTAATAATTTGAAAACTGACAATTAAAGTTAAGCACATGAATTTCCATCAGAAAAGTGAGACCGGGTGGGTAAGCACTTAGTGTTAAGCTTTTTACATTCGTCACGTGTGTTATTTAAACGTGCACACTAAAAGCACATCGAAAGTTAACACTTATCTAACGAATCAGTGCTAATTTCGGCGCCACGTTAGCTATGTAACGCCACATTGCGGTGTTGTCGCATTAACGTGCCCGACACGTCTTTGCGGGGAATTTCAACGCATAATGCGGTCGGTCACGTTTATGCGTTCAACGCATAAAGATGCGGCGCAAGGGTGCCTTTTTGTCGCATTAAGAGGACTAATTTCAACTACTTAGTGTGAATCTTAAAAAGATCTTATATCTCGACAAAAACGGTGGTGGTTACATCATTGATGACGACAACGGTGACAATTCAGAATTTATGTGTTGTTGTTGATAATGGTAATAATAATAATTGTAAGGAGGAAGTGGAGGACGAGGATTTGGACGATTGTGATTGTAATGTTGATGGTCGTTCAATTGTGATTTTGGCAGAATTTCGACTTTTACTTTTCCATCCTTAAGTCTGTCCATAAATCTTATGGTATTGGGGTCTCTAGAACCGAGTCATAGGGTTTATTATATTTTGCTGACATGTTTAGTTTTGGTTCTGTTTCATCAACATTATATTTAATTATTAAAATATAACACATGCCATTTTTTAGGGATGAGGTAATAAATATGGGGAAAAACAATTTCTTGCGTTTTTTTCTACAAAACGAGTAAAATCATCCCCATGATAATGAAAAGTTGAAAGAATTTATACATAGATATTCAGCATCAAATTAATTATTCAACCGTAATTCTTAAATAGTCAACATCCATAGCGTGTGAAGATATTATATATTTTACAAGGTATTTCTGATTCTCGGGGTATTTGGTCTTCAAAGAATAGCGTATCATCCTTTGGGTACGAGATATAACTTTGACTTTATGACTATGGTCCACAGGGTCTGGGTTTTTAGTCCCAGAATAGGTTACACTAATTTGATGTTTATCAAAAAATACCAATAGATAGCTCGATTGTATCGATGAACCATTTTATACTACAGGGTCCGGGTTTTTAGTTCCAAAATAGGTTACATTAATTTGATGTTTATCACCAAATACCACTAGATAGTGAAGCATTTTAAATAGGTCACCTCGTTCATTTAACATCTGTACACTGACGTAAACCCTGGTTAATAACAGTGGCTGTTTTCAAATTCGTGCAGGCGAACTAAGATTACCAATGGTGATGCAATGTAAATTGCATACCGGAATTCCCCATGTAATAAAGTACATGTAGGTGATTTCGTGTCTCATCAATAATTGTAAAGCCCCGTATGTATGCCACATATACAAGTGCAATACTACGCTGATCTCCAAGATAACGGCGTCATCCTTCCATCGCTATAATTATGTAATGGCGTCATCTTTTCTATGGCGTGACTTGTGCGTATTGCTGACTTTTAGTAAAAATTAAATTTTGACAAAAAAGCCAAATATGATTGAATAAAACCACTGTTAAACATATCTGTGAGAAGTTTTATGGAATTTTAAGAGGGCGTGGTTTTACAAAAAGAAGTCCTATCACCATATAGCCGCCAGAAAAATCATTTTAAAACAAAAAATCCAAATTTTTATGTAATAATTTATAAGAAAGGAAGGTGGATAACCTAGCCACAGACATACATGTACTTCCGTATTGTTCAAAACATTGATTAGTTTCGACAGACAGACCTTATGAGAATTGTCTATTTTTCGTTTTATTATCACCTTCATGTCCACACAAACATGTCTAGAGAAAAATTAGTTTTTACAGTATGTAATAACCACGTACAGACTTAAGGGTTAATAAGCAGACAGAAATTCGATGACCAAATATGTAACATATACGGGTCATGTTGGTCAAGCTGGTCACTTCAGAATTTACAGGTCTGGTTGTCCACGAAACATGATTAATCCTACAGCTAAAACTTCAATATGGAGTATAGAGTGAATGATCTTGACTTGGCTGTTTAAATACTTGTAATTGCAGTGAACAGTCTGGATAGGGCAGTGTAAATACTTGAAATAGCAATTTCAGGAGTAGTGAATTGCCAAACAATTCTTAATCAACCTTGTGCTGTGGATAAAGTAGAAAAGAAAAGTGTATTACTTTTGACTACTCAGTCATTCAATTCGCAGTCTACTTTCTTACTTTAATACATATATTAGAGAGTAAAAATTGTGAACTGGACAGTGTAAATACTTGCAATTTTAGAAGCCGAATATTGTCAAATAATTCTTAATCAACCTTGTTCCGTGGATTAAATAGAAAAGAAAAAAAAATTGTTACCTAGTCCTGGGTTCGAGTCTGGTTTGGCCGTTTCACTTTTCTATCCTACTTTATGCATATAGAAAGTTAAGTCGTATGCTACTTTCTTACGTTAATATAGATAATATAAAGTGAAAACTGTGAACTGGACAGTGTAAATACTTGGACTTGAAATAGCAATGTAGTAAATTGCCTAACAACTCTTTAACCTCGCTCCGTAAGTGGGAGGTCGTGGGTTCGATCCCTGGCAGGGGCTGACCTAACACTTGAAAGTGGGTAGTGACTGTTCTTTCGCCAAGTACTCGGCATTACGAAATGAAAGTTACGGTTCTTTCGGAAGGGAACTTAAAATAAACGAGGTCCCGTGTCACGGTGGGCTTGGCACGCTAAAGAACCCTGCTGTATAATGCCATCAGCGCAACGCACAGACACAATTTCTGCACCTTCGCCTATAGCTGGCGACGTCTCGATATAAGTGAAATATTCTTGACTGGGACGTTAAACACCATTATCAACTCAACTCAACTGAACTCTTTAACAATCTTGTGCCGTGGATAAGTAGAAAAGAAAAAGGTATTACTTTTGACTACTTAATACCTGGAGTAGCATCCTACTTTCTATAGCATTTTATTGGCAAACCCTTTCGTTTGGAAAAAAGACCTGGAGGCTGAAGATAAGATAAGATAAGATATAAGATCCACGATAGAGCACATCGAGTACCGTGATTACAACCGCATATAGCATTTGCCACTCAATAATCCCAGGTTATTAAAACCACATGTTATTTATTGTTTTTGCACCATTTCTGTGACCCCAGAGGGTTGAAGACCATAAAATTTACAATTTACAATTTTGTTGCCACTCTACATACAGTTTTGTTTAAATGGGGTTCACCACTGTACCCAATGATACCCTCTAACGTTTGTGCGGAGCTCTTATTTCTACGTATATGAAATTGCATTTGGCGCCCCCCTCCCCCCCCCCCCCCCCAAAAAAAAAAAAAAAAAAAAAAAACGTTATTCCGGGAAACGGTAGTGTTTTCCTTAACATCAACACAAACGTTAGGAGGTATTGGTCACGTGTTATCGCTGCGAATTTCACTGGATCAATGATTCTTGAGAAGAAATTGAAAATATGAAAAGTTTACGCACGATGACAAATAAAACAAAGTTCAGGTGACCCGAAAAAAATAAAATCAAAATTAAACAAATCAATCGAAGATTTATGTTTTTCAGTTAACAGTGCCTTATCTCATTTTAATTTGAAAGGCAATATTTTCTTTACATAAAGTTAAGATGAAATCTACGCCTAAAAGATAAAGTGACAATAGAAGAGAAAATGGAGGAAGTTACATTTTCCATCTCAATGTTTCTGTCATCAAGTTTCATTAAAGTAATAGCCCAACTTCAGATACGAATGCTTTTATAATTGTTTGTATTACGTAATAAAAACTTTTACTCGCCTCTGTAATCGTTAATGTGTTTATGTAATTGGTGAATTAGTTAATTAGAATGGTTCATAGTGCATGTGACATTATCAAAAAGTTACGAATAATTAAACAGCACAAATATCGCAAAGAAAGAGAAACAAACAAAAACAAATCACAAGTTAAAACAAGTATAAAATAGTCATTAACACAATGTCATCTAATTGATAACATGAGAACCATTAGTTCAAATTATTTTAAATTATTTGAAACATAACTTCATTCTGTTATTACTGCAAAAATTTAGTGTCAAGTTTGACCTGGCCGTTTGACCTTTAATTTGAATATTCAAACAGACATGTAAGTTATGTAATTAAAAGGGTTATATAAAGTTGATATATAAGAAAAGATGAGAGTAATGCTTGGCACGGGGTGTACTGGGTGTTTATGGCAATGAAACATCCTGTCTTACCTAAATAACACAGTGTATTAGCCCAATTTAATTTTCAAATTAAAGGTCAAACGGTCAAGTAAAACTTGACACACTATATCTCAATATATTGATCATTGTTTATTCTGTTGTTGTTTTTATACAATTTAAAAAACCTTATTAATCGCCACTTTTAGTCTATAAGGTTATTGTGTTATTAGGAGGTTTGAAATATTAATCTAGGGAGGCTCATAAAGAAAAAAAAACATGGATTCTATGCAATGGTATTGACATGCATCAAACCTGGGTTTTACACGACATTATCATGTGCTTCCAATTGATATGATTGACGAATTAGTTAATTGGAATGATTCATAGTACAGGTGACATTATCAAGAAGTTTCGAATGATTAAACAGCAAAAATATCGCAAAGAGAGAAAACAAACAAAAACAAATATTAAAAAGTTAAAACAAGTATAAAATAGTCATTAACACATCTAACTGATGAAACGAGAAGCATTGGTTCAAATTATTTTAGGTCAAATTGGAAGCGTTGTTTCAACTACGGAAACAAATTGTTTACAATAAATTGTTGACGCAGGGATATTGCAAGCCATAGCTAATCAAGGCCCTCGAAACTTTTTTATGGCTACCATAACAATGTTGTAGGTAAATAGATGACTCTGTATTGTAAATGTGGCAGGTGAAGCTATCTAAACAGGAATTGCTTCTCATTCCGGAACACCCAGCCTCACTTTCCTGTTTGAAATCATCTGCATGCTGACAGAATATGGACCCTGTCTAGCGAGTGTTTGGACCTGTCCAGATGTGGGGATTGCAGGATTCTGTGGGCATAGCCTGAATATTGATAGTGTGTGGTTGCCAAGTTTAGTTTTTTGTTTGCTTTGGAACTGTGATTTGGTCATCGATTGGTAATTGTTCGTTGTTTATTCTCTTTTCTTGCCTATGCCCGACTGATATTTTTTTAATCAAAGGTTTTTCTCTCTCACCTACTTGCATTATTAAGGCTTCGTTAAGTCTGCGCAATTTTAGACACATGTTCTAAAAACCTAGAAAAATGTGTTTTGTAATAAGTTGTTACATGTGAACTTGTGTTTCCTCGGCTTCATGACTTCCAGACAATTACACCAAACATACGCAGTGAGCAGAAAGTAACTGGTAATAATGTCGTACATGTGTATTTTACGGCTTTAAGATTTCTAGACAATCGGGGATACATACAGTACAGGCCTGTCGAAAGTTGAATACTGAGCTAACGCATTAGTACCTTATCGGCAGGCCATCTAAGTCCTCGTGAGAACCTCTGCGGTAGCTCATTTGGTAGAATGCTCCCTCCGTAGTGGGCGGTCGTGGGTTCAAATCCCGACCGGGTCTGATCCAAGACTTGACAGTGGGTAGTGACTTTTCTTTCGCCAAACACTCGGCATTATGAAATGAAAGTCATGGTTCTTTTGGCTGGGAACTTAAAATAAACGAGACCCCGTGTCATGGTAGGCTTGGCACGCTAAAGAACCCTGCTGTATAATGCCATAAGCGCAACGCACAGGCAAATTTCTGCACCTTCTCCTATAGCTGGCGACTTCTCGATATAAGTGAGATATTCTTGACTGGGACGTTAAACACTATTTCCTTGTTCCTCGTAAGCTATATGTCGAGTTTTCATCAAATGTTATCTATATCTCTGCCGGTATTATGTAACTACATGTATTTATAATTTTGCCGACTACTCGACAGTCGAGCTTTGACACTTTTTCAGTGTTAAACTTTCGACAGGTCTGTTCTATTCCACTAGCCAGAAGCAACCACAGAAATGTCTGGTAATAAAACCATACATGTTCTTTTCATTCCAATGAATATGTTTAATAGAAAATAATTTCCCGGGGTTGATACAGCGAAGAATCGATAAAAGACAAACTCTTAGAAATGATTATTTTAGAGCAAGGGTTTCAGTACTTTTAGTTTGATCGAGATGTTGTTAATTTTGTTGAAATAAAAATAAAATATTTTTAACCTTTTTTTTTTAATTTCGTGGACATATGGGATGATTGGGTTCTCGTGTTTTGTTTTATATATAGGTGTTACACAAAATTTCCAATTTTTGAGCAAGAGATTCTTGAATTCAGTACTTTTAGTTTTATTGAGATGTTCTTTTTGTTGAAATAAAAATAAAATATTTTTAACTTTTTTTTTAATTCCGTGGACATATGGGGTGATTGGGTTCTCGTGTTTTCTTTTATAGATAAATGTTACACAAAACGTCCAAGGGCTTAGTTACATGTATAAAGAAATTGTGTATAGGACTGGTTTAAAGTTTTCATTAGTATCAAACGGCTTTTTCTTTTTCTTTTTTATTATTTTTTATTTTTATTTTTATTTATTTTTTTTTGCTTTGCCTTTTGATAAAACAGTATTGGTATATAAAACGTTAACGCTGAACAGACGAATTAATTCCGAATTGGCAGCTCGCTCGTCAGCTCTATCTCGACAGCTTTTTATACCCTCCCCCCCCCCCGCTTAAAAAGTGGGGGGTATATAGTGATAGGGGTGTCCGTCCGTCCTTCCGTTACACCTTAGGGTGCCTATCTCTTATCCGCAACTCCTCCTAAACCCTTCAATAGATTTTCATGAAACTTTCACACAATCTTTGTGATATAATGTAAATGTGCACCTCCTATTTAAAAATTTGATCCGATGGATTTTTATGTGGTGGGAGCGGGGGTATTTTTGTGAGCTGGTGGCTCACAGTTTTTCTAGTTTAGAACTGCTGTATATCTCTTACAGCATTAATATTAAACAATTAAGTAATCTTATATATACTTCTGGGTGTTTTAGTAACCTTGTAATATATAATACACATATCTGCTATCATGAATATTTTATAATTCAGCTATCAGCCCCTAAACATTGGTTTTTATTGTGGTATATTATATAACTATGTAATCAACGGGAATGCTGTGTCACTTAAAAAGATTTATGATGGGAGAAGTCAGGGGGTGTGTATCATGGTGGTATAATCAAAACAAAAATTGTGAAATACTTCTTTCAGCTTTGAAGATATAGCACGTTTTCAGCAAAAAATGTTTTTATGATTAATAAAAGTTTCATAAAAATCTCATTTTTTATTTAAGAAATCATATTCATAGAAAATCATTTTTCATAAGTATTTGGGATTTGATTTGCTCAACAGCATCGTCAAACGGTCGGAAAATATTGTAGGTACCATAATGAAAAGGGCACGTTTACTAGTTAATGTCAAACGCACATAGCACGATGGCTTACAACTGCTCATAAGTTCCATTAGAATAAAATGTCCTTCAATAATATTGTATCCTAGTATTTGTAGTTCCAAAGTATATTTATTTTGGTTTTTAGTATTAGTTTTCATCGATTTATCATCAAACCCCTTGATAACGACACAATCTGACTGAAACAAAGGTTGTGATGAATCAAGGTTTTACCGTCGTTTGCTAAGATATAACTCCAAATTACTTCATAAAACCAGATGACCTCGTGAATGACCTCGTGATGAATCAAGCTTTTACTGTATAATATCAAACCCCTTCATAACACCAAAATGTGAATTGTGGCGATGAATTAAGATTTTAGCGCATTACACCAAATTCCTTCATAACACCAAAATCTGACCTCGCGAATGGTGGCGATGAATCAAGTTTTTATGGCATAACACCAAACTCCTTTATGATGCCAAAATCTGAGTGACCAAATTAAAGCGATACATCGGGATTTTAGCGTATAACACCAAACCCCTTTATAACACCAAAACTTGACTGACCAAATAGTGGCAATGAATTAAGATTTTATTGTATAACACCAAACCCCTTTATAACACCAAAACTTGACTGACCAAATAGTGGCAATGAATTAAGATTTCCTTGTATAACACCAAACCCCTCTATAACACCAAAACTTGACTGACCAAATAGTGGCAATGAATTAAGATTTTATTGTATAACACCAAACCCCTTTATAACACCAAAATCTGACTGACCAAATGATGGAAATGAAATCAGGTTTTACTGCATCATACCAAACCCCTTCATAACACCAAAATGTGACCGAGCAAATTATGGCGATGAATCAAGATTTTAGCGCATAACACCAAACTTCTTTATAACACCAAAATCTGACCTCGCGAATGGTGGCGATGAATCAGAGTTTTACTGCATAACACCAAACTCATTTATGATGCTAAAACCTGACTGACCAAATTGCGGTGATGAATTAAGATTTTAGTGCATAACACCAAACTCTTTTATAACACCAAAATTTGACTGACCAAATTGTGGTGATGAATCAAAATGTATTGTATAATACCAAACTCTTTTATAATGCTAAAATCTGACTGAACAAATAAATCAAAGTTTATTGTTTACTTGTCAACACGAATTATGTTACAATGACAACAGGTTTTGTAATAACATGGCAAGACAAAAAATGCCATTACTTTGCCGATATTATTTCGAAAAAAGCGGAATGGAACAGAACAAACACATTTGAGAAAAATATAATGTTACAGTGATAAAGTCAGCTTCACTGATAATTTGAAATGTTCTTGTTTTAATTGTTAAAGCCAGCTTCACTGATAATTTGAAATGTTTTAGTTTAAATTGTAAAAGTCAGCTTCACTGTTAATTTGAAATGTTTTAGTTTTAATTGTTAAACTTCCTGACGAAATTCAAACAAAATAACGCCATTAATAAATCGATAGGGGAATAATTGTAACAGTCAGCATTTACAGTACAGACCTGTCGAAAGTTTAACACTGGGCTACCGACTATGAGTCGAAGCTCGGCTGCCGAGAGGCCGATATTATGGCTAGCTAGTGACAGAAAAGACGGCAGAGAAATAAAAAGCAGCTGCCAAAAAGATGTCAAGCAAACAAGGAGCTGAGTTAAGCTGTCAATTCAGTACTTATTCGGTAGCTTAGTGTTTAACTTTCGACAGGCTTGTACTGGAAATCAAGCTGGCATTCATTGTGTGTTTTCATTAAGGTAATAATGAACTGATAAGTAAAGGACTCTTGAACAGAATGACTATTTGATCCATGACTTTATGTAAACTACAAGTGATAGTCACTGCCTGTTACTTATAAAAAGGGTCTCAAATAAAGACAATGCCATCATTTTGTATAGAATCGTGACTTATATTACGTACTATTGTATAGGCTAAACTACAACAAAACACAAATTGAACAAATATTGAAGGTACACTTCACAAGCGATTCTAAAAAAAATATTGATAACAAAAACTAAAACAGGCGGTTTCACTTCTGTAAAGTACAAAGGGAAATTCTTATATTGTCAGACATATACTATTGTCAAAATTTGCTGAAAGTTAAACTTTGAAATTCCTAAAAAAACTAAGGAATACTCCCTCGTGCAAAGTATTTCCTTCAGATAAATGAGGTAAAATATATTTTGGTCCTTTGTAATATTTTCAACATCTTGAAAACAATTTTGGTTTCATAATTTCGGTGATGAGGAATTGTATTCCGAAACGGACATCTAGTGTTGTAAAATTAAAACAGGTATAATATAAAATTAATTATTTAAATCGAGCACGAACAAACCGGACCATGTGCAAATTGCAATTCAAAAAGCAAAGTAAAGACTTTGAAAGCTGACGAATTAAGTTAAACATGTGAACTTTCAGTCGAAAATGAGGCACACTGCTATAGACGAGGTCAAATACAGAAAATTCGTTAAAAAGCGTGACTTTCAGCTCTTTTATGTATATAGTGAACTACAACAAAACACAAGTTTAACAAAATTGAAGGTACATGTACATAAGCGATTCTTAAAATATTGATAACAAAAATTAGATTAAAACTGAAGATGCCACTTTGTCATAGTATATTCTCCAAATGCAGTTGGAAATTGTTCTTTATTTATATACTTCGTTATTTCTTATTTATCGGACTTTTTTCTTCTCGCCACTAGAATGTGTCCGCGTGTTTTCCTCACACAAAAGTGGTTTAAACTTAATTATATCGTTTTTTTCAAATTACAACCATTGCAAAATATGAAAATGTCCAACTATTAAATGTCTAATTTTTGCTCGAACAAGTGTGGTGTTTCACAGGATTCACCCACTGTAAATGTTAATTTGTTTGTTTTTAACTCCATTCAATGATTCAGAACAAAAGTTTTCAATTTTCAATAATTTTACCATTTTCACGCATTCTGATTGGTTTAAAGTTCGAGTTATTTCCTCATAGACCTGTTTTTGTTTTACCAAGACCCGCCCACTGCATTTTCACGCATTCTGATTGGCTAAAGAGTTACTGTTATTTCTTCATAGACCTGATAATCAAATTCATGCTTACATTTCATTGTTGTTCACATTGAATTAATTTGTTTGATAAACGTTAATTATTTTTTGCATAGTTCCATGTTCTTTTGATTAATTAAATATAAGCATAACCTTTAATTTTTTGTTCAGTCTAACCAGTAACGGATTTTTTCCCAAAAAGTGAACAGTCTTCATTTAATTTTTTTCTCAAAATACTGAAGAAACATCAAACTGTACCTTTGCTTTAGAAGCTCAAATTGCTTTTCATTACAATCCACACTTTTTCGAAAATTGTTTTTTCGTGAAATTGCATGTTAAATATTTTACCTCTTTACTCTACTGAGGTATGTCGCTTAACAAAATAGTTAAAAATTTATCTTCAAAAACTTCCACCCACATACTATGCCATATGCTTATCATTTTACACAGGCCATAAGCACCGCGTGGGTACCATGCATGCATGATGGATGTGTACAGCGGGACATTGAGTACAAACGTATTAATATAACATGCTTTTCACATATTAATGTGTAGCTAGTGTATTGGTCTCATGGGATGTAAAAGGTCATTAACAATTCCAGTACAAAGCAGAACAACATTTTCCTTAGGGTAACAAAATAATGACATTAGGGCTAAAAGTGAAAAGACAAGACTGTGTGAGTATCACGATAAACTAGAGGGGAATGAAGTGTAGTAGAGCACTGTATTTTCACAAATTCAGTACACATGGAAAATTCAAAAATAAAGTCGTATTTTCCAACAAACTCACAACAAAATTGTCAAATCTTAATTACAAAATTTACTGACTTAATAGGAAAAAATAGTTTCATTTATGAAAAAGTGAACTTAATCCTGTACATAAAGCATTTTTTTTTAAACTTTTTAACAAAACAACAAATATGACTGTCAAAATTATCCCTTCTGTACCTTCTTACTTGGAACAACTATAAACGTCGTGTCATAATTGGAATATTCATGATGATCACACCTAGAAAAAACCGAACAACAATGACCTACCTGACCCTAAATGCCCTGATGAAACTTTGAATGAGGTACAATTGGTGTATAAACGATCTAATTTCCGAAATTTTCGCAAAATTTCTCTATGTACAGGAGAACAATAATGTTTTTAATTCAAATATAATTTGGTTAGGTCAATGCATTATAAATGCATATTATTGTTAGTTTAATGGAAACATTTTCAATTAAAAGAAATAAATAATAAAAACCATGTGTACTGAATTTGTGGAAATACAGTTGTGTTTTACATCCCAATTAAAATTTTGTCCTACAGAAGACTGTTAGTTCCAGTGCATCCCCCACCCTATCCCCAGTGCATTTGTTATTAGCTAGAGAGGGTCAGTAGAGTAGTTCTGTTTCTACGCCCCAGTTAAGATGTGTCACTTAAATCGAGCTAACCAATCCCATTATGTTGGGGTAAACTAGAATGCCTAATGCTATCTTCGCGCGAAATTGAAAATTTCTTATTCATATGACCATATGTTGTCAATTTCTGGACTGTGTGACGCCGGCTTAAAAAAAAACATTTAAGCAAGCGAACTGACAATATTTTTCACTTTTAGTATCTGCCCGAGTTTGATTCAAGCTGCTTGCGCGCGCCAATTTCAATCAACCACCGAGTATCCATAATCTACCATTCGGTAATTGTACTTTTGGGGGTTCTAAACTTCACACTTGTTTTTGCAATAAGTGTTCAATAAATCTGCTTATTGTAAAACTGAAAAAGTAATAAATAAATAAATAAATAAATAAAAACAAATAAATAAATAATAAATAAATAAATAATAAAAAACATAAAAAATAATAACAAATAAATAAATAAAAAAATGTAAAAATGAACTACTACTCTAACTGAAATAGTGTCAAATACTCTCTCTCTCTCTCTCTCTCTCTCTCTCTCTCTCTCTCTCTCTCTCTCTCTCAGATAACCAGATTTTTTGCACCGGTAGTATTTGGAATAAATCTCAAAAATTAATGGAAATGGATACCAATCAATTGATCAATTTTTTAAAGAGATTGTTTTTCATTTATGACATGTGTTTTATAGTTTTTTTATACGTTCAATATTACTTATTTATGGAGAAAATCTTTACATCTGGTAAGGTTAATCTGTCAGTCCGATATCAAATGTCCATTTTTTAACATCTGATCTTAATCAGCTATGTCTGTGACAATAAATTTAATACTAGAAAAACCGTGAGCCACCAGCTCACAAAAAACACCCCGCTCACCCCACATAAAAAAACATCGGATCGGAGGTGCACATCTACATTTATATCACAAAGATTGTGTGAAAGTTTCATGAAAATCCATTGAAGGGTTAAGGAGGAGTTGCGGATAAGAGATAGGTACCCTAAGGTGTAACGGAAGGACGGACAGACACACGGACGGACACCCCTATCACTATATACCCCCACTTTTTAAGCGGGGGGTATAATTAGGATTTCAAAAATGGTACGGAAATCTCAATCGCCGTTAGAAGTCGCTTTTTACATAGCGAGGTTCCCTAAACATTTATGCGTAACTACTATTTGACTAGTATATGCAATTCATAAGGGAATATGGAATAGTTGACGTAGAACAACGTGATTCCTCCTAACGTTGATGCTGAACAATAATTTCCATTGGATCAAAAACAAACATAATGATCCATGTCCAAACCACAATCCTAAAGCATAGTTTATACTTTGAAACTGGCAATTTGGGTTAAACACGCGAACTTCCACTAGGGAATTCGAATGGAATCATTCCTGTAAAACTAACATTATTACGGAGATTCACGACGTAAACGTTTTCCAAAAAAATAGTTCCGCACAAACGTTAAGCGGTGTTGATCACATAGCGATTCCCGTTACACCATTTTATGTTATGTTTTTACTGTTATGAAAAAAAGTTAAGGAATGTTGTTCACGTGGTACATTGGCGGACCCTATTACGCCTTTTTACGAAAAATTTCGATTTATAAAATAATGATTAGTTAATAAAAAAAATAATTAAAACAGCGCGAGGCTATGTCTCCTGTATGATGTCATATTTTAACAAATCTATCACTAGCACCGATGACGGGGCGCTTATTGTTTCGTGTTCTTTGTTTTTGCCATAGGTAGATTTGGTGAAATCGATTTTTTTTTCATTTACTCATTTCGTCAACTTGAGGGTGTTTAGATTTTCAGGTTATGTTCCGAGGCGGTCGTCTGGTCCTGTGGGGTGTGGACGAATTTGGCAATAATTTAAAACAGCTACAGTCAAGTAAATCTGTTACAGATACAAAAGTCATTGAGATCATGAGATCAATCCAAGTTCTGAATAATCTACAAGTGTTTTGATCAACCGGGAATATTGGGATCATAGGTGTTTACACTCCAACATAGGTTTATCACTGCGGTAGCTCAATCGGTAGAGTGCTCTCTCTTCATTTGGGAGGTGGTGGGTTTGAAACCCGACCGGGTCTGACCATGACTTGAAAATACGTAGTGACTGCTCTTTCGCCAAGCACTAGGCATTTAGAAATAGAAGTCACTGGGGTCTTCTGAGTATGAGACCTAAAAACCGATGACAGGCGTGACACTTAAAGGATCCCCCTATACATTTCCCTGAGCGCATTGCAAAGGTCCAAAATTCTGTCACTTCACCTATAGCTGGTGACGTCTAGATGTAAGTGAAATATTCTTGACTGAGACGTAAAACTCCACCCTTCAATCAATTCAAAATAAGTTCTCTTTAACCTTTAAGTGGGTGTGGTAATAAATTGGAAATATTGAGACCATAGGCCTCTAAACTCCAAACTAAGTGCTCTATAACCTACAAGTGTTTTTGGTAATAAACCAAAAATATCCAATTTACGAGCTGTTCCAATCTATCCAATTGATTCCAAATCATCCAATAACGCAATGTCGTCACTTGTGACAGCATTGAAAACATTGATGTGAATTTTATTACTAAATTCATCCATTTCATTGCTTTTGAAGGAACGTAGGTATTGCTCTCTATTGCTCTGGATGTCACAATAAAACAGCACTAGAAATCAATAACAGTGAGAATCCCTCTTGTGTTTGATTAACGACAGTTATATTAAATCATCCTTGTTAATAGGTAATGTGTAAAATATAGACTGGGCTGGATTGGGCTTTTAAGATTAAACGGTTGAACCTTACATGTTGTCCTTTTTGTCTTCTTTCGCTGTTAACTTATTGTGCGTCGTATTCTTAGTTGTAATTGGCTGTGTTTGTCATTAAGTTGTATTGTGTCATGTTATTGATTTATAAATTCTGGACCCATTATGAGGTTCTTTTTTCTCCCCTTCTTTGACTGTGTCTTTTCCTTCAACTTGTATTTTGTCAATTCCTTGCCTTGGTTGTTTGTTAGAAAGTACATGTATATGCAATACATGTTACTAATTTCTTCCTTCTATTAATACTACAATAGCTAAGTTAGTAGAATAGATTGCTCCCTTTGTATGTGAGATTGGGGTTCGACCCCCGGTTGGGTCTGAACAAGACTTTAAAAATAGGCTGTAACTGTTCGTCAATCACTCGACATTTACAAATGAAAGTCATGTTTTCTTTCGATAGCGACCTGAGTATCCGATGGCATGTGTCATGGCAGACGTGGTACGCTTAAGAACCCTCCCTCTACTGTTATAATCTGGATCTTACGTAAACTAATTTTAACTGCTATATGTTTTATATACAGTCCATATTTTACAATCTACCATGTTACAAACACCCTGAGGGGGATGAGGGAACAAGGAACAGAATTCTATACAAAATTAAATCTAAAAGAGTCCAGATAAGAGCCTAATTTAATAAAGTAAAATGCAGTCCATGTTTTACACTTAATCATGTTAGAATTGCCCTGAGGGGGAGGAGGGTACAAGGAACCAAAATTCTATACAAAATTCAGTCTAAAAGAATCAAGATTAGAGCCCAATTTAATTAATATAGAAGGGTCAAATTCAGTCCATGTTTTACACTTAGCCATTTTACAACCACCCTGAGGGAGCTGAGGGGGAGGAAGATACAAGGATCAGAATTCTATACAAAATTCAACCTGAAAGAACCCAGATTAGAGCCCAAATCAATATATACCAGTGTTTAATACAGTCCATATTTAACACTCAGCCATGTAACAAGTACCCTGAGGGGGTGATTCAAGGAACAGAAATTTACATTATTTAATCTGAGAGAGCCTAGATTAGAGCCCAGTTCAATATATACAAGGACCCAATACATGCCGTGTTTTACACTCAGCCATGTTACAACCACCCTGAGGGGGAGGAAGATACAAGGAACAGAATTCTATACAAAATTAAATCTGAAAGGGCCTTTATTAGAACCCAATTCAATACATGTATATACAAGGACTCAATACAGTCCATATTTTACACTCTGCCTTGTTACATGCACCCTGAGGAGGATGAGGATACAAGAAACAGAAATTCTTTTAAATGAAAAGGAAATTGAATGATTAGTATTAACTGTTCGGTAGTCAAACGTACTTCCCTTTTAGCAATTGACTGATTAAAAATAAAAAGTTTAATTAAATATTTTATTTAAAAGAATTGATACACAAACAGAAACGTTTTAGATTGATACACAAAGAGAAAATAACTTGATTAAATAACCTTCATTTCCGTTGGAACTTGACATTTATTTAAGATTAAATAAAATAAACATTTTAAAACTCTTTGATAGATAATAAATAAATAAATAAATAAATAAATAAATAAATAAAACACTAACAATAAATAGCTTATTATAGTGTCAAATACCAACCAACAATATAAAATTAACTATGACAATAAAACAATATATCTTGGACACATTTGACGTTGCATAGCTCAATGTTTGTTTCATTCTCAATTCTTATTTGCACAGACTAGGAAAATTTCTTGTTTGTTAATAAATAGTGTTTGTAACTGACCAACGTGAATTTGTAATATCCAAGTACGAGGACAATATATCAATCGACTCGATTATAAACCGTTTCAAATCACGTCATAAATAATTTTATCATTCTACGTAACTGACGATGTTGGGCACCGTTTGCTTCCTGACGTCAACTTATGGAAAACACTTTCATATCTTAGTACAAAATAAAAGATTTCAAACAAGACCCGTTTACGTCATAATGCCAGTGTACCACGTAATCAATAACCCTAAACGATAATGCAGAACGTTTTTAGAATTTTTTTTTACGTCGAAAGTTCCAGGTTTAAAGTTTTAAATAGAAAACGTTATCTTGTCCATTGGAAATACGTGTTCCACACAAACGTTAGGGAGTATCACAAGCCTCGGTGAACCCTATTGACACACTGTAAAATTGGTTAACTAATTAAATAAAATTTCTTTTATATTAAACACATCGTTAACATGGTAGACACTGGTCTAACAATTAAAGACATGTAACACCTTAGATTAAAAACTTTTTATACTCAATTGAAACTTGATTAAGTAATTGTGTACTTTTTATTTGCACGATAGAAAAAAACCACAAGATAATTAAATTGACACATGGAATTTTCTGAACGATTTACAAACAAAAGAAAGCTGTTAGATTTGGTAATCTCCAGTTTCCATCAGAGTGTATTTGACGTAGTGACTTTAAAAATGTCACAGAACATGCTATTCACAAACAGAAGTCATCAAGAAAGATGTTTGTCCTTTTTTTCTTACATGTTTCCTCCTGAAGATTAAAACGTCGCACTTAAATTACATACCTAGTGGGTTTTAATTTTTTAAATCTTAGGAGCGCAAATGAAAAACTGTTTGATCAAACAGAGTTCAGTTCTAAAATCTAATGTCATGATGTTTCATTAGAAAGGCAATAAATGCTCACAGCGGCTGTCAATGAATGTCGCGAGTTACATTATCAATATGCTAACATTTTGACATGAATATACTAGATCACGTGATAACGATATAAACCAAACGACACTGATGGTTTTAACCCAATAAATGTTAGTGACTTGATAGCTTAACTCTATAAATAAAGCTGATGTAACGGGTTTAGTGAAAAATTGAGAGTAATTAAACCAACAAAATAAGTATGGTATAGACCTGTCGAAAGTTTAACACTGCGCTATCGAAAAGGAGGCGAGGCTGGACAGCCAAGTGGCCGAGATTGGGATAGCCAGTGACCGAAAAGCTGCCTGAAAGACAGTTAGCAGCTGCCAAGATATAGCTAGCGAGGGGCCAAAATAAGCTGTCGATTTGGCACTTATACGGATGGCTTTGTATAAAACTTCTGACGGGTCTGTACTGTAAAATGTGTGTTACAGCCAAAACGACAATGTCAGGTTTTATGTTGATTAATGAAGAATTAAGGAAAACATGCATTTATACACGTGTAAAACCAAACTTCAATTTTGATTTTTATGTTTATTTGACTGAAATAAAACGCAATTTTAAAGTAAACATTTTAAAAGCGAATAAAGTTGACGGTATTTATGTTGAAAGTGGATGTTTTAAAGATCTTATTCGTACACATGCCACTTGCATAAAAACAACAGAAATGGCAGATGGATGGTTTTAAGACCTTTTGGCAAACGTAATAAGTGTATAAAGCAGATAAACTGACAGATGAACTAATATTTTTAAAGATCTTTTGAGTACACATAACAGCTGAAGTGACAGATGGATGTTTTAAACAAACCAAACTGACAACAATAGTAAGACTGATAGAATTAGACGATCCTTTTTTATGTTTTAAAGCAGTATAATTTACGATTTATTGTACTTGCAAGAGGTTAAATATATGAAGGAGAAAGAAAGAGGTGTAAGTTATATAAAGCTGGAATACATGCAAGTTATGTATAGCTGAAGCACATCAGATCTAGCTAGAATACGAGTATATGCAAGTTATTTATAGTTGAAATACTAGTACATGGAGTTACACTGTATATACATGGTGTTCTCGACAAAGCCGAAACAATCTTGCAATCGTACATCACAACAAACAAGGAAAACAGGACAGCATTGAGACCCATTGTTATAAAAACCCAAAACCTAAAGAATACATTTGGCAATTAGAAATGTCGGTCACAGAGTCCTTCGGTCGAAAGAAAACCATGCTGGGTGGTTGTGGCACGTTTAAGAACAACCCTTATTGCCTTGAAAACAATGCAAATGTAAAAATTGCCTACATTTCACCTTTAGCTAGTGACATGTCTATATCATCCGTGAAATATTCTCGCTTTGGAAGAAAATAACGTCCATCCCCCACACACTCAAAAGGTCAAAATGTCCAAACTAGCGATGCCCACGTCATGAAAAAGGAGCCTTTTGTGGGGTTTTCTCTATGGTCACATTATCTGACAAAAACCACAAAATAAGTTTTTTAGTAGATTATGTTACTATTAAAACGTATAATGAATTGGTCGACTACGCACACTTTCCCCAATTTCCCCACGGATTATCCCTCTGTTTTGGACAAACCCGTTTTGTTTGACATTTGATTAAACAATAAATATGATCTCCATCATACCTTTGATGTTGTATTTATGGATAATCCAAATCCCACGATTATCTGAATATTAAGTTATTTAAAGGTAATATCAACCCGCTTTTGATTATTAATTTGTAATAGAAAAGTCTTAATGAGAAATAACATGAAAGGTACAGAAGAAGACGTTGACATTGGTTATAAAACATCTCCATCAGACTTATAATCACATTGTAATAATGTGACGACTTGTTAATTATTTTTACCTGAAAATATTGAATATTTATAAAAATGGACCAAGTATTTCTGTCGTAAAATGAAATACCCGCCGTCACTTTCCATCATCATAGATTTGTTATCATATTTTAATGATCTGACGACTTCTTAATTATTTTACCTACCAATGCTGAATATAAATTTAGTATTTCTGTCGTGAAATGAAATACGCGCCTTCGCCACGGCTTTTCAATGCCATTGAGAGCGTTAATGGCTAAACAATATTTGTAATAATAATAATAATAATAATAAACTTTATTCCGAAAGTTTTACAACTTATAGGATATATAAATAATAATAATAATGAAATACATGAGTACATACAGATAGGCAGTGGTACAATAATAATAATAATAATAATAATAATAACAATGTAAACACCTGAATAATGTTTAAATTTCTATCCTATTTGGTTAATTATTTTGCCTGCTGTGGGACCCCTATATGTAGTAACTACCACAAATGTAGTAACCGTCACAAATGTAATAAAATTGTGTCACATATGTAGTAACGAACCACAAATGTAGTAAGGTTTGTCACAAATGTAGTAAATGTTGGTCACAAATGTAGCAAAATTTTACCACAAATGTAGCAACAAAATTTTACCACAAATGTAACAAACTAATTTTACCACAAATGTAGTAAAATTTAAAAAATGATAAAATATATTTTTTTCAAAATGTGTAATATCTAGGCTAGTGTTAATTAATGACAAACACTGTGGTTTCTCTGCCAGGTAATTTAAGGTATATCTGTCGGGTAATTTAAGGAATGAAACCCCAAACCCATATTCGTATCTGACTAACATTAATTCAGCGCAGTCATGGTCAACCCTAGTTATACACAAGAACTTAATCAGTTCAGGATACTCTAAAACCAAGGCCTTTGATATTATGCCTCGGTTTCAACCATGTTTAGCCAGAGTCAAATGCAAGCCGATTTTTCAGTTCTAAGCTACTCATAACGATGTGGAATGTCACGGTTCATGTTCATGTAATTAACAGTCATTTTCAGCTCTGACAAGGCTACTACAAGGAAGTCCCGAGATGAATTTCACGTCCCCAGTACATTTATTAGTCGCCGGAGATTTTTTTTTTGGTCACACCCCTATCTTTGACGGGTTGAGTTCTATTTATTTGTTATGGTTTGTTTATTATTCCACTTCCAGGAAGGTTCGTGGGTTCGCAACCCGGGCAGGGTCTGACCAAGACTTAAAAATGGTATTTTAAAATGAAAGCCATTAGGGTAATTTGGAAAAGACCCTAAAACCAGGTGTGACGCGTTAAAAACCCTAGCGCATTCCATTGCACTCCATGGGTAAAACTTTCTGCCACTTCGCATATAGCTGGTGAAGCCTTGATATAAGTGGAACATTGATTCAATTAACGGATCGATACTCCTGAAAATTACATGACGTCGGATCGACATTGAGATTTGTATATTTATCAAAAGTCTTAAAAACGTGTAACCTTTGTACAAATCAAAATAGACAGTTTGTAGTGCTTCAATTAATACAGAGTGATCAGATGAATTCGTGTGCGTGTGTTGGGGGGGGGGGGGGTAGATGCGTACATAACTAGAAAATAACATTGTTCATTGTTCATCTAGTTGGTCAAATTGCAAAATTCAGCAGGCAACTGGACACCCACTCATAGCAATGCAAATTAAAAATAATAAGCTAAGAATTTAGTAACAAAATAAAATAATCTGAATTTTTTTAAACACTTCCGTTTAATTTAAACCGCAGACAAAAGAGAAAACCTTAAAGAAGTACCACACTATGATCTGTTTCTAGCGGATTGGGTACCCAACTAGACTTTGAGAAGTGCACTTAAACACTAAGCAGGGTACAAGAGTTGAGTAATGGTGTTTAACGTCCCAGTCAAAAATATTTCACTTATATCGAGACGTCGCCAGCTATAGGCGAAGGTGCAGAAATTTTGCATGTGCGTTGCGCTGATGGCATTATACAGCAGGGTTCTTTAGCGTGCCAAGCCCACCGTGACACGGGACCTCGTTTTTTTAAGTTCCCATCCGAAAGAACCGTGACTTTCATACGTAATGCGAGTGCTTGGCGAAAGAACAAGATACACCATAACATATATATGATAACAGACGACTAACATATCTTATAAAATGCAGTTCATATACTTCAATAACGATATTTACGAAGTATTGTAAATGCAACACAGAGAGAGAGAGAGAGAGAGAGAGAGAGAGAGAGAGAGAGGAGAGAGAGAGAGAGAGATCATAAAAATCAGCAAATATTACAAAAACCTTTGTGAGGTTGCTTCCACATATTGAACCAAATCAAGTGTAGTCATCGTAAAAAAATAAATTTCAGCGAAGCAAAATGAAACGTGAACTTGATCTGTAACACATTATGGTAGACCTTCATGCCAAATCAGTTCAATATGTGCAAGCTATTACGAAAAAACTGCAGAAAACTGTTACTAGTATTTCAATCAAATTATTAAAGACAATTGCAAAGGATCGAATTCGTAATAAAACAAAACGTTAACATGATCTGCAACTCATTGTGGTTGACTCCCATTCAAAAACTTTAGTAGGAAACAATGCGGAAAACTTATAATTGACTGATGGACGGACGGAGGGGACCGACCAACAGCATTATACTTCCTACGTCTTAATTAAGTGCCGTGGAGTATAATAATAAATACATGTACCCTACTAAAATCTGCCAAAATACAGAAAACCCAGAAACTTAAATTTAAAAACTGAATTTTACATGTACTTTACAAACCGAAGTATAATGAAAATAAGAGGCCAATTGGCATTATCGCTCATCGCATAATAAATAACATAGGTACAGGGGTAACACCCTTACAAGGATTATCAGATACTAGTAGTTATTATTATTATTTATTTATTACATTTATATCTGAATTACTATTACATGTTATGCTAATCATTTTGTAATGTGCCGATTTATGTGATACTAATTGTTTTTAAGTAAATAGAAAAAACCTAGCAAAATTAACAATTTATACATATATTTTTCTTTGGTATTTAATAAAGTTGTCATATACCATTTTTTGAATTTAATCATAAAATACATTCAAAATTTTTTGAATGTATTTTATGATTAAATTCAAAAAATGGTATATGACAAAGTCATTTATATCGAAATCAGAGCCACTTCTATCGGGATAGAATTCCCTTCTATCGGGTTAAAAGTCACTTCTATCGGAACAACAGTCGCTTCTATCGGGTTAGAACGCACGTTAAATGTTGGTTTCTAACGTTCAGATTTCGAATTTTTCGTTACTACATATAGCGGTTTTCATTTACTACATTTGTGGTAACAAAAATTGTTACTACATTTGTGGTAACGGTCGTTCCTACATTTGTGGTTCGTTACTACATATGTGACACAATTTTATTACATTTGTGACCGTTACTACATTTGTGGTAGTTACTACATATAGGGGTCCCACACCTGCCAATATTTATATAAATTTATAAATATAATATTTATCGCTTTTTTGCCCTTTTGACGCTTATTCCTAAACAAAAATTGTGAACATCGGCGTATGGTGAAAAATGTTCTCATATTTAGTGAACTACATGTATTTTTTCCTGCCAATATTGGATATAAATTAATAACAATAGGACTAGTATTTCTGTCGTGAAATGAAATACACGCCTTCGCCACGGTTTTTCAATGCCATTGAGAGCGTTTATGGCTAAACAGTTTTTGTAAATATCTGTATAAGGTTTAAATTCTTATCATATTTGGTGAATTATTTTAGACTAGGCACATTTTCAGAAAAGACGTCGTTTTAAAGAGGAAGAGGCATTTTTTAGTAAAAGCAAACCATATGTCCTTCTTACCTAATTTGGGTGTGCTGAGTTCGAAAATGGCGGATACCAAGCTGAAAAATTGCTCTAAGTAGGTCAAAATTTAAATACAAAATGGCCGCCAAAATCAAAAAGGTTTTTTGCGTAAAATTTGATATAGAAGTTGTTTTAGTAGCATAAAACAGCTATTAATCAAATATTGTAATATTTCACGGCTAAATTGGGTGTTAATGAGCAGAAAATTTAAACAAAATGTCCACGGGCCTTATTGCTCACCTGAAAACATTTAGAAGATACTGAAATTTTAGAGACAACAACATCTTCGTTGATTATCATATACAAAATGTGTTATGGTATTAGATCTTGGCATGTTAGTTATTTTTGCTAATTCGTGATTTTATTTATAATACTTTAAAAAAAAAAAAACAAATTCGCAAAAAATTATACTCCAGGGGTAACATCTCCTCTATGGATCATCATATTTTTACAAATATTGCTACTTAGCTTGTCATGCTCATGTTTTTCAATGCATTGCACTTATATAACATAATAGTTTTCAAGTAAATAGTCACAAAACTAGCAAAATTTGCAAAAAAAAAATTATTTTTCAGAGGCAATAACTCTGAAAAAGGTGGTTTGATATCATCTGGCATACTGGTCAGCCTTCGTCTCAGGTGGCCTAGCGACAAAGATCTTTATGAAAAAAGTTATGTATATATATAATTCCAAATATGTGGATAAAGTTTATCCTTTATGTGAGGTAAATTTATATATTAAAAACTTAAAAATAAGTTAAAATGTTTTTCTAACACATAACTGAATTTATTATTTGTAAAACATGTTTCACAGTTATGTACGGTTCTTCTTGTTACATATCCTGGATAAAGTTCACATATTTAACTTCAGCCAGTTTTCAAAGTTTTTGCTTTTGTTTTTGGATTGTAATTTGAACATGGGACTGTATGTTTCTGTTTAATTGAATGAATTGAATTAAGTATGACACATGACATGCTGAAACACTGATTTATGTAGACCAGAATGTGAATGAAATAGCTTACAAAACCGAAATCTGTGTTTGCACCAAATTCTTACGAATTTTTCTTTTTAACAGAGGAAGAGCCAAGTAAATGTAACTACACTAGCATCTAAAACCTATTTAGAGGTGCTTAATCATCACCGAGCAACTCTAAGCTGACTTTTTGCTAAAAATGTGAACTTGCATTACAAATTGTTGTTGTAAAATTTGACATTTAACTTATAGCAAAGGCAACACTACACTTGGTTTTATTAAACTGGTAAGAAGTATGCGGGTTTAATTGATATGTAGTGAGCCTTCTGTTAAAAAGGAGATTAACTCTGATGTCCCTTTTCAACCCCTCTATTTCCTGATTGTGTATCCGAAGACCAGTGTCGTTTTGTAAGTTAATATCAACAAGGTATTACTTTAAAGTAAATAAGCCTTGTGACTTGGCAAATGTAAAAAATTGTGAAAGAGGAGGATCCAATATTTGCAAGAGAACGCTTAAGCACCTAAGGCTAAGGCTATCCATACTGATATGAAAGCAGCACAAGAAAAGATGCCCCTTGATAGGCAATAGTAAAAAGTGGTTGGCGGATTATAAACGGCAGAACATATATGGTGACCCTAGTCCTGGAAGGCATGCCACTGTTGCAACCCCAAAATGGTCAATAGGTCTTTGTATTCATGCATGGTAGCCGAAACTAACATTGGCTGCTTATTTCTGAGAAATCCTTTTCTTTCAAAAAGAAAATTGTTTTTGCAACTCTGTAAAAAATACTTTAAAAGGTAAACATTTTCACAAATTTTGGAAGTTTAACCAGTAATCATTTTAAAATTGTGGAAACGTAGATAAAAGCCATGATATCAGTATGACCGATAGGTGAGTTACAGAAGATATAAGGGCAGTGAGTTGGCATTTCACAAAGAAGAATAAACTTTATTCTGACATCCTGCAATGAGAAAACTTTGAGTCCTTTGGGCTTCTGGCAATTAATCAGAAGCAAACAAGATGCACTTTGTCGCGTGTTAATCTAAATTTTTTAGTGGTAGATACTGCTAGCTCCCATACGAGCTTTGTTACTATGGAGGCAAAGCATCCCAGACCCCAAACAACAGTCTAAACAATGGAACCACCCTGGTTCACCTCCGCCAAAGAAGACAGAGAAGACTGTTCCATCATCTAGAAAGGTTATGACAACAGTTAACTTAGATATTGATGATATTCTGATGGTAGAGTATTTCCAAAAGGGACAAAAAATAAATGTCATATTATTTGTATTACTTGTGAGGCTGTTACGGAAAAATATTCCACTCAAGTGTTTAGGAAAACCCAGTAAAGGTGTGTTGGTTCACTAGCACAATGCTGCCATTGCCTTGACTGCAATTAACGATTGTGGCTTTAGACTTTAAATTGATTGAGTGGCCAGCTTATTGCTTAAGCTTGCACATCAGTCTTTCGTCTATTTCCAACACTGAAAACGGTCATTTACTTTACCCACTTTTATAGTCAGATGATGATGTCATATATATTTATTGGAGGATTTCTGACTTTTAAAGAAAATGAATTCTTTAAAAGTTGCAATGAGTTCCTTAAACACCGCTGCCAAGACTGATACTATGTTAAAAAATAATGCAATGTTACCGGCAAAGTTCAAACCATTTCAATTTGGTATTTTGACATTTACAACAATGGGTTCTACATACTATTTTGCAAGAACATGTGATAAACTCTATATACAAGCTTCGATTTTGACTATTAATTTATTAATGTCACGCCATGATCTTAATAAAGCAGTGTTTCAGTATAGTTTTAGTCATGAACTTAATTTAATCATGTAGATTTCATCAGTGTAATATGCAAAAGGCACACATAATGAACAAACACTTAATTATAACCTCCACTTTACTTTTAGAAGTTCTTTTAAATTGGGTTTAAACATTTAAACTTCAGTTTAGCCTCTTCCATTTTAATTTACCAACCTCAAGTTATGCTGAAATGTTAAAAAGAACAAAGTACCATCTTTTGCTAAACATGTAACTTCAATAACACTGTGAATTTATATGCATAAATTGAAAACAGTCGCCATTTGTTTTTGGAATTATGGGTAAAACTTTACCTTCTGAATGACTTTTGCAAGATTTGAATTTAGTACATGTACTCTCAAATTATATTTCAAAAGCATGTTATCAACTTTTGCTAATATTTTCAACCCCAAGTAACATTTTTGCATTGGTACACTATGGATTTAAGTCGCCATTTTGTTTTTGGAATTATGGGTTTAAAAACTTAAAATTTAGCTTGGTATCCGCCATTTGTGCATTCATCACCTTCGAATTATACCGAGTAAAGAATGCTACCAACTTTTACCAAATTTGTCAACCCAAGTAACATACTTTGCGTTGGTACACCATCAATTTTAGTCGCCATTTTGTTTTTGGAATTATGAGTTAAAAAGACTCAAAATTTAGCTTGGTATCCGTCATTTTGAAATTCAGCAAACTCGAATAATGTTGAATAAAGCATGTTACCAACTTTTACTAAAATTTGCCATCGCAATGAACATTTTTGCATTGGTACACTATGAATTTAAGTCGCCATTTTGATTTTGGAATTATGGGTTTAAAAACTCAAAATTGAGCTTTGTATCAGTCATTTTTGAATTCGGCTCCTCAAATTATGTTAAATAACTTATGTTACCATTTTTTACCAAAATTTGTCAACCCAAGTATCATTTTTGCATTGATTCACCATTGATTTTAGCCGCCATTTTGTTTTTTGAATTATGGGTTCAAAAACTCAAAATTCAGCTTGGTATCCGCCATTTTCAAATTCAGCACCCTCGAATTAGGTTATAAAAAGATGTTACCAACTTTTACTAAAAAATGCCGCTTCAAGTCACATTTTCTGAAAATGTGCCTAGTCTATTTTGCCTGTCAATGTTTTATATACATTTTATATTGAACTAGTTTATACCGGTATCTATCTTTAAATGAAACAACCGCCTTCACTTTTTGCCCGTTGTGCGTTATTCCCTAAGCGTTATTTGTTAACATCGGTTTAAGGTGTAAACAGTTATCGTATCTGGTTATTTATTTTGCCTACCAATATTTTATATTAAATAAATAAAGAACTTGTATATAACTTTCTTCAAATGAAATACCCGCCTTCGTCAGGATTTTTCATTGCCGTTGAGTTCGTTTATGGCTAAACAAAAAAATCATATTTAGTTATTTATATTGATTGCCAATATTTAATTTTAATTTTTAAATATGGAGCTTGTATAAATATGTCATGTGCTACTTTTGAATTTGTATGAAATAATTATGCTATTATATAATGTATTATTTCATAAAAATTCAAAAGTAGCACATGACACATATATCTTGAAATGAACCCCCTCGCCTTTGCCAGGGTTTGCCATTGCCATTGGCAAAACATGAATTGTAAACATCGACGTAAGGTGTAAGGTTGGTTGATGTGATATAAACTAGACACTGCAAGGCTGGATGAGACCATATTAAGCAGCAATGGTTCTATAAGGTTGGTTGAGATCATTAAGATAAAGTGGTTAATTTTACAGTCATTGAATTACATAGGATTCTCATAAATACAATTTACCATTATATAACATATCAGATCCTAAAATCTACATATACTATTTTAATGCTGTAAATATAGACATGGACTATTCACATTTGATATGCGTGTAATTCATTTATTACTGACTGCAATTTACTGGAACTTGGGGAATTATAGTAACAAAACGAGAATATTAATACATTTACAACAATACAATTCAGTACAATTCAATTATATTTGCACTAGTTGACATCCAGCAACTCCGAAAATAAAAAAATACAAATTAAAAATTTCCAATTTAAAGTACTATTTGCAAATGCAAATGCATTAACAAAACAAGTACACAATTTGTACAGTACAGGCCTGTCGAAAGTTCAACACTTAGATCACGGATTAGTCCCGATCTGTCTGCTTATCTCAGGCTCTCGTTATCGTTATCCCGGCGGCTGCTATCCATTTTTCTCTCGACAGTTTTTCGTTCACATCTCGGCCATTCGAAAAACTATTTTCGACTCCTTTTCCTTAGTCAACCACTGCGATAGCTCAGTTGGTTGAGTTCTCGCTCCGTAAGTGGGAGGTCGTGGGTTCGAACCCCGGCCGCGTGTGATCCAAGACTTAAAAATGGGTAGTGACTGTTTTTTCGCCAAGCACTCGACTCGGCATTACGAAATGAAAGTCACAGTTCTTTCGGATGGGAACTTAAAATAAACGAGGTCCTGTGTCTTGAAAATTTGGCTTAATAAAGAACCATGCTGTATATAGTGCCATCAGCGCAACGCACAGGCAAAATTTCTGTACCTTCGCCTATAGCTCGCGACGTCTCGATAAAAGTAAAATATTCTTGATTGGGACGTCAAACACCATTACTCACTCAACTTTTCCTTAGCTCAGTGATAAACTTTCGACAAGCCTGTACTGGAAATTTATGAGAATTACTTTCAAATGCCAATCTTTTATAAATTTATTCCCAGGTGTCAATCAATTCATAAATCATTTTATAATTCCGGATGACTGATTTCGATTCTGTCTCGTTTTCCATATCTATAGTCTATTTCCCGGTCCCGTATCCAATCAAACAACCATCATGTAGGCAAACAATATTGACCTGTCCGCTTGACCTTTGATTTAAATAGCCATTATTGACGAGTAAATTTAAGCTATAGGGATCACGCATGTGTGTTTCGTCTATTTGATATGAACACTAATCATGGGCAATGTGTATATGTACTAATCGCGAATTCTAACGCTACCTATGTATTGGATGGACCCGCCTATATGACTATTTCTAATAAAAGGTCAAACGGACAGGTCAATGTTGTTTGCCTAACCCTAGTTATCTTACAATCAGTGATGTATCAACTTGTCTAACTCCGGGTTTATAGGTTTCAGTTCCGATTCAATGAACAGATAAAATCGTGTATGTTTTAATGGGTATCTAATAAATAACTTATGGTATTTTAGAATCATTTACATATGTTTTCGGGAAATGTTTGCACAATATATTGTTCGTTCGAAATGGTGTTTTAATTTTTAAGTAGGGAAGCCACGTCACTTTTGACAGGCTTAACAATGTCTAAAATGAAAACACGACATTTTTAATGCTAGGAAATGCAGTAGTAAAGTCCTTCGCGATATACAACATTTTTACATTTCAAAGAGCTTAACATGCATTATGGATTCAGTTCTCCCTTTCAGCTAGAAATAGCATATACCTCGTGGAGATCCTGAATTTTTAATCAAACTACGTAGCAAAAAAGAAGTACCTGTTCATCGAGTTTTCACGATTTAATTAAAATGTAATTGGTATGCTGCGTCATCTACTGATCTAGAATCAAAACAATTTTATTTTATTTCAAAAAATAAAAAGGTTCCGGAAATGTGAAATGAACCGGATCCGTGCTGGCTGTTATGTAATCCATAAAGCTTCCCATCTCCAATGGAATTTGAAAATAACATTTTGTCGAATGAGTCATGTTTGCGTTAACCAATTTCGCTTTAAATTTTTATCAAACTCTTCAACCACCCGACAGATTAATCGATCTATCAGTAAAATTTTCAAAACACGATAAAACGAAATATCCATTACACGATAACGGTTTTTGTATTTTCAGACAGAAAGCAGATTGTCTTTTATTACTTAACGCGCCTTTCCTCGTGAATAGAAACTCGGACAACATTGTTCCATTTTTTATTTTCATACAGAAGGAATAGTGCCGTCTATCACTCCAATCCTCTCGACATAAATACAAACTCTGACGACAGCATTGTTCCATATTGTATTTTCATACAGAAAGCATGCCGTTTATTATTTGACACTCTCTCCCTCGTAAATACAAACTGACAGAATTGTAGCATTTTGTATTTTCAGACAGAATGTTCATCTATAACACCAATCCCCTTGTAAATACAAATTCTGACAGCATTGTGCCATCTTGTATGTTCATACAAAAGGTATATTGTCGTCTATTACTTGACATCCCTCTTCCCCATAAATACAAACCCCGACAGTTTTGCGCCATTTTTTTTATTTTTATACAGAAGGTATATTACATGTACTTGACACCCCTCCCCTCGTGAATACCAAATCTGGCAGCATCGTGCCATTTTGTATTTTCAGACAGAAGGCATATTGCCGCGTATAACTCGAATCCCCCTCGTCATAAATAAAGCTCTGACAGCATCGTGCCGTTAGGTATTTTCGGATGGAAGGCATATCTATAACTCGACATTCTCATAAACACAAAATCTGACAGCATTGTGTCATTTTGTATTTTCATACTGAAGGGATATTGTCGTCTGTAACTCAGATTACACCTCGTCATATATACAAACTCTGACAGCATTGTAACATTTTGTATATTCATACAGAAGGAATATGCATTGCCGTCTACAAAAGTTATCAGTGAAAACCCTCGTCCAAACTACAAGCTCTATCACCATTGCACCATTTTTGTTTATTTGTTTATTTTCAGACAGAAGGCATATGAATTGACACCCCCTTCGTGAATACAAAATCTGACAGTGTTGTACCATTTTGTATTTTATACAGAATATATATTGCCGTCTACAACCCCATCGTAGTCAATACAAACTTACAGCATTGTGCCATTTTGTATTTTCAGTCAGACAGAATGTTTATCTTTAACTCGAATCCCATCGTGAATACAAATGAAATTCGAGAGCATTGTACCTTGTTTTTATTTCATACAGAAGGCATAAATACAAAATCTACCAGCATCGTGCCATTTTTTATTTTCATACAGAAGGCACTCGACACCCTCATTAATACAAACTCTAACAGCATCGTGTCATTGTGTGCCGAAACAGTTCGCTTTAGAAATATTTATCAAATCCCTCGACGAATCGAATGATTTATCGATCTGCCAGTCCCATTGTCAAACATGACTCAACAAAAACAGATACCGGTTAACAAATAATTTCTGTCTTCTGACAAAAGCCAGTATTATCAATAATCTAAATAGCCAACTTCATTTGTCACAACATTGATTGGTCATGGTATACTCGGTTGGTTGGTTGGTTGGTTGGTTGGTTGGTTGGTTGAATGTTGTTTAAAGTCGCTTTAGCAATTTTTCAGCTATTCGCGGCAAGAACTATTTTATTAATCTCTATGGATTAATCTATGAACAATTTTGTGTATGCATGTGAAGTGCAAATGTGTTGTATGGTCTGCCTTGTACTAGCGCACACTCAGGGCGACTTTAAGGTGCTAGCTTACAGAGTCAGTACGCCGCAGACAAGCGTACCACCCCCCTAGTCCATTATACTGATACATGGTATACTTAATGTCCATTTCTTGGACTGACACAGAATAGCTATTACGTATCTAATTTTTGGTCGACAAAATCGGAACATTTTCGAGGACTGAAATTTTAAAGTTTCACACATGTATTTAAAACCAAACATAATAATCCATGTCCAAATTACAATCCCAAAGGAAAACAAAAACATCGACAAGGGACGCGAGGCCGGGTGCTCCGCAAAGGTTAACGCTCCTGTTTAGCGTGCTACATCCACCACATGTGTTATCAAAATTGAGAATCAAGGAATAAGGAGTCAAATTGTTCATGGTCATTTAGATACAATAGCCTTTGATATTGTCATTTGCCGGTTTTTAAAGTTTTTGCTTTGCTTTGGGATTTTGATTTGAACATAGATTGATACGTTTGTTTATGATTTAACACCAAAAAAAGCAGTTATGTTATATATAGATATGTTGATGATATGCTATAAGTACACACGTTGTGATTATAAAGCATGTCTGATTCTTTTGCATTTTGTTGCCGTCAAACTTAGGTCGTACCAGTTTTTTCTTTGCTAAGCGTCTATACCTTATCTTAGAAAAAAACCAAACCTATTATTTTAAAAATATGAAACTTGGCACTTAACAAACAGTCCAAAAACAATGAGCAAATATAGCATTAACAATTGTATGAAAAAAAATATAAAACATAGTCAAAACAAACTGGCCCCAGTTTCACAATCATTCCTTAGCTAAAATGTTCCTTAATTTTAATTAAGTAAATGTTGGTTATTTACTTTTGGAACTACTTATGAATATGTTTTTCAAAACTAAATGCAAATGTTTTAATCTATAAGTAATCTTAAAAATGACACCTTAAATTCCCGAATATCTTGAATACTAACAAAATTATTAAAATTTGAAATTTTTCAAGATTTAAGTTAGGAAAAATCTTAGTTAAGGAATGATTGTGAAACTGAAGCTTGTAAATTATAATAAAAATAGAAATCAACAAAAATGTGCAATTAATTAATCCTTAACATGATTGATGTTTTTCCCATAAAGAAACAAAAACAGAATAAATTCGATAAAAAATGTTTGTTTTTTCATGTTTGAAGTACCAAAACCTTACCCGCCAGCGAACGCTTGACAAAGAAAAAAACTGGCATGGTATAATCACTCCTATCGTTCTTGTAAGCGGATGTCGAAAGTTTACCCTGGTCACGTGACAAGACTAACATATCATGTTTTCTTTTTATTTGCAGGATGGATTTCGGATTTTCAACATTATTGTATATGTTCATAGCTCTCCTGTTGGTGATACCAAACTTATCCTTACCAGTAGACACAGATGAGGTAAGATGATGACGTAATCAAAACGGAGAAGGGATGGGAAGATATTTTTTGCCAAATACCGGGGCTATAAAAGTCCCAAAATTAGGTCTAATGAGCAGAGATACTTAAGGTTGTTTCACTTTATCGTAGCGTTCAATTGTCTTATAGTGGCAAAAACCACTGTATGTGGTTGTGGGCGGATGTAGACGGTTCTAGCTTTTGTCTTGTTCACAAATCCCCAACAAGACAAAAACTAGAACCGTCGGGGGTTTAGTGGGCTGATCAGGCAGACTAGGTCGTTTGTACATTGACGCACGTCGTGTCCTACTGTATTTCCATTAATAGAGTGCACATGGTTTTTATTATTTATTTATTTCATTTGAAAATTTTCCCATTAATCAAAAACAAACATACTAATCCATGTCCGAATCGCAATCCAGAGGCAAAGTAAAAACTTTGGAACTGACAAGTTAGGTTAGACACGTGAACTTCCACCAGGGATTGAGGCCGGGTGCTTCGGAAGGGTAAGCACCTCCTATTTAGCTAGCTACACCCGCCACGTGTGTAATCAAAATTGTGTGAAAGGAACATGGAACTATGAGACGTCAAATATATCCAGGGCAATCCTGGACACAGAGACATCAAACTTATCAACAATACTGTGATGACGGCCAATCATCACAAACCTTTAAACTATCAATAAAATGAAGTTAAATCGCACTGAGCTAACCAAATTATATTTTAAATGCAAACACCATTATTCAGTTCTCCTCTTATAGGAAAATTCATTGAGTTACATAAGGGTATTCATGGTCACGTAAGTTATTGTTGTTCGGGTGTGAATATTCCGATTATGACATTACATTAAGGTTGTCCCATGTAAGAGATCATTTTGACAAAGTTATTTTTTTGTTTTCATTAAAAAATTCAAAAATTGCTCTATGTACAGAATTAAATTCACTTGTGGGTGAATAGAAAAAAATCTTTTTTTCCTATTAGGTCATTAGATTTTGTATAAAGTTTTCATAGTTTTCGTGAATTTGTTGGAAGTTACGACTTTATTCGTGCATTTTCCATGTGCACTCAATTTGTGGATATACCATGGCAGCAGGTTTTTATATGCAAATTATAACGCCAACTTCATGTTCTTATGTTTAATTTCAGGATTTACACATTGACGAGAAAAGACCAAAGTATATGGACACACGGAGGAATCTGGATGCATTTAAACAATTAGTTTGGGAATCATTATTGTCGGTATGTTTGATCTTGCTTACTTTTAGACCATGCTTTATGTATATATCACCTTCTTTCAAACTAATTATTCATCAACCCTTACGATCGCGGGTATCTAATGATACATTCAGTTCGCATCGAAGTTTCTCCAGTCGAACTTTTGTCTCGAAATATTCGCAAAAGTGTGAAATAAAACAACGTTCCACAAACCAATCACCTTAGTCTTGTATACTGGTGTCGAGCCAAAAATACAACGCTTATGCCTTAACCACTCAAGAACAGCGTCCTAAAATACGGGGTCTAACATAGAATGATAAATCAAACACCTTATGAGTGAAAGCTTACCCTAACAACTTGTCCACCGCGACTCCTATTTTCGAGCAAAGTTGTCAAGTAACTTCCACTGGAGAAGATATTTATGTCATATACCTTTTTTATAATAGATTATAAAAGTTACAAACACCATTTTTGTAAATGTATTTTTTCATTTAATTTTAAAAAAAAATGGTAAACGGCAGATATCAAATACGAGTTTGATTTAAAATGAAACAGACAGGATTTTAAGGATGTGGACGTAAAAGAAATTGTGAAGGCGGGGTCTTAGTATATGCAATAAATAACTGACAAGCGTATATGCTTAATTCCAATTATCTATACCACTTGTATAAACATGACAGACATTCAGATATAGTAATAAAACTTGATATAAAAGCTAGACCGTGTAGGCCTTAGAAAACTTGAGACACTACATTGTGTATTCGCCCACATGCTTTGTGTTCTACTGTAGTACCCAGAAGTTGAACATTGTTTACTATCCGGTATTCATCAATGTCTAATTGTTATTATTTTCTGTCAAAGCTATGTCTGAATCAACATCAGCAAATTCAACGGCATGCCGGAAAAGAAGAAAAAAGTCCTCACATACGTTCAATAACAACAATGATTAATTTGGATTGAAAGCTACCATTAACAACGTGTCACCTCGATACCTATTTTTACAACATTCTAATCTATGTCTGAATCACAATCCAGAAGCAAAGTAAAAATTTGGAACTGACATGTCAGGTTAGACACTTGAACTTCACCAGGAAAGTGAGGTCGGGTGCTCTCGAAGGGTAAGCACCTTCTGTTTAGCTAGCTACACCCACCACGTATGTAATTAATTGTCAAGCTACTTCGAAAGAGGAGACATCAAATACAAGCTTCATTTAAAATAAAACGAACTAGATTGTTGGGCGAAAAAGAGGTTGAGAAGGCAGAGTCTTAGTAGATACTTTTGTATATAATTATGTCAATAGTTAGCAATTAACTGACAAGCGTATATGCTTAATTCCAATTATCTATACTACCTGTATAAACATGACAGACATTTAGATATAGTAATAAAACTTGATATAAAAGCTAGATCGTGTAGGCCTTATAAAACTTGAGACACTACATTGTGTATTCGCCCACATGCTTTGTGTTCTACTGTAGTACCCAGAAGTTGAACATTGTTTACTATCCGGTATTCAACATCAATGTCTAATTGCTTATTATTTTCTGTCAAAGCTATGTCTGAATCAACATATCAGCAAATTCAACGGCATGCCGGAAAAGAAGAAAAAAAAGTCCTCACATACGTTCAATAACAACAATGAATTAATTTAGATTGAAAGCTATCCATTAACAACAACGTGTCAACCTCGATACCCATTTTTACATTTACATACTAATCTATGTCCGAATCACAATCCAGAAGCAAAGTAAAAATTTGGAACTGACAAGTCAGGTTAGACACGTGAACTTCCACCAGGAAAGTGAGGTCGGGTGCTCTGGAAGGGTAAGCACCTTCTGTTTAGCTAGCTACACCCACCACGTATGTAATTAATTGTCAAGCTACTTCGAAAAGAGGAGACATTAAGTACAAGCTTGATTTAAAATAAAACAAACTGGATTGTTTGGCAAAAAAGAGGTTGAGAAGGCAGAGTCTTAGTAGATACTTTTGTATATAATTATGTCAATAGTTAGCAATTAACTGACAAGCGTATATGCTTAATTCCAATTATCTATACTACCTGTATAAACATGACAGACATTTAGATATAGTAATAAAAAATGATATAAAAGCTAGAACGTGTAGGCATAAAGGGAACTTGAGACACTACATTGTGTATTCGCCCACATGCTTTGTATTCTACTGCAATACCCAGAAGTTGAACATTGTTTACTATCCGGTATTCAACATCAATCTCTAATTGTTTATTATTTTCTGTCAAAGCAATGCCTGAATTGACGATTGTCACATTGATTGCTTTATCGTGTAACTTTAACATGCGTTAATAAAGTGAATATGGTTTTGTTTAAAGTCGTGTCATCTAGCATTATTACAGCTATTTGTAGTCAGCAAAGGTGAAAAATACAATGTTATCAACAGAACATGGAAAATTACTAATTAAACTTAATATAAGATCACGGAATAACGATATGATAGAATGACTTATCACAGGTTGATGACACTGTCATATACCATTTTTTGAATTTATTTTATGATTAAATTAAAAAATGGTATATGACAGCACCAATGAATTTAATATGTTTATCTACTGAAAACAACAGAATTCCCTTCTCTTATCATTTGTTAAGAAAAACTTTTAACTATTTTTACATTTAAATGTGAAAAAATCATGGGAATTGCCCAAAAAATAAATCTTTGAGAATTTTATTTTTTTTAAATGTATCGGTTTATAATGAAACACAGAAGGATTTTACAAAGTGATCGAATATTTTTTCACATCTCTATATATTGCTGGAAAGTTAAGGTTTTTGATAATCGGAAATCGGAATGAAATATACCAGTCAGTCCATGTTTATATCACAATCCAAAAATAAAAAAAGTAAATATTTGGAAAAATGGCAAATGTAGTTAAACACATATACTTCTATCACGAAAGTTGTATTTTGTGGCCAGGAAAGGTGAAAAGTACAAAACTATCAATAAAGAAAAAAGAAAAGACTTTGAAAATTGGAAATTTAGTTTTAAAAAAGTGAACTTTCACCAGGAAAGTTGTATTTTATGAGCAAATTAATTTCCCATAGGAAGTTTAAACTTTCGTGTTTAAAAGACTCAGTAATGATGACGTAAAATATAGGATTAGTTCATGAAACATTGACGCTTATTTTATGTACTGTTAGACCACGATAGACGATAACACCTTAACACTACAGTCTAGATTTTTAATGACAATTTTAAATTTCCTACTGGTAATTGGCGAAATTAAAAATAGATAACGGTAATGTCGGTTTGGGTGGTTTTAATGTCGCGGTTTCACGTGTAAGAACAAAGAACATTGAACTTACTATTCCTGTCACATTTCCTTATTAATGTTCATTCCATTACTATGATATATTGATAATAAAAAGCTCTTTAAGTCTTGCAATGTGACCTGCATGAATCTGCGATTTGCATTTATGATTGAAAAAGCATCAAATAACATAGTGGAAAAAGTAAATGCTAGTGTCGTATAAAAAATGGAAAAAGCAGTTTTAAATATGATGGTCAAGTTTTTTCAAACTCTTTCCAAATCCAGACAACGCCTACAGTATGACTCGCAAAAAGAAACACAATTCCATTAATTAGTAACCTTTTCGTTCTCAGTGTAAAGGCCGATACACTAATCCTATTTCCTATTTGATCAATGTTTAAATCAGATTATAAAAACATTAATCTATGGGATTCAGTGGTTTTTTTTCTGATTTACATATTCAATATCAAAGTATTCGTTCAAATCTTGTAAGGAACATATAAGGAAAATATAGTGAAAAAAGGGTTTGGGATTTTTTTGTTTATATACTTGCATTTATCTACGCGTTGACCTAATGTTTAATATAATTAAATACACAATTTAAAAACAATATAGTTGTCATGTGCTATTTTGTATGCATCATTTTAAAGATACATTTAGTGAGTTTAAACTTAATATTTAAAAAAATAGAAAATTTTATTTTAACGTTTTGAAAAAAAGTTACTTTAATTCTCCAATTATTTGTTATGTTAAACACAGTCAGTACTAAAATAAAAGGTTTTATTAAAAATGTAAAACCAAAGGTTTTGAATTGAAAAAAAAAAAAAAAAAAAAACCCAATGCATTTTAAAGAAGCACATGAGACATATTAGACATGAATTTGTGTTTGTATTAAATGAATGCATTCAAAATTAAAACATGTTGTCATGACAATTTTTATTAAAACCATGATTTCGAAAACAAGTTGTCATATGCTTTTGAATGAATAATTTTGATTAAAATTAAGAAACAGCACATAGCAGACCCTATATTGCGTACACGAAATAAAGGGTTCCATTTATGTCCCTTTTTCCTGTAGTAAGCACTGTTTGTTTTGATAATGATATATCAAACACAAACATACCAATCCATGTCCAAATCACAATCCGAAATCAAGGCAAAATACTTTGAAAATGACAAATGAGGTTAAATGTGCGAATTTCCACCTGGAGATTAAGGCCGGATGCAAATTCATAATACATTATTAAATACGGAGACCAAATTACATATTATACAAGGTTTAATTTTACAGCACTAGACAGCCGTTTCGGAATACAATTCGTCATCAGTAGCGCTTTGACCAAAATTTTGAAACCACATTTTTCCAAGACGTTGAAAAGATACCCAAAAGGACAAAAATATATTTAGCAAATTTAGCGAAGGAAATACTTTGCATGAGGGAGTAAAACTTAGTTTTTGAGGAATTTCAAAATAAAACTGGCAGCAAACTTAGATAACAAAATATTTTTAAAAATAAAACACAATTATCAAATTCCTAATTCGTTATAGAATACGCAGATCAACCGTCAGTAAATTGAAAGTTTTATTTATGCTACCTCATCTGAAATAAAGCTTGTTCGAGTCTGATCAATGACACTTGATGCAGCCGTCAACAAAACAAATTCCAATCTTGATTTGTCTAACTGCGTGTTCATTCACAATAAAGTTAAAGTCCTCGGTGAATTGGCATTGTTCGAAATATTGACACAGGAAGCTGTTATAATGGATAAAATATTTATTTTAATGATCATTAACTTTTTACAAAAAATCTATACACAATCGAAAATGCAACAAATATTGCATACACGCATTGTAGAACAAAAACAAAGCCGTAAAGATTAAAAAACAAGGCGACCATATTGATATTTGTCACAAAACTGGTCTCTCCAAAATACAGTACAGGCCTGTTCGAAAGTTCAACAGCAGGCTGACAGATTGGCAGCTTGTCCAGGCACCTCGTCAGCTATACGACAGCGGCTTCTCTACAGTTGCTATATAAATCTTTAGGTAGCTTTTCGGTCACTTATTATCCATATCTCGGTCACTCAGCAGCCGAGGTTCTGCTCTTTTTTGTTTGGCTCAGTGTTAAACTTTCGACAGGATTGTACTGTAACCAACATTGTGTCAATTACCAGACTACGCCGCACTCACTCGGATGAATTAATTAAAATCTCTTTGGCTGACAGCAGGTGGCCAAACAAAACCTAATCTAGATATTTTACGTTTTTCTATTTAGGTTTACTCTCATGAGACTGTGTCTCATCATATATATATACGGTAATGTAATCCGACCGCAAAATGTAATTTTCAAAAACCGTCCTCTGGCAATCTTAATCAATATACAAAGCTCGTTCACATATGACGTACAACCGTATATTTTATGTGTAGTTACCATATAGCAATATATATATTATAGTGTAATTAACATGTGTGTGTGTGTGTGTGTGTGTGTGTGTGTGTGTGATATTAAAACTCGATTTAATAAGCAAAGGCGCGGATGCAAAGTGGTAAGCGTGTGTGTGTGTGTGTGATCAAAACTCTAATTTAATAAACAAAGGCGCGGTTGCAAAGTGTTAAGCGTAAGCGTTTCGCTATTGCGTGTCGTGGATTAAAACATTTTAAAAATATACCCAGGGTACCAAAATCTATTTTCAAAATTTAGCTAAGGTAATACTTTGCAAGAGAGAATATACCTTAGGTTTTGAGAAATTTCAAGTAATAACTAACAGCAAATGTAGACAATAGTATATTTCTGACAATTATACATAATCATACTAGAACTCATGAACGCACTCTAGTGCTTATATTAAACATAATTGTCTAAAATGACGTTTATATTGCTAAAACTTTCAATGTCGTGCAAAAGAACAATATATAATATCCACTAGGGTGTTTTGAATAATTTGCTTTGCACGATATGGATGCTTTAGATTATATATTATACCAGTTTTAATTTTACAGCACTAGACGGCCGTTTCGGAATACAATTCCTCATCAGTAGTGCTTGGACCAAAATTATGAAACCAAAATTATTTTGAAGATGTTGAAAAGCTACCCAAAGGACCAAAATATATTTTACCAAATTAAGCTAAGGAAATACTTTGCATCAGGGAGTATACCTTAGTTTTTGATATGTTTGTGATATCCTCGGGGCACCAGCCACCAGCAGAGATATCGGCTCAGGGGTTTAAATTACATATTATACTAGTTTTACTTTTACAACAGAACTATAAATAGGGTTTATGATACCTCAATGGTTTTATTTACATTTTAACGCTTTTTAAAATTTTTATTTGACTTTAATAAGTTTGAAAGGATATTCGAAACGCAACGGAAATGTCACTCAATGGAAGAGTCAAATAATAGTCATGGCAAGTCACGTGATCAATGCCATTTATGCCTCAGATAAACGGCATTGGTCTAAACGATTTTTAAGAAAACCATTACAAAGTTAAATTAACAAGATGACAACTCTATGAACATCAACCTCAAACAGACAAAAACTTGCCGAGGTGATCCGTAAAAAGTCGACGCTTTAGATAACTCGGCTGAAAGCTCTAATGAAACAATTAAAATAAATATATATTAAGATCAATAACGAGTTTAACAAAAGAGGAAATCAAAAACAAACATACTAATCCATGTCTGAATCAAAATCTTTAAGCATACAATAAAACATTCAAACAGACAAGCTAGGTTAAACACGTGACCATTCATCAGGAAAGTGAAGACGGGTGCTCCGGAAGGGTAAAGTGTAAATACCTCCAGTTTAGCAAATTATGGTGTAAAGTACTAGGAACCTCATCACTAGTATTACACGATTAAAATAACTTATATTTATACTTATAGTTTGTAAAAGAAGGAAAAATAAACCCGGAAATTGTCTCAGAAGATATTACAGAAAATGACGACACAATGAAGACAGATAAACGACGAGCACACCTTGGATTTTGTCTCAGACGATCTGGCAGGAATTTTATCCCTTATCCATGCTACAGACAAGGTAATGTTTGTCATGAAATTTACTGATCATTAATTAGAAATGTTATTTCAAAAACACGATATTTTTGCATTATTACTTTGTAGTTTTAGAAGGATGAGTTATACATTATACATTATTAATTTTAAATTTCATAAAATCGATGTAATTTAATAACAAAAACTTCTTTAAGCAATGTTTTAATTTCAGTTTTCCTTACACGAAGAGTTTGTATCTAAACACCTGCCCCATCAAATGGCAAGCGGTTGTTTATGGTGTTCGATAATTTTTTTAAATATAATTAATCAAATTGCAAAATTTCGAACAATGCTGTAAATAGTGAATGGGAATCGTCAGTGTACCATGTGATACCCCGTAACGTTTCTGCAGAACAATTATTTCCATTTGAAACAGAATCGCTTCATGTTTTCCTGTAAAACAACGTTACTGAAAACAATTCGACGTTAACGTTTTCCAAAACGTTGCACACAAACGTTAAAGGGTATTGATCACGTGGTACACTGTCGAATTCCATTGTGAATTGCGCTAGTCATTTATCTATAAAGCTCTCATAAACATATTGCAAAATACGACACAATTTCGTGAAAAGTGAATCGCGCTGATCATTTATCTACAAAAGTTTTTTTCTTATATCGATAGGGGTTCCCCGGATATCTTTAGGAATCTATCCAATATAACAACTCGAAACAACAATGTTTTTATATGAATAAATACATTTTATGAAATTTTAGTGAACAATAATACTAAAATCATCCTTTGGGTCCTAATCTACATGTTTTTTAAAACATTTCTGAGTGTGAATAAAATAAAAAGTAAATAGTAAAATCAAAACATGTTAGTTTAAACAATATTTTATTCAATGAATATCATTTTACAAAGTTATAGTTTACAAAGTATAAGTTGGGATTTTTAACGTGTTATACTTTTAAATGATTAATTAGTGAATTTTTAAACAAAAATATAATGTATACATGTATATGAAAAATAGCTAAAATATTATAAACAAATATTTAAACAAATCCCATTGAGGATGCCAACTCATCACAATAACCATAGTAACCATGTTACATGCCCACAAGAGTATTGTGACAAAAACATTAACTCACAATTGTATATTTCATTACACTTGCACATGTTTACATCACCATGGTTACATTGCATTGTTATACATATTTGTCTATCATAAAAATTGCATCTTTAAATGATTATCTTCATGTATATAAAACCAGGACACGAATGTATTATATAACACATTTTTCACGCATGTATTTGTTAACAAACGTGAATTATTGAATTATTGTAAGCGGTTAATGTCTGCGCACGCGCACCAGAGCACAAAAATGATTCTGAATTTTGATGCTGCCTGCGAGTTAATTAGAAAATAAAGCTTTTCAAATATTTGCATTTTGTCAATAAATGTTTCAACTTACCAAAACATCTCGTTAACATTTACTTTATAATACTGAATTTAAATCTGTTATCATGCAAACATGACTGCCATTATTAACACATAATGCTCAACTATATTTAAGCACGAAACTATCAATGGTCGCTATCACAAAACTGGTAGGATCAAACAAAAGCACTTTGAGCACGTCATTGTGTATATCTTGTAATAGTGTATAGTACTGCCATTGAAAAGTACCATCACACACACACACACACACACACACACACACACACACACACACACACAGTCTTTTTGATGAAGTACATAGTATAACATATAATAAATTAAAAAAATGCGACCAGAATGAACATTTTAAACAACTTGCATTTATTCTAGCGCTTTCATCTCTTAAGGGACTTTTCTAGAATGTATACAGTGGTGTATTCGTAGGAGTATATATTTGGTCTTGGTATATAGTAGGGTCCAAAAAAGTCCTACGACCACACCACTGTATACATCTCGTATCGGCATATAATACAAAAATGCTCCGATGCATCAGTATTAGATCCCGACTAGTTATCCAGTATATATTGAATGGGAAAACAAACCATTCATCTGTTAAGACAGTTAATTGTATACACACTTCTTGTTTTACTGCTCTGTAAACCAAACTGAATAACGCGCAATATCTCATTATTTTCAGTTTGTTTTGCACGGCAGTGGGAGTTGAAAACAATGATTCCATGTCTTAACAGTTCAATGACTATAATTATGTTTCACATTTTTTCAAAATTTATTTTGCTATTTTAATCCCCGAAGAAATTAAAATCGTTTTCGCTTGATGATGCATCCGTGTCTAGACGCTGGAACAGTTAAATCAATGACGTCACACGTATTGTCATAATCATATCACGTGATGAATTGCATTCATAGATTTTATGATACACAATCTTTGCAAGTTGATATTGAATCTTTTTATTTCATTTGTTTGTAATTGTCTGTTATGTTCTTGATTACCGTAAATTTTACATATGCAAAATACGTTTTTTTTTATTATATCAGATGCAAAAGATATCTATTTCTAATTATAAATTTTAGTTAGATTTTAAATAAATTTAATATTTTTTTGAAAGTGATATTCAATCATAAAGCTCTTAAAACCTTTTCACTTTTCAGTATTTTTGTCTTTTATATTAGTCTATGTACCAAGAATATAATTTGGTAAATCTTTTATCACTCGGAAATTGAATTTATTCTTAAATATTTTGGGATTGGAACTACATTTTTTTTTAAAATAGAATTTAAAAAATAGATTCCCCGTCCTTCTATATCACCTATCATTGTCTAATAAAGTTTGATGATTCTTTGCAGGCGATATTCGTAATTTGTTCATTTATTTTAAGTATAACAGAAGAAAATATTGCAGGTTTTGTTACAAATTGTAGTTTTTTTATGTAAATTGCATACTTGGATATCTTCAAAAGTATTTTTTGAAAATAGAGAAAGTCAATTATCAATATTCATTTAACAGAATTATTTAGCGACAACTTTAGAAGAAGATGATATTAAATTTTCTAAAATAATAGTATCACTTAGTAAACATTTAAACATTTATCATTAGACCTTGGATAATTCTATGCATGTGGTATCTGGAATTTGTTGATTTATTTCAGTATAACAGAAGACAATATTGCAGGTTTTGTAACAAATTGTAGGGTTTTTTTTTGTAAATTGAATAATTGGAATACTTCAAAAGTATTTCTTTTTAAAATAGAGAAGTTCATTTATCAATATTCATTTAACACAATTATTTAGCGACAACTTTATCGTTAAATGAAATTAAATTCTTTAAAGATATAGTTATCACTTAGTCAACCTAAACGAATGAGAATTTAATCACTTATCATTTGACCTAATTATCGTGAAATTGCATAAAAACACACAACCACTTTGTTTCTTCCGTACTATTGCTTCTTTTTCACAAATCTATTATATTTTTGTCATTTATTGTTCAACGAACATACTTTTGGTTGCCTTGAAATAAGAGAAATATAATTTATTAGATGCAAAAATTGTACAAAGTCATGAAGTTTATACAGTTAATAAAGAACCTGTATAAAATGTTAATTTTGTAATTTATATCACCACTGTTGAAAAATGCTGTTGTAGAAAACGTATAAGGCAATAGAAAACAACAACTATAAACTATAGAAACAATACACATAATGTACTGGTACAGTGCGTCAAGTGTGACATTGTCATTTGATCTTTATTTTAAAAATTAGATTCGGGCAATAGACTTTGTGATTTAGGCAAGACAGCATGTTTCATTACCATAAACACCCGGTACTCAGTATTACTATCATCTTTCCTTACACATTTACTTGATATAACCCTTAATTGTACAATGGATATGTCTGTGTGAATATTCAAATAAAAGGTCAACAGCCAGGCCAAACTTGACACAGTATAGGAAGCACAAAGGTTAATTCCATTGAAACTATTATTGTTTATAAGTGCATTGGAAAAGTATGTTTTACGACTCAGATTTTTTCAACTATATCGAGGCTGTAAGTTTTGGCTTCGTGAAGGAAATGGAGTACTCGAATAAAATCACTGGTCTTTGTGCAAGCAAAATGACATTTTTTTATTCTTGAAACTTTCCCGAGCAAAAAGCGCTTTAATTCGCTTTAAACAAAATTATCGAGAACTTATTGTAATTTGCCGATGTTCGATTTGAATAAAACTAATATAGGCTCAGTTAAAATTTATGAACAATAATCTGAAGTAAAAAAAAAAAAACCCATAGTTATGTGATCAAGAACACAAAACAACAAACAAATGGAAAAAGAAAAACAAACATATACTTTGAGGACCAATGTTTATAAAAACGAATGTTCAATGTTGTTTCACCGTTTACTGTAAATGTATTTATTTTTCGCGGTGTATATATTTTCGCAGTGTATATATTTTCGCGTTGTATATATTTTCGCTTATTTTGCGGTTGCTTGTTTTGCGCAAAAATTAACACCGAGTAAAAATATAATATGCCTAATGTGTTATAGTGCATATTTAAAAAACGCGAAAAATTTAATTTCGCGGATATGTTTAAATTTTATATACTTCAAAAATAAATACACGCGAAAATAAATACGTTTACAATATTTAAAGGCTTGTAATGAAATTGCACTAAATATATCTCACAAATGTGTTTTGATCTAATGAAAGTAAATTTTTGCATAACTTGTTGCAATATTTGACATTTGTGTCTCAATCCAACACAAGATAATGAATTAAAACCTAAAAACTTAATATCGATTTTTCTCCAAAGTTTAAAGGCAATAAATTTTAAGTGATTTTAGCTAATATTGATTTGTTTTTTCATCTTTTTAACATTAACCATATTTCTGATCTGCAATCTTTTTACATGATATAACATTTTATTGACCTTGTTTGCTGACATTGATTTATGCCTCAATAAAATGTTTCTTTGGACTTTTTGGCATTAAGCAATTATTAGCCATATTGAAATTCTAATAAATTCAGAAACATTAGCGTTTCTTTCTCAATTTATCATGAATAAAGGTCTTTAATCAAACCAAGATCCTGCAAATTTGTTTTTCATAAACCTTTTATTTCTCTATCTTTTTAAAATACAAAATAAATGATGCATAAGTGACATCCTTTTTTGTAATTTTATTTGTTGAATGTTGTAATAATTCATTTGAATCATTCAAATGTTTTTGAGCAAAATGTTAGTTCATTTTTAGGTTAGCTGACAATTTCAAACGGCTAATGAAAATGAAACACTTTCTTAAACGAAGTTCTGATTAGGTTTAATTTGCATATTTCACATCATTTTTTTCATGTGAAATGTTTTAGTACTAATCTTCTTCCGTGTTACTTGTTCACAGTCTCCTATATATAACAATGGAAAATGTTGAAATTATCAAAACAAGGCCGTTTGAACATTTTGATTCATTTCAAACGCTGCAATTTGACAGCAATCACCAGTATTTATTTTACATAATGTTGACATTATAGAAACAAGGACATTGGGAAATTTTGATTCATTTTGAAAAGTGCCATTTGACAGCAATCACCAGTATTTATATTAAACAATGTTTAAATTATCAAAACAAGGACATTTAGAATTTTTGATTCGTTTCGAACAACAATTACCAGTTTTTTTAAATAATAGTAAGACCAGTGCACTTAGCAAGTGTTATCAACTCGCGGCATTTTAAGTCTTATTGGCATTTAAAAACTAACCAAATTTACTGAATATATACACCAAATTACAGACACAAACGCGTTTCAATTTGACTTGAGCTTTTTGCGAAGTTAAGTAACTAAAGGTTAAATAAATGGTAAATTAGTATGTCACCTTCAAAATTATACCATTATACCATTTACCATTTAATGGCAAACCTGTTTGTTTGGATTATCTATCGATAATCGATATGTAAAAAATATCTGTCCATAATTATTCAATTATTATAATGTTTAAAAAACCTATAATTAAATGATATTCAACTGTTATTAAAGGGGGAAAATTTAGATGATGTAAAACAATCATTGAATATATTAGATGTAAAAGTTAACTTTTCAGTAATGGATCTCGTTCACCTAACATGCCATAACTGTTGTTTTTTTAAAAATCCGTAACATGTATAGCATCAACAGAAGTTAAAAAAGTTAATCAATCGCGATATTAAATGAATGGAATAGGAATTCTGACGTCCATGGTTTAAAAATAATTCAGGTATATTGGCTTGGTTAGTAGCAATAACAAGATCAAAAGCATAAAAAGACATCATCAAGGACAAAAATAAATTATCCTTTCGACATGCTAAATCGTCTTGTTCAATATTTGATACTTTATAAGGTAATAAAAGATATTTTGAGGTTTCTGGATCTCTATGTCCTGCCAGGATGTGCTAAAATGATACAAAAACCAATTACAACAATTGTGTGAAAAAACAACTATAAATATAACATAAAGTTTTCTCATAATTTTGACATCATAGACGCTTAAACGTGTAATATGCTTAATAATGCATTGCGAAATCAATTTTTATGTATTTGCTATATATTTTATATTGTAAGGCGTTAATCTGGAATAATCAAAGATGTTATCAAATAGTATCAGTTTAGAAGATGCGCGTGCGCACATTCATTTGTTTGGATTTTTCGGTGAACTATGTTCAAACCACATCAATGAAATAAATTGGTTATCAACAGTTGTTTCTTTAAATGTGTAATTCCATATGTGAGTCGTTACTTTAAATGAATAATTAACAATTTAACATTGTGAAACAAGTCCATGATGTCCATATTGACTACACTTTTTCCAGCTTCTAGTACCGAGTAAAAGTGAGCCATCCAGGCACTTTGTTGTGTTTGCAAACAACCCCTATATTTTTCTCTACTATATATATTGTAATAGTTAAAGTCTATCCTGCATTTATTTACCTGGCATCCTTCCACCTGTTGTAAATGTTGCTTAAATTGACATCAAGTACTAATCGTAGCCACCTAAATATAAAAAATATCAGATTGTCGAACGAGTTTTTGTATACCTCCAATAAACAAACGCCATTTCCCCAAAAGCTTATATATTGCCCCTGCAACTTGTTGCTATGTTAACCGTCAATCCATATGCTTTCCTAAACTTTCAGCTGTCAATCGATTTCTCTCAAATGTTTTTAATTAGTCACCTAAAAATGTGTCAACATGTCATCCGGTAGATTTATCCACTTGTACGACCTTTCCCTTGCTTCCTGGACGATATGTCCACCCGCTGGTTTATCCATTTGTTTGTCTGATATATCCATCGTTGTCATGGCAAATCGAACCAAGAACCAATTTAATAGAAAGAGTATAATTGTCACTGTTGTTATGTAATTGACACTAGTTGCCATGGTAATTAGAACAAAATTTGAATTTTGCTCCAAAAGTCTTATTGTTTTTCAGTCATACTAAAAATTAATTGAATAGAGATCAACTTAAAAATGGAAACAATTTAATAGAAACAATTTTTACTATCTTTATATATTTGACACTGGTTCCAATTTATGATCTAGTTTGCAATAACACAATTTGAATGTTTGCATGTTGCATGCCGTTTTATGTTTGCATTAAGAAGTCAATGAATGTTGCATATACTTTAACACAATCTAACTTTTATGGCTCACGTTTCAAACACATTTGGACAGTTATGAAATTTATCAATTTCTACATTAACAATTCTTTATGTTTTTAATAGACAAAAATAGAAACAACCGCTGTTTTCTCTGGCATGTTTATTGCCGAGGTTCTAGGCTTTTATGATGCAAAGTAATGCTTATAAACGGGCTAAATAACCTCCCACAAATGCACTTATGTATCTGCCCTATGTCACAAGATATTTATTAAGAAAGTGATATCGATTTCTTGTAAAATACGATTTGTTTTTTGCACAAAGCGTATTCAGAATTCCTTATATATCTTGTTGAGATTCGAAAAACTTTTACATACATATTTTAACAATTCCTCAAAAACTAAGGTATTCTTCTTCATGCAAAGTACTTCCTTAGCTAAATTTCGTAATATATATTTTGGTCCTTTTCAACACCTCTTAAATTCGTTTTGACAATTTGGTCTAAGTACTACTGATGAGGAATTGTATTCCGAAACGGCCGTCTAGTTTAGTTAAATAAAAACTGGTATAATATGTAATTAATAAAAATGTCGATTTACAATGCCTGCTAAATCTGTAGTCTAATGTCAGGTGAATTGTTCTCTATATCAAATGATGATAAAGTACAAAGAAATGCTTAGCCGTTTGTTTCAGGTATGCCTGAAATACTAGTTTAAATACGCATGTGTCAGAAGCCTGGTATGCAAACGTTTGAAATTAGTTTCCACAGTTGGCTGATCAAAATGCCGTTTTATTGTTTGCTTTATTCAAAACCAAATACATATTTTGAAGAATGTTTTTATATAATTAAATGATCTCATTTTTTTTAAATAATACATGCAAACTTACTTTTAAAACATTAAAGATTCATCAAATTAAATTCTCCTACAACATAATCTGCAAGGCAGTTTCAATTTTACGCATGGTATTTAGGTTAAGCAATTTAAATAATTTGAGTATTTTGTAGAACAGGTAAATCAACCTTAAGTGAACGAATATTATCAAGAATCTCGCAACTTTCTTCCGCAAATTGCAACTAATAAAGACTTGTTTAACTGTATGCACATTGTGGGCTAGTGAAACAGAACAAATGAAATATTATTAAATAACAGAAACATATGCTTACTAGTCCCTTATTATATTGTACTCTTTGCGCTTGCACACACAATTACCATGATTTACAAGGTGTAATGAAAAAAATTATATTTCTTAAAAATGTGTTTTGCTACAATTCAGCGATTAGTGCACAATTTATCTAGATGACGCAGTAGTTTACTTTATTTTCTTCAAGCGCATACGGCAGCAGCAATAGTAATAATTAGTTTAATCAGAAACATTAACTACACGTGTTGGGTGTAATTGGCTGAAAAGCAGGCGCTAACCATTTCTGCGTTTCATAATTTTGGCCCAAGCACTACTGATGAGGAATTAAATTCTGTAAAGTAGACACTAACAAATGTTGAATTACCTTATTGAAGTTTAGTTAATGTTTCTGATTATTTCTGAAACACATGTTTATGGTAGATAATCTGCTCACATCGCAAGCTTATGCAAGCTCATTTCTAAGCTTAACTGCAAAGCTTACAATTTATTTCAGCTTTATATTCCTACGAATGAGCCCAAAATATTCTATCTTGTCAGAAATTTAATTCATATTATACAGTCCAACTCCCCTTGAAGGCCACCTGCTAATATAGCCTAGTAGAATTATATCCCAATTGTTCTTTATTCATAGTATTTGAACCTGTATATAAAGACTACCTTTTCATAAAGGTCACTTTTACTGGTTTCCTTGTGGGGCATTTATAGACAGGTTTAACTGTATAAAATTTATACAGTTGCGAAACACTGAATTACCCTTCTAGCCCTTGCATTATATTAACTCTTAACCTTTTTTTAATGTTTGGAAAAACTTTCAGGTTTTTTGGGCTCATTCGTAGGACATTTTAGTTTATTACACGTAGAATAACATAGTATCACTAATATTTGAACAGGTGGAAGACCAGGTAAAATAATTGTTGTGACCCTATACAAATTAAAGCACTTTAACAATGTTAATTCATGTTTCTAAAACCTATATCCGATTTTTCATCAAAAGCAAAAGGATTAGTGCCCAGCTTATGCCATTTTTATAAATGTTATATTTTCACCTGGATTGTCGCCCTTGGCATTTACATATATATATAACTATATTAAGCAATACGTTTTCATAATTGCATTTTTTTTTCATTTAATGATTTTTATACAACATATTGTATTAATCAGACAAAACATTAAATTGGACATATTGCTGTAAGATAGTTATTATAAAAAGAACACTTGATGAATACAAAATGTTGAAAAGATTATAAAATATTTAAAGGAATATACTATTATTGTTAGATGTAACATTTTCAGTCGCTTATTCCATTTTCTATATTGTATATTATGGCAGAATTCTGTTACATAGAAACATAATCAAAAGTGAAATTTAACAATACGATCAAGCTGATGAAATTAAAATTGAGTTTTTTGTTTCATTTCAAGCTAAAAAAGCGGCTTATTCATGTAATGCAAAAACTATGAAGTACTAATTCACAAAACTTTTTGCATAGTATTGACATAGATAGGGGATAAGCATAACGTTAACTCGAGTTAGTTTGATCATTTTCCTCGGAGTTAAGCCCCTTTGAACATAAGTGCAAACACAAAAAAGAATCTGCTAGCGGGGGATCCTAATTCACTAATTTGATTGATAACTTACATATTACCTTCACTTTAGTAGATGCTTATTGCTTTTATATTTTGCTTTTATAGTATATAGCACAAACACAGACTTTTTTGGTAAAATACATTACTTGCTCAAATCCCCTCTGAATAACGAATTGCAACAATTTATAAATCATGTTTCAACTTCAAAGTGATTCATTTCTCTCATGTTAATGCATTTGAATATATTAAAACATGCTGATCTCTTATCCTTTCACATTTCTGTAAACTTCTAAGTAAGCATGTTATTGAGATCAATGTGTAATTGATTTATAGTAATTGAAGTTATTAAACAATTCAAGGAAGAAGATATTCATCCCGACCTGTATCCAGAAGAAGATATCCATATTTCCGAGGATAATTCGACAATTGACAAATGGTAAAATACGTCATACTAAAACTGTCCATCGGTTCTTGACTCTCTAAATATTTTTTTCTAATAGATTTTTTCTAATGTTTGTTATACAGTTGGACACAACGTATTCACGAAAACAGTCCTTCCATTACTGGATAACATTTCAGGCGTTCATCTAGATTTTAGAGTTTTATAATCAGTGTTTCAAATATAGTTATTTGCTGTCTTTATTATTTCTTGTGATGTATTCCCCGATTGCTCTTTCAAGCAGTATACAATGTTTATATTGACTTATAATATTATTGAATTAAAATGGGATGTTGATATTTGATATGATTTAACAGTACGTACTCATACTCAGTCTGGTCGTATGTATCAAATTAATGCTCAATGCTCTAACTTTTTTATCATGTTCCTAAAACAATTTTTAAAAGTATTTCCTTAGCTTAATTCGGTCCTTTGGGTAACTTTTCAACATCTTCAAAATTAATTTTGGTTTCATAATTTTGGTCTATGCACTACTGATGAGGAATTGTATTCCGAAACAGCCGTCTAGTGCTGTACAATTAAAACTAGTATAATATGTAATTTGGATAATTTCAGTGGCTGATAGTAAGGATAAAAAAGCATTTAAACCACGCAACTAGATACCATTTTGTTTGTAGTTGTGCTTTCATAGCAGTGAGTTTTCTAGTTATCAGAATAGTTTAAATTAGTCCGCCTTATTTGGTTTATTATTTTGTGCTATTTTTGATTACAATGAACAGTGCCAAAGTCATATTCTTGAAATGCAAATGGCTTTTTCAATTACCGACAAAACATTGGTATAAGAAACATACCGATATTTTATTGAATAGTATTTTATTCAAATATGCTCGTATCTCTGTTCTTTGGGTATCTAATCTACAGTTTAAAAAAAATATGGTTTCACAATTTTGTTCCAACTACTACTGATGTAGAATTTTATTCCGAAACGGCCGTCTAGTGCCACAAATTAACACTAGTATAATATGTTATGATTAATAAAGTGGTAAATGTCTATGTCAAAGTGTTTTATATTTCTTGTATTCTTCATTATTTTTCTTGCAAGAATTTATAATGGGGCACGTATAATAATCTTAGACTCTAGGATTTATTTCATTTTTATTGTCTAAAAAGGAAAACAATATTTTTGAAATTTAAGCAATCATTCGTACATCATTTTACATTTATCGACAGTATAATAACCATGATTAGGATTATACGTCCTTTTGTTTACTCGACTATCTTACAATTTTGTCCAATTTAGAGTTTTGTATAGTTTTTGCTTTTCACATTATGCTTGCTTTTTTGCTTGTTAATTACAATTACTTTTACAATACTATTCAAATTACTCACAAATTAATTTTATTAGCACAAATTTTTACTTTATAAATGTTGCTTTTGTATTCACGAGGAACCAAATTTTATCTGCCACCTGATTGTTTAAGTAAGCTGGTGCAGTTCCTAGTAGCCAAAATTGTTCGTTATTGGCTCCTTATGTCTTGGAAATCCTTTTAAATATAAACTATTTTAGAAATGTTATGAAAAACTACTTTAAAAAGCACAAATTTGGTGACTTATCAGTTCAAATTTGTAAAAACGTGAATAAGTGGATATTTTCCTGTAACTTTCAACAATATTACCAAGAAAATTTCCATAATATAGTATTATTTAGTACATCACATGGTAATTTGTTGAATAATCATTGGATAACTACATGAATACTATTTAAGTAGATATAATCTATCCTTGACAACACATAGCAACGGGACAATAAGTTAGAACTTAACATGTTAATTGGTTGAACAATCCTTGGATAACTACATAAATCTATATTTGGGTTGTTATTTTCTATCCTTGACCTTGGTATAGTCCCCTGACATCCATGTATACGGACTATACTTTTATTTCTTTTAGATATTTGAGAATACAGACCAATGTTGAGATATGGTGTATTTACTTTTAATGTATTTGTTTATTACTGTTGAAAGTCCATGATGTTGAAAAAACTAAATAGTTAATTAAAAAAATGAATTGAAACAAATAAAAGATGTACTAAATCTATTTGGAACCTCTCCCTCGAGAATATTTCTTCTATTGTGTTGTCTGGAAAGGTATAATGGCCGAGCCAATAGTCAACATTATAGGAGAACTTTCCCTCGGTGGAAGCCGATAATAGATATATATGACGTATCTGACAAAAACCTTACATATAAAGTCATTACATCCATATTGAGATTTTTTACGAACTTGAATAAATGGTATAAATTTTTTCATTAAATCATTAACAAACATACTAAAATGAGATATGAAATTACAGAATCACTAAATACATTAGATTCTCAAAAAATCGTCGCCATTTATGATTTTATTCTTTTTTCAACAGAAATAATATAATAATAAATAAATTAAGATTGGTCATAAATTTATTGAATCAAAAACGAACATACAAATGTCATGTAAAACGTGTATTATACATGTCAAATATAGGGAGTGAGATGTGTTGCTCTGGGATTTTGATTTGTGAATGAATTGGTATGGTGATTTTTATTGATCAATAATTCCATAATAAAACATTTTATAAATTGACGCTGTACACAATAATGATTAAATATTGGAATTTTATTACGTCCTATTACATATCATTTTTCTTAAAATGACACAGACGCAAATAAGTATGGTATTCACCTGAACGTCAAATATGTTACATAATTTAACTTTTTTTATTCATACATCATCTCGCGTTTTTTGAAAGTTACAGATGTAATTTCGAAACGTTCCAAATAATTGAACAAAATTAGGAAACATGTTTTAGGACAACATGTTTATAAACAAGCAGTGTAAAAAATATGATCACCTATTCATGATAAAAAACCCCGTTACGACCAACTTCTAATGCTAAGCAGGACTTATATGCTAAAAGCTAATATACTGTTGTCTAAATTTGCTGTTAGTTAAAGCCTAATCTCCTAAAAAAAACCAAAACTAAGATTCACTCCCTCATGCAAAATATTTAGTTAGCTTAATTTGGAAAATAGATTTTGGTCCTTTTAGTATCTTTTAATCACACTTTACGATCAACTACTAATGTTCAGCGGGAATGTATATGCTAAAGGATAATATACTGTTGTCTAAATTTGTTGCTAGTTAACATCTTAAATTCCTAAAACAACCCTGATATACTCCCTCATGCAAAGTATTCCGTTAGCTAAATTTAGTAAAATATATTTTAATCCTTTTGGTATATTTTAACATTTTTGAAACAAATTGTTTCACAATTTTGGTCCAAGCACTATTGATGAGGAATTGTATTCCGAAACGGCTCTCTAGCGCTGTAAAAATAAAAATGGTATAACATGCAATTACACTTAATATAGAAACAGCCTAGATACTTCTTCTGAATAATTTTGTGCTTGGCAGTTCAAAAAATAGTTAAAAGTAGACAACGTAGCCCCCTTATCACTAATTTACTAATTTTACAGCAATTCTTATTGGGCAAATGCGCATCAATTTTTTTACATTTTACGTCGATGTGTAATTTTTACGTCAAAGTGCTATTTATCGAGAGCACTTCATTAATAATTTTGTCTCGAGTGGCTACGCAGAAATTAAGGTTTATATTCATATTCTTGGTTGCAATTATTGTTTCCAAGTGCATGTTTTAAGTTACAGATGTCTGTTCTCTTATTTATGGAATTTATTGGGAAAAAACCCCGGAAATGGTATCATTTGCTATGCCATACAACATAATAAAACGTCGACAGGCAGTTTCAACTTTGTACTTTATATTGATAATATTTACTAACCCTTCTAGGTTGAAAAGACGGTAGGCTTTACTTAAAAAATCTATTAAATCCTCAATGGAAATTAAATCTTATAACTATAACTCGTTTATAACAGATTTTATGTTCAAAATGAGAAATTATTAATTCATTCTTTAATATAATAGTATTCACAACAATTGTTTATAAACAGGATTCTCTTTCATTTATACTTAATATTATTTACAGCAATTAGTATTCTGCAACTAAACCCAACATAGATTTCCCAAAAGAAAAAATGTCACTTGAAGCGCAGTATTAATGATCTTATTTTTCATTTTTATCTAAGTAGTGAATAGTTAATGAATGCCATTAGTGTTTAATTAATTATGGACTAATACGAACATTGTTTTAATCTCATTCTTGAAAAAAATGATGTATGTGAAAAGAATATAATGTCTAAAAAATTGTGACTGAAATTACAACTAGCATAACACAAAAAGGTCTTTCGTAACATTTTTGTAATTAACCTTGTATAACAACATTTTTTACAACGACACACAGTTCACTATAAAGAAAGAGTTAATGAATACTGTTAACGTATTTATTTTCGCGGTGTATTTATTTTCACTTATTTCGTGATCGATTGTTTTTCGTGAAAATTAATAGAGAGTGAAAATTATATTATGCTTTTTGTGTTAAAGTGCACATTTAAAAAACGCGAAAATTTTTGCTACGCGGATATGTCTAAATTTCATATAATTCGAAAATAAATACACGCGAAATTAAATAAGTTTACAATACACGTACTATCAATAGAATTACATTATCTAAATAAAATAAATTTTAAATGAAATATCACTATGCTAATAATGATCAGTGCTATTATAGATAAGTTATATCAACACTGTAGGTACTTTGATTTTTTTAATTGGTAAAAAGGGATGTAAATGTGGTTAAAATGTACCGCCTCGTTCGTGTGCTTAATTCTCTACCATTCATTTATTTGCAACGACATTTGCATCAAAATCTAGTTTCATTTACCCGAAGATTAATTTAATTTGAAACAAGTTCATTTTCCGAAGAGAGACAAAAACATTATACACTGCGAAAATACAACGTTATGTGCATCACAAGAAAACAAACAAAATATTCCTATTATATCTAAAAAAACAAATTGTAAACAAAAACAAATCTGGATTTGGGCACACGACCTGCTGAAAAATTTTGCAAAAATTGTAGAGTGATTGTTAACGATATAATCTTTTAAAAAATGGTTTCATAATTTTTGTTTAAGCGCTACTGATGAGGAATTGTATTCCGAAACGGTCATCTAGAACTGTAAAATTTAAAACTAGTGTAATATGTAATGGACAGCATTTGTAAAATTGTTATAATACACACATCATATATTTATGTATGAGTAAAGTATTTTATCGCATGCCACATTTCAAATGTTTTAAACCAGATCTATCAAGTGTACCTGCATATCAGTTAATATCGGCGCTGTATGTACTTTGATTGGTAAAAAGGGTTGTAAAAGTAGTTGAAGAGTATCGCCTCCTTTGTATGCTTAATTCTATACCATTTATTTGCAAGAACTAAGCTCAATTGGTTTTACTAAATCCAACCGAATCCAAGTGTTGCTTTTATCTCCAGTTTTTTTTAAATCTCCAGTTTGTTATTTTTATCTTTTTTTAATTCTTCTATACATTGATGACTTTAAATATGATTTGAGATTATTAAATATTTAGAATATATATTTCATTTATTTTGATAGTAACATATATATAAATATGGATATATCTTCACTAGCTTAATTATGCTCTTGCTTTATATGTTTTTGTGTATTAACTCTATGCTGTTAACTCTTCGCACTTGCTATTCTTTCTATATACTTCTAGACCAGTAAGGATATACTTTAGAATCTGCTGCCACATTGCAGGTAATTTTACTTCCTCTTTCATTTTTGGATTTTATACACAAGAACACCATTACGTAAAGGTTGTTGAAAAGGTACCGTGATGAAATCGTATCAAAATATCGTTTAAGTTTCAGTGATTTTTAAATTGTTCGAGAAAGTAGCAGACCACCAAACCTTTAACTTAAAACAAACTACTGGATACTCTTACATGTTTGTGCTATAGTTGGTAGTTTTTCATCAACACTCGTAATGAGTTCTCATCTGCTTTATCTCACACGTATGTTGCACTTTGTGCTTGGTTGCAAAGGTTGTTGCCAAGTAGATGTTTAAGAACAGCAAACTTTTTTGTCCTGTATATACTACGAATAGTACAAAAAATATGTAAAGAACTGAATAATGACGAATAGTAATTAATCAATCGATTGGTTACATTTGAGATAGCTATTCCATTAGGAATCAAACAAAAACACATTGATCAATGTCCAAATCACAATACCAAAGTCAAAGTAAAAATGTTTAAAATTGGCAAATAAAGTAAAGCTGGTAAACCTCTACTTGAGAAATGAGGTCAGTCGCTCCAGAGAGGTAAGCACACTACCTTCGCAACACATATGAAATACAAATTTCAAGAACAAACTTCATAATTTATATGATAGCCGATTTTGACATAATCCACACATTGTAAAGTATAAATGTAGTTCACGATGGCCATAAAACTTTTGAGGGCTCTTATAAACCTAGGCTTGCAATGTCCCTGGGCCACGAATTTATTTTTAAGCAACTTTCTTTGTTGTATAAAATTCTCGTAGTGAAAAAATTAGTATAGTTTTCCATTTTGATTGCACTTGCAGAAAAAGAGAAATGCCATAAGATTAATGTTTTATAGTCCGCTCATGTTTCATTTCCATTTTTTCAATCGTTGTGTCAAAAAAGGTCTTAAACTGTTTTGAGCATTTTAATTTGGTCAATTTTATCTTCCGTAAATATTAGCTAAAACTATACTTTTAAAAATAATTTGTTTAAAATGTTTTCTTAACATGCTTAATATTTATCATAACTTTAGAACTTAAATAATGGAAAGCATTAAAACCTCCCTGAATTTGTATTTATGGTCCACTGGTTGTAAAATAAGTTGAGGACCCTCGAATTGTACTATTACTGTGGTCCAGTGGTTGTAAAATAAGTTGAGGATCCTCGAATTGTACTATTACTGTGGTCCAGTGGTTGTACAATAAGTTGAGGACCCTCGAATTGTACTATTACTCAACCACTGGGCGTTTAATCTAGTGGTATTCAAAAGTCAAGATCTTTATTATCAGTGGTAATAATATGTGTTTTGGATTGGCTGTTTTATCCTTAACTTTTTGTTCTTGGTTACGTTGGTTGTTCTCAATTACATGATTTAGTGGCTACTTTCATCTCCTCTTCAACCAAGCAGAAAACTGAATCAATCTTGTCGGAAGGTATATTAAAACACTATATGATGTCTATATAGCAGATATATACTATATAAAGAGAATACTTAATAAAACCTTCACAAACATTCATATCCATGTTCAAATCATAATTGCAAAACCAGAGTAAAAACTTTTGAAACTTAAACACATAAACTTCCGACAGGTCTATGAGGAATCAAAATAAAAATAAGGAACCTTTTCAGCAACCTTTTTTTAAATTTGCATGGGTAATTAGTTTCTAACATTTGACATCACGAAATTTTCAATAATGCACCTTTTTTCTCTTGCTTGCTTTTTTCTCTCGCTTTTTTTTAAGACTTTGCGTCATGTTGCCATCTATGGTCGTGTTGAAAAAAGTGTTAACATCATATTAGAAAATACTTACATTTTATATTGTTGACCTACTATAAGGCTTCATTTTACATTATTTTCTTGTGGAATGTTTTAGGTGGTGGTTTTGGTCCGTTACATTTAATATGAAATAATAAATAATAATGAATGCACGCATTGAGATCAAAAACACAAATGACACAAAATGTTAAAACCACCGAGAGGTTTAATATTATTTGTCGTTATGCCTCTTTTTTCGTATATCATCTCCGTCGTTCATATTATTTGGACTTTTTAAAAATGCCATAGTTTTTCAAAGATGAAAGTGGCAATTCCGATACGTGCCTTTGCAAAGCATTATTTGTTTAAATTTATCAAAAGGCAATCCGGTATTAATACCGTACTCCAAATAAAAGAAATAAATGTAATTATTTGATTTTTGTGCACTTCACGTTTGAACAATTATCTGGTGTATTATCGTCAGTTCTGTCAATGATAATAACATCGATCTAAATTACAATAAATCGTTTTTTTTTATTTGCATATTATTCAATTAAATGTTATCACATTCTATTGTATTCAGATTTAATGTTTATTTATTTGCTAAACTATAGTTTATAAAATCTAAATCAGTGTGGCGCGTGCCAAATTCAAAATGAAGGGCTCCTTCATTTTGAATTTGGCACGCGACACAGTATCTTGCATTACCTCTTGTAATACCATGAGCAGAAATGCCATTTCAATTCTTTCTTTAAATAAATATTTTGATTTGTTTTAACCCTTGGTGTTTCTTCTTCCATACCTGCTCATGTGAGATAGGGTTTTAAGCCATGCGAGATAGGCGTAACTCACATGACCACGTGACCCCCTGTGTTGGACATGACGTAATATTGCGGGAAAATAATACACATCAAGCAAGGGTTATAACCCCAATTGTCTTTCAACGGGAATTGCAATACAATTGCTTCTGCATGTTTCATCGGGGAGCGATACAGTCATATTGTAACTATTTTGGCATATTATTCAGTTGTGCTAAATATTATCTGATAAAGTTTCAATTAGAGTGTAAAGGCTGATTTTTTCGGCCATCAGTATTCAATTCCCATTTTCAAAATTGTTCAAAGGGACACAATTGTTGGAAATTTATTGATTATATCTGTTGTGATATTTGACTGAAAAAAACTATATATGAAGTGATGTAATAAATAGCATATGCTGCATATGATAATTTTATTTGAAATCATTACCTTTGGTCCTTTAGATATTTTTAATCTCTTTATTGGTTTAACAATTTTAGTCAAAGCACTACTAATGAGGAATTGTATTCCGAAACTGTCTTCTTATGCCGTAAAATTAACACTGGTATAATATGTAACATGAATGTAAAGATTCTTATAAAATGAATATTAAGAGGTTAAAAAAACCTACCAATATCATAACAGTAACAGTATAACAATAGATAAAAATAATGTTAGGCGTTTTAACATATCAATGTAAAGATCTTCTTTTAAATTCCTGCCTACAGGAATGTGGAAATCCTACCAAAATGAATGTAAATAACCCCCCAAACATACATTGTACAGAACTTCAAAATCTGAATTTAAAGAAATCAATTTCGCGATCGTCCAAACATGATTAAAGAAACTTCAAACTTGAATGTAAAAAATAAAACAAGCATAAGTTCCTAGTTTATGATATCATTATGCCTTAAACATACGATAAGTAGTAAAAACAAGACGAGATTACAAAGATCACCGACTTTAAAACAGAAGTCAGTTTACACTAAACAAGAAGCATGATGGAAAAATGATATCTTATTGTTAAAATACTTGTGAGAGGTTCAAACCATCCGACTTATTTTACAATCAGTAACAGTAATCCTAAACAATTTTTTTTTATCATAAAACATCCAATATAAACACATTGCAACATTTGAACATTGACTTTGTTTGTTTTTGATTCCCCCATAAACACTGTAAAGAGAAGTCCGGATACGATCCTGACTTTAAGTATAATAAAACTCCTCTCGACATGACAGTGCTAAAGATTTAATAGAGCCCCTACATTAGTGTAAACCATAATCACTGTAAAGTCCTTATACGATCTTTCAATAAGTAGAATAAAACTCTCGACATGAGAGTGCTAAGAAATTTAAAAGAGTCCTGACATTAGTGTAAAGAAAACGTCAATATGAATGTTGTATCGCTCAAAAACACAAAAAACATCCCAACATTGAACTCTTGATATGAGATTGCTAAGATATCTGAGTCCAAACAGTGTGAAGATAATTCCAATATGAATGTTGTATCGCCTGAAAATATGAAAAAACGTCCCAGCATTAATAAAAAAAAAGTCTTGATATGATAGTACAATAACTATAACTTGATATTATGGAACTCTCGATATGAGAGTGCTAAGATATCTAAGTCCAAATTGTGTGAAGATAATTCCAATATGAACGTTTTATCGCCTGAAAATATATAGCAAAACGTCCCAGAATTGATAAAAAGAAAGTCTTGATACGATAGTACAATAACTATAACTTGATACAATGGAACTCTCGATATGAGAGTGCTAATATATCTAAGTCCAAATTGTGTGAAGATAATTCCAATATGAACGTTTTATCGCCTGAAAATATATAGCAAAACGTCCCAGAATTGATAAAAAGAAAGTCTTGATACGATAGTACTATACTATGGAACTCTCGATATGAGAGTGCTAAGATATCTAAATCCAAAATGTGTGAAGATAATTCCAATATGAACGTTTTATCGCCTGAAAATATAGCAAAATGTCCAAGCATAGATAAAAGGAAAGTCCCAACCAGAAGGGTCCCATCAGATGGCAATTTTGTATTTATTTAAGTTTTTTCTTTTGGCATGAAAATAAGGTGCATGCGAATTTAGTTAGAGTTTTAATCATTTGCAATCTTAAATTTTACCCTTAATGAAGGAAAAATATAGTGGGGCAAATAATGGGATTGAAAATATCGCAGAATGCTAATCGTTGGCCATGTGCATATGTTACTCGTCTTCTCGTCTTCATAATTGCATTAAATGGTAGCGTTATTGTCGATCATCTCTGTGATTTTACTAACGATTCGATCCATTAAATCTGCTAACTCATTTTACGTATTTTACGTAATGTAAATAAAAACATTTTAGATATTTTCTTTTACGATTTTGTACTACAATGTATATACCTTATTAAAGAAAGGTAGTTTTTATATAGTTTATAATAAAAAAACTTGTCGGGACGACATAATGACTTATAGATTACAATCCTTAGATGCACATGTAACAAAATCTAAAGTCAGCATAAAATATATCCACAAATAATTAAAAAAATCTCTTTCGCGATATTTACGCAAATAAAAAAAGTGTGACACTAGATTTAAAATATCTAGCATTTGTATGTTCATCAAGAAAAATTTAAAAAAGCCCGCCAACAATTCACTCATGTAAATTATTAGTACTTGTCTTAACAATGCTATGATATTAGTCAGTCCTAGCATTGTATTTTAGTCAGATATGATTTTCATATAATTTTATAAAACAATTTTGGTCATATGATTTTGATCCAAGCACAACTGATAAGGAATTGTATTCAGAAACTATCGTCTAGTGCTGTAAAATTTATACTGGTATAATTATAGTAATTTAGGGGTGTATCTAGTTTCCAAATATGTGGTCCTACATCTATGATTTTATCAAATTAATTTCTTCTTGTCCCAACAATGCTCAAATGTCAAAGACATTAATCGGATATGCATGTTTTTTGGGGGTTTTAAACGAGTATTATGAAAGAATTTTGATCAAAATTATCTTACGCAGGCTTTTTTTCAATTTCAACACAAAAGTCTGAATAGGGTTGAGTTTTGAGGAAAAATCAATATTATGGTTTGATTTAAAGAAAGAGTGTATGATATTAGACCTTACTTACAATTATAAATTATTCGAAATTTATTATTGCATTTTGCAAGTTATTGTAAATGATACTTATTTATCTTTTTCAGGACGCCGATATTGAGTCGTAGAGGAACAAAATCAGGAAATCACGTGACCAGTCACACGTTCTGTACAGATTCCACAAACATATCAATATTCATGAACATTTAACTTAGAGTTGTTTTTTTTCAAATTTTGTAAAATTGTAGGATAGTAGTTTTATATTTCTAACTCGTTCTAATATTCGTTTCTATACATTAAATCGCTAAATTTTTGAAAATTTTGAAAATCATAAAGTATGTGTACATTCGTAACGTTATAGAACGAAGTGGTCATTAAACAACAGAAAACCGTTCAAAACAAAATTAAGATAAATAGTAAAAATAAATTCAAATTAAAAGTTGTTCAAGATTTATGTTATTTTAGGAACATTAAAATATTTCTCTTCTGAGGTAACCTCTAACATCAGTGTATCATTAACTCATATACAATAAATAAAGTTTTATGCAATTCTTGACTATTGTGTTATTGATATTAAATCGAAGGCTATTTTTCTACAATAGCATTAAATGGGTGGAGTGAAATGCAGTGACGTAGTGATATTGTACGTCAAAGTGAAGTGTTTCATTTGCAATTGAGAAACACCAACAATAGACGAGCGAAATAACAAAATTTCTCACAACAGGATTTACGACAGGCGGTTTTGAAGACACTTTATGCCCCATACGCCGTCCTTTTGGAGTACTTGACAACCAAGGCAGTTTCACAATGACCAACCTTTTCGTCATTATTTAAAATCATAACACTTGATTCAGTTTTCATGTTAACATGAATGCTGACTTAACATCCCAAGGACCAGTTTCAACAAACAGAAACTCATTATGCACGATAATATCAATAAGGATATATCAAAAAGAAATATAGCGATCCATAATCCAATATAAAAGACAAAGTTATAACATTGAAAACTGAAAAATTAGTTAAAAAAGCGAAATCCCACAAGGGAAGTGATGCCGGGTGCTCCGGAAGGCTAATCACCCCGTTTGGTTAGCCATAGTCTTCCAACGTAAAACCAATTTAAAACTAAAATTAAAAAGAAAGTAACATTCATATATATCCAGGATAACTTTGTACACAGAAACAATATTGTAATGATGGCCACCACACATTTTGACGGCATTGATAAGCACAGACTTGCAATACCTCAGAGTCAACAATTTATTTGCAAGGAGTTTGCTTCGCTGTATGAAGTTACCATAGTGTGAACAAACTTTACCATGGCGTATTAGCTGTGAAAAATACACCATTAGCAGGAGACGAAGTTATTTTGCTGCATAAAAAAGGAAAGTTGATAAAAAAAAACCATCACGATTTTCATAAAAGGTATTAATGTGGGGTTTTGGCAGGTGTCATAAATGGTGTATATGTCCAAATATGAAGCAGAATCTGTAGTATTTGTTATTTCAAGTTGACAGATATATATGTAATATACATATGACATAGTTTAGGTTAATTAAGAGGAAACACATCATCGGGTATAGCTAGCTAAACAGGAGGTACTTACTCTTCCAGAGCACCCGGCCTCACTTCCTAGTTGAAGTTCACGTGTCTAACCTGACTTGTCAGTTCCAAAATTTTTACTTTGCTTCTGGATTGTGATTCGGACATGGTTAAGTATGTTTGTTTTGGACTTTATCTAAACTTTGACAAAGAATTTCAGAACTATTATTATTATGGATTCTGTTAAAGAGTATGCAAGATGGTGGGTTTCATCGGAAGTATTTTATGATATCAAAGAACCAGCATACCAATGATAAGCCAAGGCTTGCAATATCCCTTACGCAACACTTAATTTGCAATAAATTTGCTTTCTCAAGAGTCTGAACAAGCTCTATAACTGCATGTTAACTAAATAATGACTTTTTGTACAAGCTTGTGTAGTGGTATGCAGTCTGGAGTTTGATTATCAATGTGTTAAATTCACTTTATCTTTTTGCGCATTTTTTCATGAAATGAAACCCCAAATTAAAGAGCAGTGAGCAACAACGTATAAAGTCCCCCCCCCCAAAAAAAAAATCTAGAAAATGCAACCATATGAAAAATGAAACTGTCGACGTTTTAAGCCTCTTAAGTATTTGCTAGGTTCATTACTTTCTTGTATATATGTGCTTCTGGTTTTACTTGACGTGTAAAACAAATGCGTGTTTGCTCGAATACCCGTCTGTCAAAAGATTGTTTATTAATTATTATAATCAGTGGCCGAAATACATTTAATGTTTCTTGTCTTGTTTTAAGTTGAGTTAAATAATGGCATTTCATGTCTCAGTCAAGAATATTTCACTAATATCAAGACGTCGCCATGTATAGGCAAAGGTGCAGAAATTTTGCCTGTGCGTTTCGCTGATGGCATTAAATAGCAGGGTTCTTTATCGTTCCACACCTTCAGTGACACGGAACCTCATTCACATCCAAAAGAACCGTGACTTTAATTTCGTAATGCCGAGTGCTACAGTCACTACCTAATTTCTTGGGTCAAACCTGGTCGGGGTTCGAATCAAAGACCCAACACTTATGGAGCCAGCGCTCTACCAACTGAATCTCTGCTGTAGTTTTGTCTAGTTTTGATGTTTCGATTATAAGCTTTTATTGTTTTATCTTTTTTTGTTGCGATTGCCGGTTTAAAAGTTAAAAATTTACTATAAAACATATAATTGAGGCAGGCCCTACAAAATAAAAACAAATGAAAAATATTGGAGCTTGAAAATTAGTAAAACACGTGAACTTTCACCAAGGAAGTGAGACTATTTGCTCCGGAAAAATAAGCTGCTTCTGTACATATAGCTAGCTACAACCGCAAATTATATTATTAAGAACGAAAGGGCTACAGGATTTTGTAACATCAATTAGATGGAAAACTGGCCGCTGTCTATCGATTGGAATTTATCAAACAAGATATATTTGGATCAAGAGAAATAACTCAATTATTTTATTATTGAAGTAAAGAGGATAGCAGTAGGGATTGATCGTCCCTGCTACTGCACATTATTTTAGGTATCCCTTGGGTCAACAATATTTTTGCAAGCTGCGTATTGTCCCACAAAAGGCAATATTTGAAGTGTATTACAAACGTAATTTTCTATTGTTAACTTTCCTTTACTATGCAACAATATACTTGCTTCTCTTTTGTATTTGTTTCACAATTAATACGCTATGGTAGAGCTTTTTCCTACTACGAGAAATATATACAACGGAGCAAGCTGCTTACAAATAAAGTGTTGACCCAGGGATATTGCAAGCCAAGGCTTATTATCAGGGCCCTCAAAAAGTTTTATGGCTTTCATTACAGTACTGCTAAGTATGATTTCTCGGTGTCCAGGATTGCCCCAGATATATTTGACATCCAATAATTCCATGTTCCTTTCACTCAATTTTGATTTGATTACACGCATGATGGGTGTAGCTAGCTAAATGTGCGCTTACCTTTCTGGAAGATCCAGCCTAACTTCCATGGTAGTAGTTCACGTGTTAAAACATAATTTGCCAGTTTCAAAGTTTTTAATCTACTTCTGGATTGTGATTTGGACATGGATTAGTATGTTATGTCATTGACAGGCAGCTTTAAAAGGTGTATTTACTCTGCAGTTATAAATCGTGAAATACCTTTATACTTTTAATCTTGGATTATGGAGAAGACCAGGGCTGAGTGACTCTAAGCTATCTTAACAGTTGAGAATACTTAACCCCTATATAATACATAGATATAAAGTGTTCCTAACTGCTGAGATAACTTCAAGAAACCAAGTTCAGTACATCAAGAAAACCAGTACTCTTTGTGAACTGACATTTCTGCAGTTTCTTAGTGACCAACTAGCTGATTTCCAATATACCCTGAAATGGAGAGGTTTTTCAAATTCTTAATTCCTTGGTGGGAGTTCATAAGCTTAACTTAAATTGCTAGCTGATTTCCAATATATTCTAAAATGAGGTTTTTCAACTTCTTAATTTCTTGGTGGAAGTTTAAAAGCTTAACTTAAATTGCCAATTTCACGATGTGCATTGGTTTGGGATTGTGATTAATGAATATGGGTTGGTATGTTTGCTTTTGATTTCATGGATTCTCTTTTTTCCATCAAAAAGTGCCCAAAAACACCTTGTTAATAAGATAACAAATGCCAATTAACATGCTGAAAATTTATTACTAACAAATGAAATAATGATATAACTAAAATAAATATATAGAAATAATAATAATAACTGCCATTTGTCATATATTTGTCCGATACACTTTTGTAAGAATGATACCAAATTTAATACTTATGTCTTAATAACATAAAAACAGCATAAACAATTAATTCTTAGAAAGCTTATAAAAATGTCCTCAATATAAAAATTTGAAAAAAATTATGTAATTGAAAAATATAAAAAAAATAAATAATCATACCTTATTCTTTGGCTTAAAGGAAATTATGAGCACTTCAAATTATTCAGTCATTTTCAAATTTAATAATTTTTAAAACTTATATTATGTAAAAACATTTAAAATAAATAAATAGATGATAATGCATAATGAACTACATATTTCTACATCTATAACAAGGGGAGTCCGATTAACGTAAGCGGTTGAGATCCATAAAACACAATATCTTATTCCAGTAAACTGATAGCTCAAATTAGGTACTGTAAGTGTATTTTATTTAGCGTGTACGAATTTAAGCGCACAAGAGACCAAAGGCATATTAGCGTGGATTTAAATTAGCGCAAAAGGCTGTAATTGTACTTTCTGCCATTCTAAGAGCACCCTCCAAATTTTTGGCGGTGTACTTAATTTAGTGCTCTTAGTGGTGAGGTAAAATCGCTAAAATTAGTACACCGCTAAAATTAATACACTTACAGTATAACAATGTTAAAATCGTCTATCTGCTTCCAGAACATGTATTACAGTGACATGATTCTGGGACGGTGTATGTTTTAGACATGGTACTGCCGTCAGCACATGATAATTGTATGGTTTTTGTGACTGTTTTTTCTGGCTGACAACAATTGCAGTTATTGCTGAATCCCTGCATTACTGATGTATATTTAGCTTTAGACATACAGTATCCGGAACATTCACGTAGATCGTTGATAGGATCAGTATTCTGACACATAACGCCATTTTTGCTCACTTTAAAATATCCTACAGATAATGAACTCTGTCCAAACATTAACCTTGGTGCACATTCTGAACACGAGTGGGCGGCACTGGTATTGAATGCTGAAAATAACAAAACACAAGATACATGTATAACAGTTTCGAAATGAATTTTTCTAAGTAAGATGATAAATTATTGTGAAATATTTACAATCACTAATTTTATTAAAAATGCCATTTCCAAAATCCTGTTTATACCCCATAAACCACAACTTCAATTTGCTATTTTTTAAATTATTGAAATGTTAATGTTTTATATTAATAGCTTCTGATCTCATTTCCCTTTTTGTCAAGGCAAAATTAAAGAATTGGAAATTTTATTTTGTATATTAGATAATTTGATGTATCGTTGGGAAAATGTCCATTTATCTCATTTTTGATACTAAAAAGAAAAAAATCATTTTTTATCATTTAATTTGTAGAACTTTTTAAACAAAAAATAATTTTTTTCAGTCCTATCAAGTTCAATAATAGCAACAATATGGAATATAAATTAAAATGTCCCTAAGTGCCGTCCATAATAAGATGACGTCACTGACAGCTTATCCTTTAAGGCCATAACTCGTCTATGAAAAGATGACGTCGGTGACAGATTATCCATTAATACAAACATAACAGAACAGATCAGAGCAAATAAAGGCTTGGAACGAAAGGGGAATTGAATTATTTTGAAATTAAAACTTACGGTTAATTCTACATGTCTTACAGCAACCAGTATTATCATATGTCACATTCTGAAATAATAAAGTTTAAATATAAAGTTAATTCAGAGTTACAACAAACACTAGATAAAATAAAAATTTCACAGAACATCAGTTGGAGTTAAATTTCAGCTTTTAAACAAGGTATCCACATTAGTATAAATAGCACACTGCAGACTCTAGTTGTTTCTACTTCAATAACATACAGGAGGATGTTGATGGTTGAACTTCCTTATTATTTACTATGAGAGTCTGGTGTTATTGAAAGTGAAGTATGCCTAATTTTCATATTGTTCACTTACTTGAGCCTAATTGTAACCAAAATTAGTATGTGCATCCGCAATTGCCATAAAGTATTTATGTAAAAAGGAAAATGTTCTAGCTATGGGGAATTTTCAAGACATAACTTGAGACATTTACTCCAGAATTAATGTCCTTTATGATGTTTTATGTCATATGTGCAAATTGACATTTGCCTTTTTTCCAGCATGTTAAATTCCTCTAGCTCCAACATTTTACTCTGAGCAGAAATACTCTGCTCTATTCTGCTCTAATCATGAATGTGCATTCAGATTTTATCATAGTAGGCATACACTAGATTAATGACAAATGTAACAGAAAAGGGACAAAATGCAGTGGGACACTGACTACAGAATGAGCTACCTGGCCACCTATTGAGTCCAGCCCACTACACAAACCTTTTACCTTAGTGGAGCGGCTAAGTAAAAAATTTGGCCAAATAGTTCACTTTGTGATACAAGTATAAAACTTGGTACATATGTTTATTGGATCATGGACTTTGCAAATCCACCGTTGGCCATTTCAATTTCGACCATTTTCAAGATGGCCGACGTGAAAATCAAAATGGCGGCTTAAAGAGGTCTATATATCCATTTATTATATGTAATAAGATTAAATTTCAGCTTTTGAATCAGATTTTAGCCATAGGATATGTGTATTAGTCTGTAGAGGTATTTCTTTTGTTAGACCCCTGCCGGTAAAACCGGAGGGGGCTATAGTGTTTGTCGTCCGTCTGTCTGTCTGTCTGTCCGTCAATCTGCCTGACTGGTCAGAAAACTTGTATCCCCAACTCCTCCTAAACTACTGAAGGATTTGATTGAAACTAAACAGAAATGATTAGTAGATACTGCTGTGTTGCATATTTAAAGATGGTTGCCGTTGATTGGTTATGTGACCAAATTCTGCATTCTGATTGGTCGAGATAAAAATGTTGATTAAAAAGTTTGATAATTAGCATTTACAAGTGGAATTTCTTAGGAGACATCATAATTCTATGTGTTTGTCGTCCGTCTGTCCATCTATTTGTCTGTATGTCTGTCTGTCTGTTCAGAGAACTTGTATCCGCAACTCTTTCTAAACTACTGAATGGATTTGATTGAAACTAAGCTGAAATGAATAGTATATAGTACTGTGTTGCTATCTATTAGTAGATACTGCTGTGTTGCATATTTAAAGATGGTTACCGTTGATTGGTCATGTGATGAGATTTGTAAATAATCAAAAATATTTTAATTTTGGCCTAATAATAACTTTAACTTAAAATACAGTATCCACATACAGTACTACTAAAGCAAATTACATCATTATTTTGTTAATGCTAGCTTTCTCTTGAATATAATACATTATTAGATTAAGCTAACTCTCAATTTCAGTTTGTTTTTCAGAACACACACTGCAATAAACTTATTTATGCACTCTAATAACTTGACTTAGGATATGTTAAAGAATGTTTGGCCCTATACCATGTTTACACTTTTATTTGACAGGCCAGCATACCCAATAGCGAACCTTATTTACATGTTTGGTATTTTAATTTTCAATTTTCAACGGCAGGGGACATGCATTGTTTGCAATACTGACTGTAAGCTTATTAAAGCAAATAGTTAAGGGATTGTGAATTTCCTGTGAAATAGCTCAGTTCAAGTCACAGTTGCAGCTGCATAGTACTGTACATGGCAGACTGGATCTATATCATTTTCAGTTCTCTAAACAGAACCTTTTCTTGCAGCCACATCTCACTAGTTCTTGCCAACAAAAGCAACCGTTTGCAGAGAAGTCCAGTATGATAACTAGTGATAATCAAAAACAAACATACTAATCCATTTCCGAATCACAATCCAGAAGCAAAGTAAAAACTTTGGAACCGACAAGTTAGGTTAGACGCGTGAACTTCCACCAGGGAAGTGAGGCCGGGTGCTCCGGAAGGGTAAGCACCTCCTGTTTAGCTAGCTACACCCGTCACGTGTGTAATCAAAATTGTGTGAAAGGAACATGGAACTATGAGACGTCAAATATATCCAAGGCAATCCTGGACACAGAGACATCAAACTTATCAACAATACTGTGATGACGGCCATAAAACTTTTTGAGGGCCTTGATAAGCCTAGGCTTGCAATATCCCTGAGTCAACAATTTATTTGCAAGCAGCCTACTTCGTTGTACAAAGTCCCCGTAGTGGGAACAAGCTCTACCATAGCGTATTAATTGGGAAACAAATACACCATAAGCAGGAGAAGCAGGTATATTGCTGCATAAAAAAGGAAAGTTGACAATAGAAAAATTAAAGTCATCACGTTTGTCATAAAGTTTCAAATGTAACCTTTCCTGTGCGTCATAATTCAGGTATAAGTCTAAATATGAAGCAGAACATGAGGAATCAGTCGTGTCTTTTATTTCAAGCTCACTAGGATAGATGACATTTACATAGTCTCAAAATTTAGGATTGTTAAGAGACAAAACGTCATCTATATATCTGTATGTTGAGTTGAATGATTTGGCGACAGTTTTCTCTCCAGATTTAACAAGGTTCTGCATAAATTCTGCTTCATAAGAATAAAGAAACAAATCAGCAAGCAATGGTGCACAGTTTGTACCCATTGGTATACCGATTGTTTGCTGAAAAACGATATTACCAAACACAACAAATATCTATCAAAAACTCCAACATTTTGTTGATGGTATTTTCAGTATATTTTTGTTTGGAATCCGTATGGTGCTTGACAAAATAACCAGGATAACCATCTTTTACCAACCCCATAAAAATGGAAATGGCAATTCTGGTAGACATTTAAGCACTTGACCCCAAACATGACCAGACTGAAAGGCACTCCGCTTTATATGTTACACTAGTGCTGCTTGAGTTGGTCGAATGGTATCTTGTTTTCTGCTTCCTAGCAAACATACTAAACCATGCTTCATTTACCTTCTCTGTCTGAACCGACCTGTCATATAAGACGACTGTAAATGCTTCAAGACAATTACTGATAAATCATCATAGCTTATACAAGTTGGTCTGTCAATGCATACCAAGCCTGCCATGTTGATTTTTTCTCTTTTGTATGAAAGGCAGATGCTATGTCGCAGCCTGTAAATGCATGGAAGAATAGACGTAATACTGACCTAGGTCCTAAGGAAATGTTAAGTTCATGGATTTTGTCTTGGCCTCTTCCAAATGCAATCCAAAGTGTGTCAGCTGTAAGTGAAATAAACACCGTGACTCCTATAACAATATCTGTGTCAGAACTGCTAACAATAACATTCTTGAAATTACTTTCATTAGCATGTTTTATGTGAAGGAATATCCATGTGCCAGCTTCTTCTTCTGAACAAGGAGCAACGTTGGTCTTGTCCACGTGATGGTTGCCACAAACATCATCATTACATGTTGCAAGAATGAGATTTTTGTCTCCTGTCTGAGAAACTTTTTTTGTGGAAGAAAGGTTAAAAAGCTCAGTTTTCTTTTCGTCAACATTGAGAAAACTATTCCAACTGCTTGGTACTCTGCCATACCCAACACTCTTCGCCGAATTTTAGTACCTCTGAGCTTTGAGCTTTCAGACTGTCATCCACATACACATCAAAGATTATGTCACTTCTCAAATATTTCTGCGCAAAAGGTTCACTAGTAATTGAAGATATAATCACATCAGATGCATATTCATCAAATGTCTTGGACCCTCCAGGAGATCTTTCATTTACTGGAGCTAATCCATCACTAATCATAACGTCAGCCTGAGGTTAATCATCTTGTCTAGTAATGCGCTTTTCCACTTATTAACTGCGATGTGGAACCAGTCCTTATTATTCCATTAGGGAAAAGCGACGGTGGATTTACTTGGTTCCCATGCATGGAAAATTCACATTGTCTAATTTGACATGATAAGTTTCAGAAAATGGAGGGATTGTCCTAGAATCTGGCGTAAATTTATAGGATCCTGTTCCATGAAACAATGATTTATCGATGGTAGATGAAGGATTATAGTCTATGTAATCCTCAGCAGCAGTAGTAAAAGATCCTTTTTGAAGACCAGGTGGACAAACTATACTATCTTCTACATACTGTGATACAAATGATTCGCCCATTAGACACGATATGTTTAGATTATGTCATAAAAAACACAGATTGCGTAATGGTGTAATATGTCAATAATTTGCCGCCTTCTTGTTTTTGTGTATACATATAAGCAGAGCCACATAGATAGCAAAAGGTGTTTCATGAGCCGTGAAGTGTCCCTTGAAGCTGTCTTGTCTTGGCTGTTTGTGGCAGTTGTACTGGAGAAGATGAGCTAAAGCCAAATCAGAATCCATTGCAAAATTATCAATCTGAGATTTAATGTTTGGACCATTTACTAACATGCCAACCAATTCTAGGAGAGAAACTTAAGACTGATTTTTTCTGACTAACCTTGTCTAGTCTAGTGAAAGATGTAGATTTTGTAGCATTTCCTTTCAGATTGTGGATACAGCCTTTGCAAGTTGTAGAATGTCATGATATCGTATGCATCGGTATCAAAAACAGGTTATGAAACAGCTGATACTGAACCCAATGCTGAGTTTAACAACAACGATTTAGACAAATGTGCCTTTTTGGTGCTGCTAAATTATACATATTTTAATTATTTTGTGTGGATAAGTTCATAATGCTATCCTTTTAATTTGACAATGTGGTATTCTGTATATGGATATGATAAATACTACTAAGAACAATAGCTACATGCATTCAGATGAACATACGCCCTTTTACCTTATAATCCCCTCTGAAATCGCCGCCATTTTGAATTAGGATGATAGTAATCAAGCAGAATGCCACATTCAGACATATTTCATGTCAGATCTGTATTATCTGGTCATTGTAAATGATAAATATGATCAACCAAGGGCACTGCTTTGCCTAAATTAGAGTCTTATGATTTTTAAACATAAAACTTGAATAAAAAAGACGCCATTTTGAATTTGTTGGCAGCCATCTTGAAAATGGACAAAATTTGGATGGCCAACGATGGATATATAATGTACATGATACAAATAACCTGTGGACCAAGTTTCATGCTTGTATCACAAAGTGAACTATTTTTGACTTAGCCGCTCCACTACCTTTTCTGGATACACATTTGTCCTTTTTATATAAGAGCCTTATTTAGCCATAAAATACAATTACAATTGAAAACTTGAATTACCTATTAGATGCATAAAAGGTGTTTTTAAGGAAGGGGCCTCGCTGGCCAAGAAGTCCAACACACTCTTACTGATCATAGCACCTAGCTCTCACTTCTTGTGCTAAAAGTTATTAGTTTTCTCCAGGTAAGGGCTTTGCCTCGATGGCCGAGAAGTACTGATCACAGTACCTAGCTCTCACTTCTTAAGTTCAAATTCCACTCAGTGAGATCCTTGTGTGAGAGAGTTTGTAGGTTTGCTGGCTGGTGGTCATTGTGCATTACTGTTTCCTTGACCATCTTTGAACTAACTGCCGCTACATGTAAGTCTAAGAGTCTTAACTGTGATGTAAAATGCATAAAATAATGATTGCAATTATGAACATTTTGTGAAGATAATTACTTACATCTTTACAGTATGGGAGTCTGTCTTCTGGACCACAATCTATACTAGTCTCCTTTATGTAGAAGTCATCATAGAAAGAACAACTCCTTATAAAACACTTCCTGCTACCTGGTATAACATCTCCTTCCTACAAAACAAGACATAAATATGATTTTAAACTATGTCTGATATCACTGGAGAAACATGTGTACTTTTCTATACAGTATATATGGGCCAGGGGCTGACAAACAGGTCCTTATGACATCACAAATGAAAACGGAGAAAACTGGTATTTCCTGTGATGTAATTTTTGTAAAAAAAATTATGGATTCCCCATTGTCACTAATTTTATCAAAAACAAACATACTAATCCATGTTTAAATCACAATCAAGAAGCAAAGTAAAAACTTTGGAACTGACAAGTTAGGTTAGACACATGAACTTCCACCAGTAAAGTGAGGCTGGGTGCTCTGGAAGGGTAAAACTTCCTGTTTTTGAGGTCCTTGATAAGCTTAGGTTTGCAATATCCCTGGGTCAACAATTTATTTGTAAGCAGCCTGCTTCATTGTACAAAGTCCCTCTAGTGAGAACAAGCTCTAACATAGCGTATTAATTGGGAAACAAATACACCATAAGCAGGAGAAACAGGTAAAACTGTTACATAAAGACCAGCCAATGGACCTAAGAAATATGGGTTTCATAGAGAGGTTTTCTTCAACATTCATGATGAACTGACCACCTTGATATAAGTGAAAGAATCTTGAATGAAGTGTAAAACTCTAATACCACTCCACTCTGAGCACAAAAACATTGCAATTTTACCATGTAAATTTTGTCTGATATAAGTGAAAGGATCTTAAATATGATGTAAAGTTCTAATACACCAATCAAATCTGAGCACAAAAACATTGCAATTTTACCATGTAAACTTTGTCATAACTGACCACCTTGATATAAGTAAAAGAATCTTAACTGGGGTGTAGAACGCTGTTACGCCACTCTTCTCCAAGCACAAAAAGTTGGAGATTTTACCTTGTAAACTTTGTCTGAACTGAACACCTTGGTATAAGTAAAAGAATCTTAACTGGCATGTACAACTTCATTACTCCCTCTCTCGGAGCAAATAAGTTGATGTTTTACCATGTAAACTTTGTCTGAATTGAGCACATTCATGTCAGTAAAAGAATCTTGACTAGGGTGTAAAGCTTCATTACACCACTCCAATCTGAGCACAAAATTTTTTTACCTTGTTAACATTGTCTGACCCGAGTACCTTGATATAAGTGAAAGAATCTTAACTGGGGTGTAGAACGCTGTTACGCCACTCTACTCTGAGCACAAAAACATTGAGATTTTACCTTGTTTGAACTGACCACCTTGATATAAGTGAAAGAATCTTAACTGGGGTGTAGAACGCTGTTACGCCACTCTTCTCTGAACACAAAAAACGTGGATATTTTACCTTGTAAACTTTGTCAGCTACAACACAGCCAGTTCTTTGACATCGGCCACAGCACTCGCTAGTCTGGTTAACTCTTACTTCACCCTACAACAAAAAATATATTTATAAATATATAAGAAGAAAATTGAAATGAAATAATTTGTAAAATCAGTATTTTAATGTTTTAACAAGGCTGTCATGAAATTATATAAAACAATTTTAATTTGGGATCTTGATTCATTGAAATATTTTAATGTCTGGAAATTCTTCTAACAAAGACAAAACTAAAATAGATCAACATTCCCTTTGCTTCCTGACTTAAATTTCTTAAAATGCATGGTCATTAAATATTAAGTGGATAATTGACGTATCGCCAGCCATGCCTTTTATGTTCTGACAATGGCCACCATCAGAGTACCAAAAGCAGTGTCATGGCAACTAATGACGTATAAATGTCAGTGAAGTCATTGAATGGCACAATTTAGGCTGAGTTTTCATTCTTTTTGTGTGTGCCAGGCCTTTATCAGAACATTGTGGGTGTGGCTGGCGATCAGTCAATTGGTCAAAGGCACCAGCTTAAAGACTACAGCAGGTTTAAATCCCAAATCTGCTTCATGCATAAACAGACAAACAAGAATACAGTTAAACCTTGATTCACCGCCACCATTGTTCAGACAGATTTCTGTATTATATCAAGGTTTGGTAATAAATAGATGGGGACTCAAAAAAGAAAAATTTATAATAAACTTTTGGACTTCAAATTAATCTGACAGTAAGAAGCAAGTTGGAAAAGCTATTGCGGGGCATTATAACAAGGTTCTACTGTGCAGGTATACATTATGGGTTTTTTAGGCCTTTAATTATTCTTTCTTAACAAACAGACAGATTCAGAGAAAGACAGACAGACAGACAGACAGACACCTACAGATTGAAATATTGTGAATTATGATACTGTAACTTACCAGTTGACATGGTGGACATGTCTGGGTATGACAGGAGATTTCAGCAGAGCCATCGGTTCTGTTTTCACATCTACAGCTCTTACAAGGCCCATCATTCCAAATATCACCTGCCTGTAAACCAAGTAAAACAGCTGATAATTTAATTTATTGTTATTGTATTGACAAGCCTACTCAGTACATTAGGATCCCCGGCCAGCAGTTTTTTTTTGTGTGATTTGCAAATATGTTCAAAGGGCAATAACTCCCGGGAAAATGAGAAAACCAACTTGGATGAACTATATTCGGGTATATTACTTCACACAGCTGAGATTACAATCTTCTGTTTAAATTGTCTATAGATTTGGGACTAATACAGACTTTTTTACCTGTTGATTAATTGATTGAATGGGGTTTACATTCCAATCAAGAATATTTCTCTCATACCGAGACTTCGTTAACTATAGATGAAGTGCCAGTAATTTCCACCTCTATAGTTCGCTCAGGGCAATGTACAAGGTGGGTTCTTTAAAGTTCTACGTCTGCCACAAAACATGGGGCATCAATTTTTTTTAAGTTCTCATCAGAAGGACCCTGTGACTTTCATATCTAAATGCAGAGTGCTTGGTGAAAGAACAGTCACTAGCAATTTTAAGTCTTGGTTAGACCCCAGCCAGGGCTCAAACCAACAACCTCCTAAGTACAAAGAAAGAATTCTACCGAATGAGCTACCATTATAGTGGTACCATATGCATGAATAAGATGTTTATGTCCAACATACAAAGTGAAGACTCTACCAACTGATGAACAGTAGTGTTTTTTCAGTGATTGATTGATTGAATGGGGTTTTACATTCCAGTCCAGAATATTTCACTCATATCAAAATGTCACCAGCTATAGGTGATGTTAAAGACATTTTTACCTTTGCAATGCATTGAGGGCAATGTTCATGGAGAGTTCTTTAAAGTCTCATGCCTGCCATGACACATGGGACATTGGTATTTTAAGTTCTCTTCAGAAGGACTCTACCAACTGATGAACAGTAGTGGTTTTTTCACCTGTTGAGTCAGACATTAAAAGGATCATTGACTATGGCTACTTACATGATAAATTACATCAGCTGCCTGTAGACCATTACTCTGTGAGTAAGCACAGGCTGAAGTTATAATCGGGGGATTGTAGGTAGGCAAGTTTGTATCTGTAATTCTGGTTTGTTTGACTTAAAATATAACAAAAGTAAAACTCAATATTAGGACAAAATTAAAATAAGCAAAGAAATTAAAAATGTATTTAATATGGCAAGCTCAGTCTACAGTGACCAAAGGCTTAAAACATCTCATAATCACAACACAATGGGATTAGCTGCTGTGCCATGTGATCACTGCTGCTGTGTGTAAATTCCCAGAATAACATCATATTTACAGAAAAATATTGATTAACACCACAGAATGTTTGTGCAAGATAATTTGGAATATGTTAATGCAGTGAATTCCTGGTATAACATCATTTTTAAGAGAAAATGTTAAAAATTCCATGTATTTGAACCTGTATATAAGGGTCATCTGCCCATAAAGGCCACTTTTACTAGTTCCCTAAGCTGACATTTTATCATGTTTATAAACAGGTTTGATTGTAAACCCAGAACAGAAACATTCTAAGTTAGCTTATTGTTCTGAAAATTGTACTTACCACAAGCATAAGCTGAACAGTTACAATCTGTGTCAATAAGTGTGATGACAGATCCCTGAAAATAACAAAATAATAGCAGTGTAAATGTCAAACAATTTCTTCTCAAATTTTATCCTTGAAAATGGCATACAATATAACTATTTGTGGATGGTTTCCGAAGCCTCACAATATTATAAAAAATTCTCTCTCTCTCTCTCTCTCACACACACGCACACACGCACGCACACACACACATTTTGTGATACAGTATAAGCAGAAATACTGGTTGTGTATTAGTGTTCTTTTTGAAATTGGTACTTGAGAAAACTTACGGAAATTTTTAACCATTGACCATCAGTATTGAAAAATAAACTAAGTCAGGAAACAAGAAATAGACTTCCAGCAAACTTGAAATCGGTACTTGCAGTATGGGACCTCATACTGAACTAGCATATGATATTTCAAATGATATTTCAAGTGGCTGTGTTTAGTAGTTGCCAAAAAAACTGTTATGAAAATGTTTGTTTCGGAGGGAACGATGGAAGAATGGATAGATGGAAGGACATAGGTAAAACAGTATACTGAATGTAAATATTGTATAAAAACTGTGAAAACTTGAACCAGCAAGGAACTAACAAAAACAATTATAATGGGAACAATACAAGGCTCTGCATGGTATAAATCCTGTACATACATAAAATATAAATGATACAGTAAAACCTCGTTATAATGCCCCTCGATAACTTTGCCACCTCTCTTATCGCCACACTATTTTGAAGTACCGAAATCCATTTTGTGTATGTTTTTCTTTATCTGCCTCCCCCGATTTATCGCCAAACCCCTTTATAACGCCAAAATTTGACTGAACAAATGGTGGCGATAAATCGAGGTTTTACTGTATTTTTATCTTACAATGTTCACAAATTTAACAAAAAATCTAGTCTTATTCATTGAACCAGCAAAATACTGATTTATAAAATCTGTGAAAGTTTATCCAGGGAATGTGCCTACTTGTGTACATTACTTTACAAAGGTGTGAAACAGAACCGTGCAACAATATACTATTATAATACTTAATATATATAACTTACCAGTTTACAGTTTGGTCTGACAAGTGGTGGACATGATGTTGGACATACTGAAAATATAGAAACAAATGTAAATAAAAACATGTTATATTAAGACAAATAATATGCCATTATCTAAAGAGTTCCCAATACAAACCCCAACTGGGAAATCTGGGGGGGGGGGGGGGGGGGGGGGGGGGTGTTGGGTTGGGTTGGGTTGTTTGGGAGAGATGAGCTTTAGTGGCCAAATGGTCTAAAGCACATGCTTACAAATCAGAGCACCTCTTACCACCTTTGAAACCCAATCAAGGCTGGTCCTAGTGTGGTAGAGTTTGTAAGTTGACTTGCCATTAGTTGGCAGTTTTTTTTCCCGGGCACTCAAGTTTCCTTCATTATCCTTGAACTGGCGGCTGTGATATAAGTGAAAGATTATTGACAGGGATGTTTAATTTCATTACTCTGCTCTTCCTTTTCACCCTTTAAAAAAAAAGACATCCCCTATCAAGGTGGACATGACACCATTATGAACCCTGCTGTATAATGCCATAAGCACAATTCACAGGCAAAATTTTTTCACCTTCGCCGATATAAGTCAAATATTAGGTCCCCTATCAAGATTGGTATGACACGATAATAAACTTTGCTGTATAATGCCATCAGCGCAATGCAAAGGCAAAATTTTTTCACCTTCACCTAAAGTACTGGCAATGTCTGAATATAAGTCAAATATTTCTGACTGTGACATTAAACACTATTACTCAACTCTTACTCAAATGTTCCTATTCACCTAAGTGCCAGATATGTGATGGAACCTGAAGATGGCTAATAGGAAAAACTCACCACATCCGTAACGTGGACAACAATCTCCTTCATTCATTTTTTGTAGTGTCCTTGGTGAGGCACATGTGACTTGTTGAGAGCTGCACAGGTTAGGTTTACATGTTCTTTCATAAGCATCACAACATCCACCATCACTCTTAATCAGAACAGCTACTTCACCCTCCTTCAGTAATGGTTTAACCAATGGCAAACATTTGATGAGATCACATGGATTTTTTGTTGTGCCCACAGTTCTGACAGCTGAAATGTAGAAACATGTTTTATTATAGCAACAAAAATAAAATTCTGCAGTTGCATGATGAAGAGAACCTATTATGACTCAATAATAAAAAAAAAGAAAAGAAAATTCAGTGAATTAGGATCCCCTGCCAGTAGGGTTTTTTTTTTGTAAATGCACTTATGTTAAAAGGGTAATAACTCCCAGGAGAATAAGCAAACCAACCCAGGTTAACAATATGCACATCTCCTATCAATGTTGATGCTTTGCACCAAGTTTCATGAAATAGTGCTTCATAGTTTTGAAGATTTTGCGGAGACAAGAATTTGGGATACAAGAACAGAAGGACAGAAAGAAGAACGGACGGAAACTTAAATTTAATATCCCCCTCTTTCTTTGAAATACAAGGGGTTTACAACAAGGGTATAATTCTTTAGCTGAATGATGAGGAGAACTTATTATGACTTAATAATTAAAAACAATTAAATTCTAGACTTTAAAACTCCAGAAAAGAATATAGCATAATAATTAAATATTCATTATAGAAATAGAATTAATTAGGCAAATTATGGTACACAAGCTAAGCGTCTAACTCTTTCTTATTTCAATAACAAAAAGAAAAAAAGAATTTCATTTATTATAATTGAATTCATTAAACCTTTTCAACAATAAATTAACAATTTTAACAATAATATAAATGCAGTTGAAGCCAGTACAAAATACGCTTGGCTATGACACAGTAACAGCGCACTCTAAAGGTACAAATGTCTGTCCCTTCACCTATAACTGGTGACATCTGGATATAATCAAGATATTGTTGACTGGGATATTGCAAAACATGATTCAATGAATCATTTAAGAAATAACATTGTATTTGAGTGTATTCATTCGGTATTATGAATGAGAGTCAGGAATAGCATATTCAATGAACTGCGAAGCAGTTCATGTTAAATATGCTATTCCTGACTCTCATTCATAATACCGAATGAATACACTCAAATACAATGTTATTTCTTATATTTACAATCATAAAAAACATTGATAGCATGTCCGAAATGTAAAATTATCGCTACAATAATTTATTTCATTCAAGATTGCGACAAACATACGGGATTGATGGAACAGCCTTGCTCCAAAAAAGGAAAGTTACGTCGCGAGTAGACTTGGATGCTGACCAATCAAACAATGCGTGACGTAATAGATGTCATTCTGTGACGTAATCGAATAGTTAAACGTTACGTAATCAGAGGTCATGACCCCACACTGTATTCAAGAGCAATTGAATGCCAGTAAAACAAAATGGTTCATCTAAAGAAGGTCAGTTCTAATTGTAAATATAATAACTTACCTGGTGCCTGGGTGGTTACTGGCTTAGGTGGTACTGTTGCTCTTACTGCTGAAAGAATAATAATGATTGTTTTTTTTTTTCAATTGAATTGTGCATTACTTTTGTTACTTTAAAATGAAGTATTTTCTGACTCATACAGGGATGTCAATCTGTTTTATTTTGGACCAGAAATGGCCCCTGATTCCAAAAAATCAAAACAGAATTTTTCCAAATATTTTGAATTTTCCAATTTGAAATAAATTATGTACAAAATTGCATCTTTTCAGTGATTTTGGTATTGGTAAATGTTTTTGAAAACTACCTTCTGCCTTTAAGATTGGGAAAATTCTTAGATCTAACAAACTGCATTATAACATCCTGAAATTCATCGCAAAAACACTACATTGTAGCACTATCTGTTTTGTGTGGATAAAAGGAATTGAGTTGGGTAATGGTGTTTAACCTCCTAGTCAAGAATATTTCACTTATATCGAGACATCACCAGCTTTAGGCGAAGGTGCAGAAATTTTTCCTGTAAGTTGCGCTTATGGCATTATACAGCAGGGCTCTTTATTATGCCAACCATACCAGGACACAGGACCTGATTTATTTTAAGTTTCCATCCGAAAGAACTGTGACTTTCATTTTGTAATGCTGAGTGCTTGGCAAAAGAACAGTAATTACCTACTTTCAAGTCTTGGGTCAGACTAGATTTAATTTTTTTAGTGTATCACTATTGTTTTTTTTTTTAATTTTAGTAGACAAATTGGGAAATTTCAGTCATTTTTCCCCAAGGGGAAACTACCTTTATTCTGTAGTAATTTTAAACAAACAAAATCATTGCTCTTACATTTTACTACATATTTTCCATTAATTTTTCCCTCAAATTGGATAAAATAATGCTTATTTTCCAAATATTACAGGCCACCGACTCAGTACCAAAAAGGGGTGTGGCAGCCTCATCATAAAAGCATGAGAAGAGAAGCTACCAACTAGATTAGTTCACTAATGTACATTACATATAGGCAGAAAGTGACCGAAAAGTGGCTGTAAATGACCACTTGACTGCTAGATACCTTGTGAAAGATGTCATATGATTACATGAATAGCCGGCTGTGTATTTGGAACTTAAGATGATATAGTAAGGCAATTTAAGTAACAGTTTTGATCAAGCTACAATTTTTCAGAATGACTGAATAATAACCTTTCCCATGCCTATACATGATGAATCAATGCTCAATCTACATTTTCTCAGAAGGGGGCCATTTTCCTCTAAAACTTCATAACATCAATATTTTTGCATTCATGTAATGTTAAATATGGTCCACTAAGGCCTTAACAATGGAGTCATTTGGCAAACTAAGAGTTCAATTGTCCTATGTTCCACTTCTAGAATGAACATTGGTGGATAATACTTACCACATTCCTGACAGTAATACCGAATCTTGTAATCATCACACGGTATCGGGATGTTATCATCGTTGTTACAGATCAATCCGTGGTCTGGATCACATTTCATTATCGCCCCAGATGAGTAAGATGGTGCATCAATGGAATTATCCCAGCATTCAACTTTAGTTATATTTCCTGTGGCGCAGAATCCTGTGGTTGACTGGTATTCTCGGGCGGACATTTCACGATCACCATTACCCTGATTGCCATCCATGTTGTTGACCCAAGCTGACCATTTATAGGTGTAATTTAGACAAGCTAGAAATAATAAATTTTTGTAAAAATTACAAATGAGGAAATCAGAGAAAGAACACAAACCAAAAAAGATAAGGGAGCTTGTTAAACATTGGAGGTGGAAATGGATTGGACACATATTAAGACAGAAGCCAGATGAACATCCAAGGATTGCTCTGCAATGGACACCAGCAGAAGGAAAGAGAAGAAGAGGGCGGCCAAAGGAGACCTGGCACAGGACTGTTAAAAGAGAAAGATCAGATTTTGGACTTGGGACATGGAGTGAAGCTGCTAAAATAGCTGCCAACAGAGATTCTTGGAGGAGAAAGATATCTGGCCCAATTCTCCACAAGGAGAGATAGACATAAGTCAGTAAGTCAAGTCAGAAATAGTAGAAGTATAAAAGGTATAAAACAGCTGGAACAAACAGTTGTAAGAAAAAATAGTGTACGTAACATGTTTGTGCTTATAATTCATTGGAATCGTTTATTTTAACATTCTCTAATGTTTTCCTTTGTATGAAATATAAAAGCATTCATTTTCAGGGTTCATACAGCCAATGCCTGACAAAATTAAAGGACTTTTTAAGGACTTTTCAAGGACTCTTTGACCATTTTTCAAGGACTCTGAAATAAGTATTTTTGACCACTGAAATCAAATTGTGCATCTTATTCTCTGTAGTTTCCTTCTTGTATTGGAAAACCACCCGGGATTCTTCCGTTACAAGTTGTAGACTCACAAATGATATTGACCAAGACAAGAGATATAACTCGATAGCTTTTTTATTTATCAGAAATGTTGCAGCTACGTTTTTACCGCAAGCTTCAGGTTGATTAGTTCAAAATTCCAGGACTTTTCAAGACAGACTGACAGAATTCCAAGACTTTTCAAGGACTCTACTTGTTTTTACTTATTTTCAAGGACTTTTCCAGTCATAGCTCATTTTTCAAGCACTTTTCAAGACTGTGTGAACCCTGATTTATAATGTTGAAATATTATTTGCCAAACACTGGCCTCACTTCCCTGGTGGAAGTTCACGTGTCGAACCTGACTTGTCAGTACCAGTTTTCACTTTGCTTCTGGGTTGTGATTCCCACATGGATTAGTATGTTTGTTTTTCATATATTGAAATCAAAATTTAAAACACCTGAACAAAAGTTGTAAGAAAAACAGTGTGTAACATGCTTGGACTTATAATTTATTGAAAAGTTTCTAAAATTCTAGCGTTTTTCTTTGTATGAAACTAGAAAGCATTCAATTATAATGTTGAGATATTATTTGCCAAAATGCATGTAAACATACACAGTCAAATTTTGTTCATGTGATAAAAAAATTCACATGAAATTAACGTGAATGAAGCTTGTACATGAAATTTGTGTAAATAAATTTTGGCTATGTAATACTCTTGAGTTTTGACTTGTAAAAACTGAAATTAAAATTTCAACTCTGACTTGCAAAAAAATTTTTCTCACCAGTGGTTTGCCATGTTTAAACACATAACTAACAGCTTTTAAAATGACCAACCACTAGACCTAGGTGAGAAGTTTGAATAACAAACACACTTGCCTACCCTTTCTTAATATATGGAGTAAGGTTGGGTAAAGTTTAATAGTAAGCTTTAAAAAATCAATAATAAGGATTTGAAATTTTGATCCCATTGTTTCTTCTTTCGTTTTCTAGGTGACTGAAGGTCCAGATCAATAACACCTATATGGCCATAATGTTAAGAAGCCATTTTTAAACAAACGTACACAAAGACACTGGATCCTTGTCTTGCTCTCTTGGACAGTATTAAAACATCACCCTTTCTTCAAATTGTATTGTAGGAAGTTGATACTTTACTATATATGGACTAAAAAACAGTATCTAATTTCCAGAAGCTGCCATTTTTTTATACCCCCTGCTTAAAAGGTGGGGGATATATAGTGATAGGGGTGTCCGTCCGTGTGTCCGTCTGTCCTTCCGTTACACCTTAGGGTACCTATCTCTTATCGGCAAATCCTCCTAATCCCTTCAATTGATTTTCATGAAACTTTCACACAATCTTTGAGATATAATGTAGATGTGCACCTCCTATTTAAAAATTTGATCCGATGGATTTTTGGGAAGATGGGGGGTATTTTTTGTGAGCTTGTGGCACACAGTTTTCTAGTTTTATTTTTTTGTGTTTTTTTTTTTTTTTTAAATCACTAGTTTTAACTGGAAATGGTACAGTCTTATTTTCACTTTCAAAATCGTACACCAAAATCATAGCGGTATGCAAGTATGAAGCAATATTCATGATAATAAAATAGACTTACGTGTTGCAGGTGTTGTGACAACTGGCTGTGATGTATTGATACCTAAATTATTAAAATATTCAAAATTTTATTTTATTGTTCTTAATGATACATTGAATTGTGATCTTTATATACAGGTTTTACTGTTCATATTTGAGTGTCTGAGGTGCTTACCCGTCTGGAGCACCCAACCTCACTTTCCTGGTGGAAGTTCACGTGTCTAATTTGTCAGTTTCAAAGTTTTTACTTTGCTTCTGGATTGTGGTTCGGACATGGATAAGTATGTTTGTTTTTTATTATAACTACTGCACATAACCTGTACACCATATAAAAGAATTATAAAAATTGTATGAGCAGAAAAGAGAATTTCTCCTAGCTTTATTCAGTGTCCTTTTATAACTTTGCCAATTCATTCAGCTAGAATTTTGAAAACCCGAAGTCTATTTATTCTAGTTTTTTCTTTATAATTTTCCTTTCAGTTCATTACCAAAACTCTTTTAACGCGTCAAAATCTAACTGAACAAATAGTGGTAATGAATCAATGTTTGTCTGTATATAGACAAATTTACAAAATTAAATCGAATAGTATAAAGAGTATATACTACTGATAGATTTCAGTAATACAGTCAAACCTGCCTTAAAGGCCACCTCTATATACAAGGGTCACCTGCTTTTAAAGACCAGTTAAATGTTACCCTAATTGCTCTTTATCCAGGTTATTTGAACCTGTATATAAGGGCCACCTGCTTTTAATGGCCATTAAAATTTTATTGTAATCACTCTTTATTCAGGTTAATTGAACCTGTATATAAGGGCCATTAAAATTTTATTGTAATCACTCTTTATTCAGATTATCTGAACCTGTATATAAGGGCCTCCTGTTTGTAAAAGCCAGTAAATTTTTACTCCAATCATTCTTTATAGAGGTTATTTGATTCTATATTATAAGGGCCACCTGGTTTTAAAGACCAATAAAATGTTATCCCAATCGTTTTTTATTCATGTTATTTGAAACTGTACATAAGGGCCACCTGCTTTTGATTTATTTTAACCTCTATATAAGGGCCACGTTTTCTCTTTGGCCTTTAAAAACAGGTTTGATTGTACTGTATTTATATGTATAAAATAATGCCTATATTACCTTGTGTTGTAACCTTCTGTGGTGGTGCTGGTGTGGTTGTTCTAATTAATGGATGAGTAGATGGTGGTATAAAACGTGCAGTAGAAGCTGGAAATAAAATAATAATAAACTAGAACTGTATACCGAGAGCCAAATACCCCCCCCAGCCCCCCTGCCTCCAACATCTACAAGAGTTGAATGTTTTCCCATGACCTTGACCTTTAAATTATGACCATGGTTGAAGGTCATGTCATACCTTTGGACCAAGAAGATTATTCATGTTAAGTTTTATGACAGTCGTCAAAAGCAATTATTAGATATAGCTTGGACATGATAATGATTTTACATGAACAGACAGACAGACAGACAGTCATTCCAATATACATCATACATTATAATCATGACAACCTGTATTAGCTAGTCCATTATTAAATATAAAGAGTGCAGTTGTAAAGTGGTGTATGTCTATGTCAAGATCATTTCACTTATATTGCGACAAATAGTTATTGGATAGTGAAGAAAACTAGAGTACCCAGAGAAAACTGTCGACCTTCAGCAACCAAACTAACAAAACTTTTCCAACTATGATCTGCCCCGAGTGGGATTCAAACCTCGGCAGTTCGAGGCACTGTGATCTGTAAGTGTGTCCTTTAGACCTCTTAGCCAATGAGGCTCCTTTCAAAATAGTTTGGCAACAAGTGAGGGACATTATAATGTGGTGTCACTATATACTACTTATTTAATTGATGCTATACTGTAAAGGGGGGGGGGGGGAAATTTCACTAGGGGGAAATTTTCGCTTATTTCAGGCTAAAGATATTATTGCAAAAATTTTATCTAGGTGAAAATGTCTAGGATACAGGTTAATATACCATGATATATAGAATATACACCCACTTATATCACACTCATGCTAAAATGCCAGATTTTAGAAATCGCGAAATTTTAACCCGCGAAAATAATCCCTTTACAGTACTTACCACAATTTTCTTCATCATCGACACAATCGATGACGCCATCACAACGCTGACTACTTGTTATACATTCACCACTAGCGCAGCGGAATTCTGATGACTCACATGTCTTACATGAACATTGACATGTTGTCATATTGATAATCTTCTCTCCCTTTGAATGGAAGAAATGAAAAAAAAAACATAATTATAATGTAACCAAGTATATCTGTCAGTATCTCTGATGATACTGTAAACCCATATTTATTCATGGATATTAACTTTTGTGATTCTCTTACCAAAACCACTTTGCTACTATTAACTTTGGTGATAAGGACTATAGCTGAATATTTGGTATAAATAAAACCATTTACTGAAACAAATTCACGACAATGAACTTTCGCGATAATTTTGTCCTTGCTCTACAGAAAGTTAATGGCATGCGAATAAAATTTGGTTTACAGTATTTCAAATTCATATTTAGAGAGAGAAATAGATAAAGACAGAAAGTGACATAGAGAGTGAGTAAGCATCAGTACAATCTCTTTGCTGAAACACACATAAATGTATGTGTCAGAAAAACTTAGCGAATGTGAGAAATAGCCTCTCCACTGATGTGTGTGTGTGTTATGCTTATCTGGGTACAAGCTGGGCAGACTTTAGGTACACACATAGCCTCTCCACTGATACATGTGTATGTGTGTATGTGTGTGTGTGTGTGTTAAGCTTACCTGGGTACAAGCTGGACAGACTTTAGGTACACACATAGCCTCTCCACTGATACATGTGTATGTGTGTATGTGTGTGTGTGTGTGTTAAGCTTACCTGAGTACAAGCTGGACAGACTTTAGGTACACACATAGCCTCTCCACTGATACATGTGTGTGTGTGTGTGTGTGTGTGTGCGTGTGTGTGTGTGTGTGTTTATAGCTTACCTGAGTACAAGCTGGACAGACTTTAGGTACACACATAGCCTCTCCACTGATACATGTGTGTGTGTGTATGTGTGTGTGTGTGTGTGTGTGTGTGTGTGTGTGTGTGTTTAGCTTACCTGGGTACAAGCTGGACAGACTTTAGGTACACAAATAGCCTCTCCACTGATACATGTGTGTGTGTGTGCGTATGTGTTTGTTTGTGTTGTGTGTGTGTGTGTTAAGCTTACCTGGGTACAAGCTGGACAGACTTTAGGTACACACATAGCCTCTCCACTGATACATTTACATGTGTCACACTGTATACCTTGTACAATGTCATTTGGCTGGAAAATAAGAAATGAACAGGTAATCTTGTATCCAAAAAAAACATAATATAAGTCGGTTTCAAAGTTTTTTATTTGCGCCTGGATTGTGAATTTATTTTAGTATGTTTGTTTTCGACCGATACACAATGTTGATTCTGAAATAATCTATTACATTATACTGTAAACTTATTTAATTTTGCGTGTATTTATTTTTGTGGTAATATTAGGAAATTAAGTAATATCCACGTAGTTAATTTTCCACTTTTTTGAAATATGCACTATAACACAATAAGCATAACATAATTTTCGCTCTGTATTAATTTTCGCGGTAATATTAGAACATTTAGACATATCCACGTAGTTAATTTTCCATATTTTTTAAATAAGCACTATAACACAATAAGCATAACATAATTTTCGCTCTGTATTAATTCTTGCGCAAACAACGATAGCTAAATAAGTGAAGATTTATACACAATGAAAATAAATACATTTACAGTTTCAGGAATATCAGTAACTTACGACAGCACAATAGAAATATAGAATATTCTGCAGGATTGGTTTAGAGTAATGAATTATTATATCTCTGTCAAGATTCTTTTACTTTAGCTGGTGTTCAGTTCATGGATGAAAAAACCTACGGCCTTCAGTAAGCCATCTGGACCCTTTGTTACACTAGGGTCTGTTCCGAGTGGGGTTTGAACCTAGGCGGTGAGAAGTCATGTGATCTGTAAACATATACATTAATCCACTTGGCTATGGATTGATTGATTGAATGGGATCAAGAATATTTCACTTATATTGAGATGTCACCAGCTATAGGTGAAATGGCAAAAATTTTTGCCTTTTCAGTGCACTCAGGGTAAAGTGCAGGGAGGTATATTTAATGTGCCACGCCTGCCATGACACAGGACACCAGGTTTTAAAGTCTCTTTCAGAAGAACCCAGTGACTTTCATTTCTAAATGCAGAGTGCTTGGCAAAACAACAGTCACTACTTATTTTAGTCTTAGTCAGACCTTGCAGGGGTTCAAACCCACAACCTCACTTGGTCATGAAGCCCCAAAACAAATTAAAGGAAATTAATATATATATATAACTTACCCTGACCACTTGACCATTAATTTTACATGTACACTGGTCCTTCTCTACATTTCATTCCATCACAGAACTGACCGGTCGGACAACTAGATGGGCAGTTAGTGGTATCCATATCTGGGAAACATGGTAATACTGATGGTCGCAGCACCTGACGAGTTGTCTGAACTTTAGGTTGTCCTGTAGCAGGGACTGTTCAAATCAGAAACAATTAATTATGTTAATATCATTACCAAAGAAAACAATTTAGTGAATTGGGATCTTTAGCCAGAAGGTACATTTTTGTGATTTGCAAGTAACCCAACTCTGGTTAATGATCAAGTTTTGTAAAATAGTGATTCATAGTTTTTGAGAATTACTCTAGACCAGGAGTGTCTGGACGTTCTTGTCTGGAAAAAAAAAAAAAAAAAAAAAAAAAAAAAAAAAAAACAGTAGAAAGTTTACATAAAATTTTCTCCCCCCTCTTTCTTCAAAAGTCAGTTGATAAAAAAAGAAATAAATCAAATTGAGTCAAACCAAGCCATCTGGTTCCATTAAGACCAGGCTTAGTAAAGCTGTTTTTACAGTCCAAATTCTATTTTTTTTACCTTTCTTTCAAAATCTCCCTCACTGTCCCTTTAGCACTTTTTTTTACCAAATAAAAGATAAGAGTAAATTAAATTATATTTTAATCAAAATTTAGACTCAACATGCTCAAGTTTCAATTTACAAAGGACACATGATGTCGCGTGACCACGGTAACTTACCACATTCAGGTGTATTTTTCAGACATCCAAGACGTACTCTGTAGTCCATGCACACCATCGGGTCATCAAACTGATCCATGTTGTTACACATCAGACCTTGCCACAAATCACATGTGACAATTTGTCCTGTCTGGTCGTAAGGTGTTCCTGTCGCCGTTTGACATTCGATTTTAATGGGGTTCCTGCAGACCAGTGACTGTTTTTTGATCTCCTCGATTGGTTCCTGGTCACCAGTATTTGTAGGCGTGGGCTGACCAACGTTGACCCACTTGTCAAATACGTAACAGCTGTCTTCTGTAAAAAAATTCAATGTCCATAAATGTAATTATGGTTTTTAAATGTGTTAGTACATGTATTGAATTCTGTAAATATGCATAATCTATGGAAAATGAAAACATGTTTGTTGTTAAATCTATTTATTTTTATATTGTATAAGTTTATACTAGGAAATAATCTTCACTGCTGTACCACGTGATACCCCCCTAATGTTTGTGGCTGAATTGTGATTTCCATTAGATGTTTGTGCTGAACAGTTATTATATCCATTGGATATTGAAGATGTGAGATCCCATTTTCCCCTAACAATGCCAAAACTGCAGGATTTTGTGACGTAAACATATTTTAAAAATCTCCTGCACAACCGTTAAGGAACAAGAGTGAACACCATTAACTATGTAAAACAAACTTTCATGAAATCCTTTATTTAATGTAGTTCATCAGAATACCTACCCTGTAATAAGCATCCTGTAGTTTTTATGTGAAATGATACCAAATGACATTCAATTGCCCTGCAAAGCAAGCCAATTATTATGTTCTAGCACTCGTTATTCAGTTTGCTTTGCACTACAGTGGAGTTGAGTTATGGTTTTTAATGTCCCAGTCAAAATTATTTTACTTATATTGGGGTGTCACCAGCTATAGGCAAAGGTGCAGGAAATTTTGCCTGTGTGTTTCGCTGATGGCATTATACAGCAGGGTTCTTTATCATGCCAATCCCACTGTGACATGGGACCAAATTTATTTTAAGTTTCTATCAGAAAGAACCATGACTTTCATTTTGTAATGCTGAGTGCTTGGTGAAAGAACAGTAACTACCAACTATCAAGTCTTGGGTCAGATCTAGTCGTGGTTCAAACCCATGACCTCCCACTTATGGAGCGAGCACTCTAACAACTGAGCTTCTGCAGTGGTATACCAAAATGGAAGTTATAGCACTATACATTCCATCTCGACTGTTCTATTAGAATAATAATATAACTTACTTATCGACGGTGGTGTAGCTGGTTTGGTTGGTGGTGCTGTTGACAATGGTGGTGGTGTTTTCATATCTATATCAAATAAAAATTATTATTTATGAATGAAATAGATGACAATTATTAAGATATTAACATTTAGTAACTAAGAAAATGGTAATTATGGTAACTAAACTATGGTAACTAAATGATGATAACTATGGAAACTAAACCATGGTAAATATAGTAACTAAAATGGAAACTATGGTAACAAAATTATAGTAACTATGGTAACTAAAGTTAAATTATGATAACTATGGCAACTAAAGTAAAATATGGTTACTATGACAACTAAACAATGGTAACTATGGTAACCAACTAACATTACCTGGATATGGTTTGTAACATCCATGTACTTCCATTCTCATTGCTATCTTGCCATACCAGGATTGTGGATTAACACGGAGATATCTGGCTCTAACCGGGTTACTGAAGAAATGAGTGACTGGAGTCATTGAGTCAAAGTTACCATTGAAAACCTAAAACAAAAGAAAAGGCAGATGACCAGAAAGGCTTACATCTAAATTAATGGTCTCAAAGACATTTATTTGTGAATTTTTGGTTCTACATCCCTAGTGATTAGAACGCAAAATAAACGAGAATACCATGGAATTAGATCTCTCACCAGGTTAGTTTTTGATTGTGTAGAAAATTCATTTTTAAGATTCAGTCTTGCCTCAATATTACTGCTAAATTTTGTGAGGTCATTGATAAGCTGACTGTGTGGTATACATGATTATATTATACCTCTTCCCAGTTTCTATAAGTTTCATTTGATAATGCTAAGCATGTGATGACTGATCATCTACACTGTACATGACATGGAGACTTATCATAACACATTTGGTGTTCAAAATATTGTTTGTTTAGTAAAAAATGCATCTCATTAAAAGATCTGGGTTTTTTTTCAAACAATTCTATTTGATTTACCATAAAATTGGACAACTGAACCTTGTGAACATGAATATAATTTTATTTTACATAACTTGAGAACTAATAAATCATTCCATATTTAAAGAATTTAAATCTTCATGTTTGTTAAAATAACAAAAACAATTTTCTTCAAAATTTGTACATTTTTATCAAAAATCTTGGATCTACACTAAAATTTAAAAATAAAAATCTTATACATGGTAAATACCATAGAAACTAATGGTAATATAGCTATATTTGAAGTCCAAAATAAATTTGTTTCAAGCAAAATAAATTTCATCAAAATTTGTATTTTTTCATTTAAAATCTCGGATATATACCAAAATTTAAATAAATGGTCAACAGACATTGCATATAAACTAGACAATAACCAAACAGCATTTGAAATCTAATTCATTAAAAATTAGATGTACTTTTAACATTGTCTAAAAATGTGCACTTTTTATCCGAAAAAAAACAACAACAAATGTCATCTTTTTTCAAATCCCATAATATAATTTTAAGTTGGTATTTATTGGTACATGACCCATTAACGCTACAGAAAATGCTTACAACTGGAAGTGAATGAAACAGACTGACCAACATTAGATAAGATAAGATTGCTAAAATTTCAAAACAACATATTGAAAAATGTGTTGTTTTTAAAAAAAATATTTAAATTCAATTTTAACCCAAGTACTTATAATAAATACCTTATCAGCGCCTCCTTCTTTGTAAGTGTTCCAGTTCACTCCATCAGATGAATACTTGACAAGGTATGACGTCACATAAGAAGGAACAGCAACTCTACCCTGTGTAGTGACACCTGTTATATAAGATGGCTGCAAGAAATCCACTTGGATGAACTGATTCTTGTTTTCAATTCCAGAAATCCATCCGCCGTTGCTGTCAGGACGAGCTTTGTGAGGGGCGGAGTTAAAGTCTCGATAAGACGACGCCGTTATCATGTTATTCCTAATCTGATGGTTCTCCATACCCATATTTTCTTTGCAAGTTTCTGAAAAGATAGTAAGTTACATATTGTAAGCCATATAATGTACAGTAAAACATCGATTCATCGCCACCATTTGTTCAGTCAAATTTTGGCGTTATAAAGGGGTTTGGTGATAAATTGTGGAAGAGGATAAAGAAAAAGATACAAAATGGATTTTGGGACTTCAAAATAATGTGTCGATAAGGGAGGTGGCAAATTTATTGAGGGCATTATAAAGAGGTTTTACTGTACATTATAATCACAAACAAAATTCAATTGATTAATTGAATATTCCACTTATATGGAGATGTCACAGCTGTAGGTGACGTAGCAGAAATTTTGACATTTGCAGTGTGGTCAAATTGACGTATCGCCAGCCACGCCCATAATGTTCCGACAAAGGGATGACATGTTTGATTATCGCACAAAAAGAATAAAATCTCAGTCTGAATTGTGCCCATCAATGACGTCACTGATACCAGTACATCATTAGTTGTCGTGACGCTGCTTTGGTACCATGATGGCGGCCAGTGTCGGAATGTTGTGGGCGTGGCTGGCGATACGTCAATTGGCAATGTGCAGGGATGATTCTTTCATGTGCTATGCTTGTTGTGTCATAGCAAATCAGTTTTTTTAGTTCTCTTTTAAAGGTATAATAAGAAAGGGTCAATATGCATATTAAAAATAAGGGAAAATGTAGACCTTATTTAACAATAAATATCCTAAGTTTATGTCACATGGACAAAATTTGCCCTGTAATTGTATTTTATGGTTAGTATATAATAAACCATTTTAAAATCAAAATTTATACAAAATATGTTTTTTAAATTATTTTCTCTGAAAAAATTTTTTTGCTAGTCTAAATCTTACTATAACATCAGTTACTGTAAACCAACTTTAATTTGTTTTTATTAACTTTCGCGATTCTCTTAACAGTACTAGTACCATTTTGCAACTATCATACCTGCCAATCCTCCTGATATCAAGACAAAAATTTTGGAATCTCCCGCTATCACTGCTTCTCCTGCACAGGAGGTTGAAATCTTACGATTTTATACCCCCCCCCCCCCCCCCCCCCCCCCATTATCCGAAACAAATTTGCGACGATTAATTTTTCGCAATTATTTTGTCCTTACGAAATATGCGAAAGTTAATCACATTTGATTAAAAGTTTGTTTACAGTAATCTAAATTAAATTTAAATTTGAGTTTAAAATAAGACTGGGAAAATTCTGTGACAAATAAAAGATGTCGTTATACCTGGTATATTGTTGGCCTTTGTGACGGGTACTGCTGTTGGTTTGATGGCACTTTGTGTTGGGGCCGCTGATGGATTCGCTGAAAAAAATAAAATACACATTGTATATACAGTCAAACCTATCTATGAAGGTCTACCCAAGGGAACCAGTAAAAGTGGCCTTTATATATAGGTTAAAATAATATGAATAAAGAAACAATTGGGATACAATTTATTGGCCTTTATAAGCAGGTTGCCCTTATATAGAGGTGATCTTGGACTGTATACAGTAAATCCTATTTTTATTTAAACAATTTTTTGTGTCAGTAAATACAAATAATGCAACACAAAACAAACTGTAAACTGGATTCAGGAACAAGCCCTAGCTTATTTGAACCCGTCTCCAGAACAACTGTACAATATAATGTAAAACAACCTTTATTTTCAACTGCCAAGTGAACCTAAAATCAAGTCAATAAGACATTATCTCGCGATTTGCACTTTGGTTTATCAGTGAAACAATAAAGGTTGTTCAAACCTGTCTTTACAGGCCACTCAAGGGAAGCAGTTAAAGTGGTCATTATGGGCAGGCCCCGGTTTCAAATCATTCCTTAGCTAAGATTTTCCTTAACTTAAATTAGGCAAATTTTTGCAATCTCTTTTTGAAACTAATGGTGAATATTTTTGTCTAAACTAAATGCAAATGTTTAAATCTAGAATTGATCTTAAATATGACACCTTAAATTCCTTAATATCTTGAACATTAACAAAATTATAAAGATTTGAAATTTTGCAAGATTTAAGTTAAGAAAAATCTTAGCTAAGGAATGATTGTGAAACCGGGGCCAGGTGGTCCTTATACATGTTATATACAGGTTCAAATAACATAAATAAAAAGCTATTGGGATAAAAATTTACTGGTCAATAAGAGCAGGTGACCCTTATATATAGGTGGCCTTTAAGGCAAGTTTGACTACTTTAACATTTCAAGGACCAAAAATAGACTTGCATACAAACTTGACCGAAGGCATCACCAAAAGACGGGCTGTAGCTTGCTGACAGATGTGAAAAACTTAAATAAGGCAGGGTATGATAATTAGAGTTCAGTTCTGTATTGGTGTTTTATGCCCAAGTCAATATTCTTTTAACTTAGTTGAAGCGATCTGCTTAATGGTGGTGGAGGAAACCAGAGTGCCTGGAGAAAACCACCAAATAGGATATGTCTGAGTGTGACTTTAACATGTTTAACCTGGACAGTGAGAGGTGCTGTGATCCATAAATGTGCAATGTACATCCACAATGGTCGACTGACTGAAAATTACAAAATTGTCTGTAGTGTCCAGGCCCCGCTTTCACAATCATTCCTTATAACCAAGATTTACCTTAACTTAAATCTGGCAAAATTTCAAATCTTTATAATTTTGTTAATTATCAAAATATCAAGGCACTGAAGGTGTCATTTTTAAAATCACTTCTAAATTAAGCCATTTGCATTTAGTTTTGACAAAAATATTCACCAGTAGTTTCAAAAACAGATTAAAATTTTTTTAGATAAATTGAAGTTAAGGAAAATCATATAATCGTGAAATCAGGACATGATGGTTAACTTTCTGACTTACCTGTACATTCACAGTAATATCTGATCTTGTAGTCGTTACACTTAAGTGGGAAGTTGTTGACATTCATACAGGTGAGACCACTAGCCAGGTCACATGTAGTACCAATCTCGCCAGAGGAGTAGTATGGGATATCTCCACCGTCCGATGTTAAACACTCAATCTTTGTGATTTTTCCACTGCCACAGAAGTGTGCCTTATCGTCTGGTGACATAAACTCCCGTTCCATATCTCCGGTGTCTGGTGTGTCCTTATTTATCCATGACGACCATTTTGCCACACATGTTGATGGTGCGGCTGTAGGAACATCAGTGGCTCCAGTAGATGGCGTTGTTTGTAGTTTTGTTGTTTTGTCGGGTACTGTTGTCATGCCAGCACCATGTTGTTGTGGTTTTGAATATGTAGGTCCAGATGTTGGGGTTTCTATAGTAACAAAAACAATTAAGAAATATATGAATAGACAAAGCAATAAAAAATTTAAAAATAAACAAACCATGTCAATAAAAGTATTACCAGACTTTTGAAATATCAGAAATATGGTATTTCAGATAACTGTACAGACATTTTACTGTGGCCAAGGTCCAATCAAATTTCTGTTTACAAAATGTTTGTATTAGAATTGAAATTTATGTGGTATAAAATTTTTGCATTTAAATTTGCACTAAAAACTATCATAAAATTCTGTGATTTCAATTGATGGGGTTGTCAATTCTAGAGCAAAAATCTTTTTGTAAAGTTAACAAAAATGCAAAATGTTGAATTTTGAGATTAATATCTACCATTGACTAATGATGGCTACAAATAGGTATGATGTCATAATCAATCGTTTACATCATATCAATTTGCATTGTGACCTGTCAACATTGTTTTAAAAATTATTTTGGCAGCAAGAAGGTTAAAATGTCTAATGATCATTATTTAGAAAGAAGATTTAATATAAAAGATCACAAATATGCATATATTCACATAAACATTTCAGTGAAAGAAACAAGCAAATTCAGTGAATTAGGATCCCCTGCCAGCACATTTTTTTTATTTGTACATATATTCAAAGGCCAATAAGTCCAAAGACAATAAGCAAACCACTTCAGGTTAATGATATGCATGTCTCCTGTTAATTTTGATGCTTTGCATCAAATTTTGTGAGAGAGTGCTACATACTTTTAGAAAATTAGCACAAAGAAGAATTTTGGACAGATGGAAGGATGGACTGAAACTTGATTTTAATATCGTCCTATTTCCCTGAAAGGCGGGGATAATGGTTACCTACCAGTGCACTGGCAGTAGTATCTAATTTTGTAGTCATTGCATGTTAGTGGGTAGTTATTCAGGTTCAGACATGTCAACCCTGTTTGGACATCACAGGTGGTGCCTATTTCACCAGAGGAATAGTAAGGTATGTCACCGCCATCAGAGGTCAAGCATTCTATCTTAGTTAACTTTCCATCTCCACAGAACTGTTTAATCTCAGATGCTTGCATAAATTCCCTCTCCATAGCGTCTGTGTCTGGGTGGTCCTTATTAATCCATGATGACCATTTGGACACACACGTGAGTGGTGCTGCAGTTGGCTGACCAGTGTTTCCCTGACCAGGAGCCGCTGTGGGTTGGCCACTTCCATCTGTATGTGGATTAACCACTGGTGTAGAACCACCATCTGGTTTTGGTCCTGCGGTGGGAGAATCTGTTTTTACAAATGAAAAATAGAAAACAAAATATATTCAATCAAACTTTAGTTACCATGGTAACTTATTATTATTTTTTTTTGACAAAGTAATTTGACTTCTGATTGTTGACCTCTGCAGTTTAAGTGATTTTGAATTAATTATTTCATTTTATAAAAGTTTATTTAACTCCACAAGATTAAAAGGAATACTGTTTAAACAAAAACAATGAACTTCAACAACCCATACAGGAAAATCATACAAGTCATAGAAACTGAATCTTTGCATTTACACATGTTTTAACCCATATTCTTTAAAATCCAATTAATAATTACGAATACACCCAAATGCACCATTCTCATTCAGGATTATCTTCAGGTACAGTAAAGCACAGATATAATGATTTAACCAAATACAGTAAAACCTCGATTCATTGCCACCATTTGTTCAGTCATATTTTGGCGTTATAAAGGGGTTTGGCGATAAATTGAGGGAGGCTCATAAAGAAAAACATAAACAAAATGGATTTTTGGACTTCAAAAATTGTGGCGATAAGCGAGGTGGCAAAGTTATGGAGGGACATTATAACGAGGTTTTACTGTACACGGATAGTACATATTAAAAAAAATGGGCCCAACTGCTCCTCTATATAAGTCTATACATAAAAATTAAACAAAATCGGTTTATAATGAATTAAAATACTGTAAACATATTTATTTTCGGGGTATATGGAATTTAGACATATCTGCGTAGTTAAATTTTCACGTTTTTGAAATATGCATTATAACACATTAAACATAATATATTTTCACCTCATATTCATTTTTGTGCAAAAGAAACGACCATAAAAAAAGTGAAAATTTGTACGACCCCATGGCTTCATTATAAATATATTTAACTATAACTCGGACCTTTTTTCGCATCCGTCTATAGCTGGAGACGATATAAGTGAAATATTCTTGAATAGGACATTAAACACCATTACTCAACTCAACTCAACTCTTTTTCAGACAAAATTCAGACACATTATTTAATGAAGGTTACTTACCCGTACACTGACAGAAGTATCTGATCTTATAGTCATTGCAGACAAGTGGGTAGTTGTTGATATTCATGCAAGTCAGACCAGTATTAATGTCACAGGTTGTACCGATCTCTCCAGAGGAGTAGTACGGGATATCTCCACTTGATGTTATACACTCAATCTTTGTAAGTTTTCCATTGCCACAGAACTGTGTTTTATCATTTGGTGACATGAATTCTCTCTCCATATCACCGGTAGCTGGACTGTCCTTGTTTATCCAACCTGACCATTGTGAAATACAACCTGATGGAGCTGCTGTTGGTTGTCCTTTGCCTCCAGGTGTTGGATTGGCAATTGGATTTCCATTCTTGTCTGTCAATGGTTGAGCTGTTGGTTGACCTTGACCTCCAGGTGTGGATTGGCAATTGGATTTCCATTCTTGTCTGTCAATGGCTGGGCTGTTGGTTGACCTTGACCTCCAGGTGTTGGATTGGCAATTGGATTTCCATTCTTGTCTGTTAATGGTTGTGCTGTTGGTTGACCTTGACCTCCAGGTGTTGGATTGGCAATTGGGTTTCCATTTTTGTCTGTTATGGTTGAGCTGTTGGTAGTCCTTGACCTCCAGGTGTTGGATTGGCAATTGGGTTTCCATTTTTGTCTGTTAATGGTTGAGCTGTTGGTAGTCCTTGACCTCCAGGTGTTGGATTGGCAATAGGATTTCCATTTTTGTCTGTTAATGGTTGAGCTGTTGGTAGTCCTTGACCTCCAGGTGTTGGATTGGCAATTGGATTGCCATTCTTGTCTGTTAATGGTTGAGCTGTTGGTTGACCTTGACCTCCAGGTGTTGGATTGGCAATTGGATTTCCATTCTTGTCTGTTAATGGTTGAGCTGTTGGTTGACCTTGACCTCCTGGTGTTGGATTAGCAATTGGATTGCCATTCTTGTCTGTCAATGGTTGAGCTGTTGGTAGTCCTTGCCCTCCAGGTGTTGGATTGGCAATAGGATTTCCATTTTGTCTGTCAATGGATGGGCTGTTGGTTGACCTTGACCCCAGGTGTTGGATTGGCAATTGGATTTCCATTCTTGTCTGTTAATGGTTGTGCTGTTGGTTGACCTTGACCTCCAGGTGTTGGATTGGCAATAGGATTTCCATTTTTGTCTGTCAATGGCTGGGCTGTTGGTTGACCTTGACCTCCAGGTGTTGGATTGGCAATTGGATTTCCATTCTTGTCTGTTAATGGTTGTGCTGTTGGTTGACCTTGACCTCCAGGTGTTGGATTGGCAATTGGGTTTCCATTTTTGTCTGTTAATGGTTGAGCTGTTGGTAGTCCTTGACCTCCAGGTGTTGGATTGGCAATTGGGTTTCCATTTTTGTCTGTTAATGGTTGAGCTGTTGGTAGTCCTTGACCTCCAGGTGTTGGTTGGCAATTGGGTTTCCATTTTTGTCTGTTAATGGTTGAGCTGTTGGTAGTCCTTGACCTCCAGGTGTGGGATTGGCAATAGGATTTCCATTTTTGTCTGTCAATGGTTGAGCTGTTGGTTGACCTTGACCTCCAGGTGTTGGATTGGCAATTGGATTTTCTTTTGTCTGTTAATGGTTGAGCTGTTGGTTTACCTTGACCTCCAGGTGTTGGATTGGCAATTGGGTTTCCATTTTTGTCTGTTAATGGTTGAGCTGTTGGTTCCTTGACCTCCAGGTGTTGGATTGGCAATTGGGTTTCCATTTGTCTGTTAATGGTTGGCTGTTGGTTGACCTTGACCTCCAGGTGTTGGATTGGCAATTGGATTTCCATTTTGTCTGTCAATGGTTGAGCTGTTGGTTGACCTTGACCTCCAGGTGTTGGATTGGCAATTGGATTTCCATTTTTGTCTGTTAATGGTTGAGCTGTTGGTACCTTGACCTTGGTGTTGGATTAGCAATTGGATTGCCATTCTTGTCTGTCAATGGTTGAGCTGTTGGTTCCTTGACCTTTAGGTGTTGGATTGCAATTGGATTACCATTTTGTCTGTCAATGGTTGAGCTGTTGGTTGACCTTGACCTCTAGGTGTTGGATTGGCAATTGGATTTCCATTTTGTCTGTCAATGGTTGAGCTGTTGGTTGACCTTGTCCTCCAGGTGTTGGATTGGCAATTGGATTTCCATTTTGTCTGTCAATGGTTGAGCTGTTGGTACCTTGTCCTCCAGGTGTGGATTGGCAATTGGATTTCCATTCTTGTCTGTCAATGGTTGGGCTGTTGGTAGTCCTTGACCTCCAGGTGTGGGATTAGCAATTGGATTCCATTTTTGTCTGTCAATGGTTGAGCTGTTGGTTCCTTGACCTCCAGGTGTTGGATTGCAATTGGATTCCATTTTGTGTCTGTCAATGGTTGAGCTGTTGGTTGACCAGGACCTCCTGGTGTTGGATTGGCGATTGGATTGCCATTCTTGTCAGTCAATGGTTGAGCTGTTGGCTGTCCTTTGCCTCCAGGTGTTGGATTGGCATTGGATTGCCATTCTTGTCTGTTAATGGTTGAGCTGTTGGTTGACCTTGACTTCCAGGAGTTGGATTTGCAATTGGATTTCCATTCTTGTCTGTCAATGGTTGAGCTGTTGGTTGACCTTGACCTCCAGGTGTTGGATGTGCAATTGGATTTCCATTCTTGTCTGTTAATGGTTGAGCTGTTGGTTGACCTTGACCTCCAGGTGTTGGATGTGCAATTGGATTTCCAAAAATGTCTGTCAATGGTTGAGCTGTTGGTTGCCCCGTTGCCCCCATTGAAGGATTTGGTGTTGGTGTAGAGCAATCAATTCCCTTAGGTTCACACAGGATACGGATTTCATAATCAAAACATTTACCATTGTTAAGTTGATCTCGATTCATACAAACTAATCCACTGTGTTTAATATCACATTTCACATTTTGTTGACCTGCTTCTTTGACTGACAATCCAGTTCCGCTCTGGCGGCACTCTATTGCCATGATGTCAGAAATATCACAGAAATTATATTTCAATTTCAAGTCCTTAAAATACTCTGTCTCTGATGTGTCTCCGGGTTTGTTTCCATTAAGCCAAGTTGTATAGCCACACACTTGAGACACTGGCGTTGGGAATCCAGTCTTTCCGACTGCTGGGGAAATATTTGGATGTGCGGTATTATCACCATGTGGGGCAGGAGTAGGTGTGTTCTGACAGTCACAGAAAACTCTGACTTCGTAATCACTGCATTTCTTGTCTGTCTGGAGATTGTTGTGGCATCGTAGACCTCGGATTCTGTCACATGACAATATCTCTCCCGTTTGAGAGGACGGAATATGTGATCCTGCAGTTCTGCATTCTATTTTTGTCATCTGTTCATAGCTACAAAGCGGGAAACTGTATCTGATACTGGCAATGGATTCTATGTCACCAGCAAATGGCTTTCCTTTTTTCATGATTGTTGGATTATCTGTATTCACCCAATCAGACCAACCACAAGCAGGAGCTGCTGTTGGGTTTCCGGTGCCGCCAGAATGTGGACCCACAGTTGGGATACCAGTTTTACCCATTCCTGGGGCCGCAGTTGGCATTCCTTGTGCTCCTGGTGGTGGTGACACTGTTGCTACAAAGAAAAAAATGTACCTTATATCAGATGTCAACTACATGTAATATGAAAGTTATAAAAGGTTAAATATATGTGGTTCCCACACTTTACCTCATTCAAAATTCCATGACATTTCCCTGGCAGAGTTTAACCACTGTGGTAGCTCAGTTGGTAGAATGCTTGCTCCATAAGTGGGAGGATGTGGGTTCAAACCCCGGCCAGGTGTGACCCAAAACTTGAAAGTGGGTAGTGACTGTTCTTTCGCCAAGCACTCGGCATTACGAAATGAAAGTCACGGTTCTTTTGGATGGGAACTTAAAATAACCGAGGTCCAGTGTCACATGGAGCATGGTAAGCTAAAGAACCCTGCTGTATAATGCCATTAGCGCAACGCACAGGCAAAATTTCTGCACTTTCCCCTACAGCTGGCAACGTTTGATATAAGTGAAATATTCTTGACTGGGACTGGGACGTTAAAAACCATTACTCAACTCTACTCAACTCCCTGACAGAGTTCCATTTCTCCCTGATATTCTTATGCACTTCAAAACAAGAATATCACTGGGTGAAGTAGGATACTGTAAATCACTTTAATTTTGCGGCACTTCTTTTTCTTCGCGATCCCGTGATGAAAACAATTTTCGCGACATGAAATTTTCGTGATATCCCATGTGGAACCCCAAAATTAAACAAGATTTTTCTTATAGCGACTGATTTAAATGTTAATATGATGTTCATCTAATTACTAGGCCTTTACCCAAGTCATGAATTTTTATTTTCACACACTTATTTTCAGGATTCTTGAACAGATCTTGAATATGGCGGAATAAACGTGATTTACAGTACACCATTTACATTTTTGTCATTATCATTAAGTAAACATCACATCGATGGCAAAGTACAAAGGGATTAGAACTGTTATTGTTTATCATCATTAGCACTGTATATTTTCAGTTCCACACTGTAAAGATGTAATGTAGTAATTTCTGTGATAAAATTTTATCTGATTACTGGTGATGTCTTGATATAAGTAAATATCTTCCAAGGAATGGAAAACCTCAATTACTGTACAGGAAATTATTGTCGTGGGGTGAAAATTTTGCATTTCTGAAATCTCACATTTCATGTAGGTGCAATTTTCGCATTACCAATATAAGTGGGTGTATCTTGTATATATATGATATATAAACTATGTATGGTAGACATTTTCGTGTGGGGAAAATTTTGCTGTAATTTCTTTAGCTGGAAATAAGCAAAAATTTTATCGATGGGAAAATTAACCTTAACAGTTTTCAATTAAACATGTTAAACTCACTAGGACAAGGACAAAAGAATCGAACTTCATAATCCAGGCAATTTCCACCATTTCCCAGTTCAGGCATTTAAGTCCACTGTTTACATCACATGTGACCTTTTGACCCTTTCTAGTGACAGCGGTTCTAGAGTTGACCTCTCTACAGTCAATGGCAGCTGGGTTATCACAGAACTGGTGCTGGGATCGGATTATTGGTAAGGTCTCAGTGTCACCAGTTCCTGTCTTAGGGCTATCCATATTTATCCAATATGTCCATGAGCATCGTGGATGCTTCACAGGTGCAACTAAAAAAATACAAAATTGTAAAAAAATATATGTATTAATGAGAAATATTTAATTGACCATGTTGAGTAATAGATTAATAGAATCTATCACAACTTGTGGTTCCAGATAGGAAAATTTCAACCAGAGTTCTACTATATTTGGTCCAGAACGAAGCTTGCCGAATATATTAGAAAGAGGGTTGAGATTTCCCTATCTGGCACTACAAGTAGTGACTGATTCTATTTCTTGCCTCAGAAAGTACAATGTTTCAATTTAAAATCAATTTGAACTCATCAATACACATCTGATTCTGTTGATAAAATTTTGCTGGAAAAAGATGGAGATATCTCGCACCTCTGTTTTTATGGATTTTTCTATCTGGGGTGCAAGAATAAAATATAAAGTTTTTTTTATGTAGCAACAAAGTATAACCAACTTATCTAGCTTCATTCGATCTGATTTCTATGAGGCTTAGGAGGAGCCAATGAAACTAGAACTGTTGCTTGACAGCCAAATAGCCCCACCCTCAACATTTACTGATTTAATGACCCATTGAGAAAGTGAATTTTCCTTGCTGCCAGCCTTTACTGGTTCACCAGGTGTCAGTATAATGTGACTAGGGGAGTGGTACTTTTGTCTGCAGCAAACTGACTCAATGAGCTAGCACCTTAAAGTTGTCCTGAGTGTGCACTGGTAAAAGGCAGACCATAAAACACACTTACACTTCTTATAAATTCACAGCCTTGGTTATTGATTAACCCATGGCCATAGAGATTAATAAAGTAGTTCTCATCCCGAATAGCTGAAAAATTGCTAATGTCATGTTCATCAACACACAACCAACAATTAATGCTTCCCCACAACCCTGATCTCTTTGATATGGCCTTGTTTTAAGGTCATGGGACACCACTGAACCTTGAAGATTATTCATGTGATGTTTTATGACATGAAATTTTCGCAATTTCCCAAAGTTAACTCCTCCTAACCTAATTCATGTCCGAATCACTATCTAAAAGCAAAGTAAAAAACTTTTAAACTGACAAGTCAGGTTAGATACATGAACTTCCCCCAGGGAAGTGAGGCTGGGTGCTCCGGAAGGGTAAGCACCTCCTGTTTAGCTAGCTACATCCACCACATGTGTAATCAATATTGTGTGAAAGGAACATAAAACTATTGGACGTCAAATGTATCTAGGGAAATCTAGGACACAGAGATATCAAACTTATTAACTTATTAAACAATTGAAGTTTTGCTGACCATGCCCACAATGTTCAAACACTGGCCGCCATCACAGTACAAAAGCAGCGTCAAGGCAACTAATGATGTACTAGTGTCATTGACGTCATTAAATGGCACAATTCAGGCCGAGTTTTCATTCTTTTGCGTCCAGTTCAAGCATGTCAGACTTTTGTCGTAACATTGTGGGCGTGGCCGACGATACGTCAATTGCAGAACTACGCTGATCTTACCTGTAGCCTTTGGAGCTGGTGTTGATCTATCTGAACATTTAGTTGATTGATTTCTGGAACAGGTAACAGTATTGTTAATACACTGACAGGTTACACAATCATCATTTGGATCCACCCAAGTCTCAAATGGCTGAAAATAAAAAAAAAGGCATTTAAAAACGGAATGGTTATTGCCCTGTATGTGGCAATAACAAATGTGTTATTACCACATATTTTATTATTACGTATTTTATATATATGGGCTATATGACATTATGAATTGCTTAAATACATCAGTTCATTGATAATAAAGTACAAATAAAAGAAATGTGTAATATCGGGTAAACTAATACATCCTTTAGATCTGTCATTTTGTTTCCACCAAATGGTTTAATAGTTTTTACAGTTAAACATGATCCAAGATCAGTCATCCAGCATTTAGGAAAGGGATTTTTGGAAGACTTTTTACAAATTTTATAATATAAAAAATTTTATCATTTCAAAATCAATAAAATTTGAATTAAATTCTAAATTTGACTATTTAATCCTAATCAATAGATGTATAAAGTTAAAAAAAATAGTTGATAATAACATTTGCTTTCAAAAAAAACAAAAATTTAAAATGCTTGTTTAATTAATACAGATTTTTCACCCATGACGATGACAACCGCAATAAAAGAACCTTTATGAGCAAGTTCACATACCAAATGCCCCCTCCCCCCCCAACAATTGTACCTTAAGTTCTACAATTATTTTTGTAAATTTCATCCAAGGATCCTCATTTTTGTAAAAATCAGCAAAGCAAAATTAAATGTAAAATTTATCTATAACTCATTGTGGTAGACTTCTACCAAAAACCAGCAAAAATTAGCTACAAGCATTTATAAAAAAATGAGAAAACTTGTGAACTGACGGATCAAGACTAAGAGACAGAAAAACTAATCCTTTACAACTTCCTTGTGAAAAGTATATTTTACAAGTTTTTTATTGCAAATTCAACAAAACGTAAATACAGTTAAACCTGTCTATAAAGACCACCAAAGGGAACCAGTAAAAGTGGCCTTTATGGGCAGGTGACCTTTATATACAGGTTCAAATTATATGAATGAAGAACAATTAGGATACAATTCTACTGGCCTTTATAAGCAGGTGGTCCTTATATAGAGGTGACCTTTAATGGTATACAGATGACTTATTACCATTAGCAAAATGAACAGATTCTTGCCACCAAGAAGACTCAGGCGCACCACCCATGCCAAGTCAATACAGCTCTTGACCTGTCGAACTGATTCCAGGAAGATGTCCTTCTTACCAAGGACAGTGCGGACTGGGATGCCTTGCCTCCAGACATCGTAAATGCAGATACACTAGAGAACTTCCATTGTCTAGTGTCCAAACTCTATTAATTACTGACTATTTTAAAATTTTAACCTTGTACAGTTTCCTGCACTTGTCCATATCTACAAATTTCAGTATCTTAACCAGTTAAAGGAGGTTATAACCCCGAAGAAGAAGAAGAAGAAGAAGAAGAAGGCATGTTGGACTGTATTCTATAAATAGTTGGTACCTTAGCAACACTACCATCCTGTTTCAGACATGGACATAGTGATTCTTGTACACATGTACTTGAATCTTTTAGTTTTTCACCAACACCACAATAAAAGCTAGTCTTTTTACACATAGGTACACAGTTATTCTTTGTCAGATCACATAGAGTCGTCTTTCTTGACATGACATCACACAACTCGTTACACTGGTAAGCACATGGATCGTAAACCTCACCAGGTGGACAGATAGCTGAAAAATGAATTAACCCATCAAGATCAACCATATACCACTATATACAGTAAAACATGTTTATAACGAAGCCCTAGGGACTCTATTTTTACCTTCATTATAAAGCGACTTTGTTATATTGTTATATATAGACTTATATAGAGGAGAGGTCGGGTCCACTATTTGACTTTGTACTATCCATGTATTCATTTTAAGCGTGTTCGTTATATTCCTGTTTTACTGCGTGTGGATAGTACTCATCTTGAATTAAGTACTGTAACATATTTATTATCGCAGTGTACTATTTTTTTTATTTTATTGTTTTCATGAAAATAAATACAAAGTGAAAATTATATTACAGGTATGCTTATTGTGTTACAGTGCAGATTTAAAAAACAAGAGGCCCATGGGCCTTATATGCTCACCTGATAACTAATGGCTAGCTGATAGATTTAAGTAAACGTAAATACTAAACCCCAATGACTTTTTTCTTTACATCAAAATGATCATTGTATTAATACCTACAACATTCTAATATACATGCCTATACAAAACGTTTATAGTTTTCAAGATAATTAACCATTTCAGTATTGTTTACATCTGTGACCTTGACCTTTAAACCCATGACCTTTTTCTATACATCAAAATGATTGTTGTATTGATACCTACAACATTCTAATATACATCCTTATACAAAAAGTTAATAGTTTTCGAGATAATTAACCATTTCGGTATTGTTTTTGCATCTGTAACCTTGACCTTTGAACCCATGACATTTTCTGTACATCAAAATGATCGTTGTATCAACACCTACAACATTTAATATACATCCTTATACAAAAAGTTAATAGTATTCGAGATAATTAACCATTTCGGTATTGTTTTCGCATCTGTGACCTTGACCTTTGAACCCATGACATTTTTCTGTACATCAAAATGATCGTTGTATCAATACCTACAACATTCTAATATATATGCCTATACAAAAAGTTATAGTTTTCGAGATAATTAACCATTTCGGTGTTGTTTCGCATCTGTGACCTTGACCTTTGAACCCATGACCATTTTCTATACATCAAAATGATTGTTGTATCAATACCTACAACATTCTAATATAAATGCCTATACAAAAAGTTTATAGTTTTCGAGATAATTAACCATTTGGGTATTGTTTCCCATCTGTGATTGACCTTTGAACCCATGACCTTTTCTATACATCAAAATGATTGTTGTATCAATACCTACAACATTCTAATATACATGCCTATACAAAAAGTTTATAGTTTTCGAGATAATTAACCATTTAGGTGTTGTTTCGCATCTGTGACCTTGACCTTTGAACCCATGACCTTTTTCTATACATCAAAATGATTGTTGTATCAATACCTACAACATTCTAATATACATCCTTATACAAAAGTTTATAGTTTTCGAGATAATTAACCATTTGGGTATTGTTTCGCATCTGTGACCTTGACCTTTGAACCCATGACTTTTTCTATACATCAAAATGATCGTTGTATCAATATCTACAACATACTAATATAAATGCCTATACAAAAAGTTGATAGTTTTCGAGATAATTAACCATTTCTGTATTGTTTCGCATCTGTGACCTTGACCTTTGAACCCATGACCTTTTCTATACATCAAAATGATCGTTGTATCAATACCTACAACATTCTAATATACATGACTATACAAAAAGTTTATAGTTTTCGAGATAATAATTATAATCAGAGGTAAAAAAAATTAGGTCACGACCTTCACAATGACCTTGACCTCATTTTGAAAATACTAACAAGAAGATGTCAAACTGAAAACCCCATGTCATTATCTGGTCAAGTAGTCAAGTTATAACAATTTGAGCTATTTTACGATTTTTTCAAAATAAACGCAAAAACGCGTAACCCATTTTTCAACCAAATTTCACGAAATGAACAAACTACAGGCTTAAGACCCTAGAGAAGCCAAATATCACATTAGATTTTTTCTCCCGTCATCGGTTTCAGAGAAGAAGATTTTTCAAGATTTTTGCACCCCTAGGTCACTGTGACCTAGTTTGGTAGCCATGGCAACGCCATGAACAAATCTAAATTGCACCGACCCATACATGCTTCTGACCAAGTCTTGTTGAAATCTGCCAAGTACTTTCAGAGGAGAAGTCGAAAATGTGTGTTAACGACGCACGCACACACGCACGCACGCACGCACGCACACACGCACATACACACGCCACACCATACCATAAGCTCACATGACCTTTGGTCAGGTGAGCTAAAAAACCCATGAAAATTTAGATACACAGATATGTCTTAATTTCATATACCTCGAAAAAAATAAATACAGCCCAAATTAAAGAAATTTACAGTTTATTATATGAAAGTGATTGGTTAGCCTCACAACCGGTACAGTCGATCAACAACCTGTTGAAACCAAATCCCAAGTGAACCAGAAATCTTTCTAAAATGTTGTGTTGATTAAATTATGCATTATATAAAAGTTATTCATCTGATTAAGTCCCTTATGATATTTCTTTAATGTTACCATGGTTACGTCACATAATGTTACAGGTGCTTTTGCACAGTGGACATTATTCATGTGTGTTTTTTTACGGTGAATATTAATATAAGTTATACAGGGTTTTGGGCTTTGGCATGGTACACATTGTACATGGGTCTGTGTATAACATTTATGTCATCCTATGGTTTAGTCTGTTTAAGTTTGATTTCGGATTCTGTGTGACTTAAGTACATTGTCACATGTTTGTTTACAGTAACTAGAGTTCAGCAATGTATGAGTTACTTCCTTTTGCCGCTAAATTTATTTTGCATTTATGTACCCTGGCAAGTTGACTAATAACACAATGCAAGAAATTTCTTTGAAGGATGACAAATCATTTATTGAGGCTTGTTAAACACGTTTTTATCCAATCAGAAAAGGGCAAAATAATTCACATAAAATAACTTTTTATACATGGTTATCATGGTTATGTGCAGTAAATTTTTTATTTTCCAGGGAGTGGTCTCCCTTTGGCCAAAACAATGGATATCAAATGATGTCTCCTAGTCCCCAAAGAGATGGATCTTATTAAGAAGTTACTTTTACTTACGGACAGAGGCTGTTGTGAGCTTATGTGGCAAAGGTGTCGATTTTCCTGGTGTACCTGTAAATAGAAAAGTACAATTATTTAAATCATGCATCAGAAATTAAATCTATTTTCAGCAGTAAAAAATGGCTAATAGTATAATATTATCACAATGTCATCAATTTAAGTATAAAGACTCAATTTTTATAACACACTTCCCTCCATTAATAACTTTACAAATTATATTTCCCATAGGTATACATTTAGAATATAATCATTATATCAAGTTTTGATCAAAATATTAAAATATGAAGTTTTTTATTTGAAGTTTTCCTATATTTGAAAGTTACATCTTAACTTTATAGTCTAAATGTATTATAATAATGTATATAATCAAGTAGTTTTTCTTGAAAAATCAATTGTCTTAGAATTCCTAAAATTTTGCTGAAAAATATAAAAATTTTGGAAAATTATATTTTTCAAGATAAAAAACTATTTTATCTGAAAAACATTCATTTTTAGCATAATGTTGTTTTTAACAATTTAATTTTATGAAGATTTTCAGTCTGTTATGATATCACTAGTTTTAAACATGTATAATAATTTATGGAGTTGAGTTGAGTTGTATTTTAGATAAGAGGTTGTGGCATAAACCCCCACTAGATTGTTTTACATGTAAAATTTTGTTTTTACTGAAATGTCTACCAAAAATATTTGAAATTTCTGGCAGTTTGTATTTGTAAAAAATCATGGTCTGGAAACAACAAATAAGTTAAATGTTACCATGGAAACATGAATATGTATTTGTGAAAAATGCACATTCCTGACTAAATTAAAATCTAGAGAAATATATGATAATAATGACATGAATGATGCTTATAATGTTCCCTTGGAAAACATAAATGACTTGATAAAAGATTTGTTTCTAATTTCAATTTAATTTTTAAGTTTTCATTTCAGGTGCTTTGTACTGAAATTTATATTATGTCGAACATGGTTAAAGATGAATTAGGAACGAGAAGTGATTTTGTTACATTTTTTAAACTACCTTCTGCATTTTAGTTTGGGAAAAATTGAAGTTCATTGATTCATTGATTGATTGAATGGAGTTTTATTCTCAGTCAAGAATTTATCACTTATATCGAGACTTCACTGACTATAGGTGAAGTGCCAGAAATATTTACCTTTGCAGTACACTCAGAGCAACGTGCCCCACCTGCTGTGATATGAGGCATCAGTTTTTAAAGTATTTTCAGAAGGACCCAGTGACTTTCATTTCTAAATGCTGCGTGCTCTGCGAAAGAACAGTTACTGCCTAATTTCAAGTCTTGGTCAGACCCCTGCTGGAGTTTGAACCCACAACCCCCACATACACAGCAAACACTCTACCAACTAAGCAACCAGTGGTTGCAATAGTGAGAATTCTCACTGCAAAGATGTACATTACACACTGACAACAAGTAATATGTTGTTGGTTAAGGATATCCAGATTTTTTTAACTAGTGCATCACTGTGTGTGAGAAATTTTAGGAGGAAACTACACTGTACAAGATAGGCAAAAAAAATCACTGACAACATACACTGTTTTATAATCAGACTTACATTGATCATCCCAGCAGTAGACACTGACTTCATAATCATTACACATCTGATTGTTTTGATCTCTGTTGTAACAACGAAGTCCGTTAGCGACGTCACAGGTAATCAACTCCTGGCTACCGGGAGCGGGAGGTACACCACCAGCCAGTCGACATCGGATCTCCTTTATGTCTTTACACAGTCCATATCTAGATTTTAGACCCTGAATAGTCTCAAATTCTCCGCCGTTTAAGTCAGAGCTTGGAATATTACCATTCAACCAGGTTGACCAACCGCAACGGACATGAGTTCCATTTTCAGGCTTAAATGTTGGTCCAGATGTTGGTGGTTGTGTTGTCTCAACTTTGGTTTCTAAAAAACATAAATAATCAGTTGGTTTGTAGTACTCATAATGATCCAAATATGACTTTTACTTTTGAGTAGGAACAAAATTTTGGAATCTATGAAATGGTCTGTAAGCAGGGGTTCAAAATATCCCAGGTCCGAGGTCCATGATCTTTTGATTTTACATTGAGACCCTTGATATTTAATCTGTAAAATTCTGACAGACCTGTCATTGTTTTGCAAGGATAAAACTTTTTTTACTTTTAAATTATTTTACATTTTACAATATATACAAGTGACAAAAACAACACAAGGACACATACAGTCTTTCACTACATCACACAACCACATATAGATATGTAAAGGCAAACAACCTTGACCTTTCTGTTTGACCTTTAATGGGGAATATCCATATAGAAGGATCCACCCAGTGCATGGGTAGTAGTAGTATTCCCAGTTAATTATGTGTACACAAGGTAAACATCCTAATAATTTGAGCAGCATCTGTTATAATCACCTCTTGATTTTATGAATAAAAATGTCTAATTTATCTTACCACTATTTCATATAATTTTGATTCTTTACGTAATGACAGTAATATTGTCAGAGAATCGCCCTTTTTTAAACATGACTCTAAATGCTCTCTAGTGAGCACTCTACCAACTGAGCTGCCACAGTGGTGCTCCTCTAAGAACAGTAATGATTATACATGTACATACCTCCACAATCACAGAAGTATCTTATCTTGTAGTCACTACAGGGTTGTGGATAATTGTCAAAATTCATGCAGGTTAGCCCCGAGTCAAGACGACAAGTTACGATTTCCCCAGAGCTGGTATATGAGACTGGATTTTCTTTATCTGCGGTATAACACTCAATCTTGGTAACATTTCCACCCACACAAAATTTGGCGAGCTCATCTTTGGTCAAGTATTCATAATCCATCTCGTTAGCTGATGGTGTGTCACGGTTGATCCACGGTCCCCAGAAACTACTGGAACATCTTGTTATAACAGTCGGTGATCCCGTTAGTCCTTGGCCTGGAGCTGCAGTTGGAGTACCTAAAAACGCACAATAACCCGATTATTTAAAAGTTGATTAGTTGACTGTTCATTAATCATGTAAACGCCACATCAGCAATTTTTCAGCTATTTGTAATGAGAACCATTTTATTAATCTCTATGGATTAATCTATGAACCAGTTCATGTATGCATGTGAAGTGCAAGTGTGTTGTATGGTCTGCCTTGTAACAGCATGCACTTAAGTAGATTTTAAGGTGCTATCTCACCAAGTCAGTATGCAGGGCGAAAATTTTGTGATATCTGAAATTTGCCATTTTCACCTTAAAGTAAATTTTTGCTTAAACAACATAACTGGGTACATATTCTATATACAGTAAAACACTTTTATAATGAAGCCCTAGGGACTCTACTTTTAACTTTGTTATATAGCAATTTTGTTATATTGTTAAATATACTGTATATTGCTTTATTTTCACAGTGTCAAATTTTCACGGTTTGACGATGACAAGTGTATTCACTGTGTCAAATTTTCGTGGTCTTATCTGATTAAAGGAAAATGACTAGGAAGATTAATGGGCTAATAATGCCAGTGTATATTCGCAACGGTTTTATTTTCGCGGGAATACACATGACCGCGAATATAGCAAAAATAAAACCACAGCGAAATATAAGCTTTATACAGTAGACTTACATAGAGAAACTTTCAGGCCAAAAAATTGACTTCGTTTTATTCATGTATTTGTTTTAAACTTGTTTGTTATATTTATGTTTTACTGTATTATGATGTATTAATCTGTATGGTAGATTTTTTGCATGGGTAAAATTTTAGTGTTAATTTATTTAGCACGAAATATGCGAAAATTTCACAAATGCAAAAATTTCCCTCTTTACAGTATCTGTGTATAAACCTTACCTTCAGATACAGCTTTAGGAGCTGCTGTCGGTGTTCCTGTGTTGTCTGTTGTAGGTTTTTTAGTGCTAAAGTTGTCACTTCCGCTGTGTTTTGAAGGACCTATGAAAGAGAAATAGTTATATTCCAATTTGTAGAAATAACATACTGATAAGCAGTAACACTTTTACTTGGTATGATTGATGTGTTGTGAGCCTTGTAATGAATTGACGTATCACCGGCCAAGCCTACAATGTTCTGTCAAATGGACGGATGCTTGATTTACACGCAAAAAAGAATGAAAACTCGGCCTGAATAGTGCCATTTAATGACGTCACTGACACTATTACGTCATTAGTTGCCGTGACGCTGCTTTGGTACCGTGATGGCGGCCAGTGTCAAAACATTGTGGGCGTGGTCGGCGATATGTCAATTGTTTCAATGGACTATTTTGCAAATAGATAGTAAAATGTGCTTCTGAAGAAAGAGTTCACAATGTTTATTTCAATTTTTTTTAATGTTAGATTTGAAATGATCAACATTTACCTTTGTTATATCATTGAATAATACACAGGCTGTCGTTAATATGTGGCAAATATATCACTTAGTGGCAAAAAAAAAATCAAAGAAACTTGATTTTCAAAAAAAAAAAAAAAATTTATTACATACATTTAGATCATAAAGTTCGGATATTACTTTCAAATATAGGAAAAACTTCAATATTACAATTGTATGAACAAAATTTGATATGATGACTTTAATGTAAAACCTATGGCAATTTGTAAAGTTATTTATAAATGGCAGTGTACAATAAATAAATTTTCAATGATCTTCTTACTTGTTTCACACTTGGCACATTGGTACCGGATCATAAAGTCACCACAATTAATTGGGATGTTATCTACATTGTTACACACAAATCCTTTCTCTTTAGTACATTCTTGATTTCCACCCTCACTGTAGTATGGAACGGATGGATCAACGGACAATACGCATTCCACTTTTGTTATGTTTCCATTTCCGCAGAATCTTAAATAAGTACAATATTTTGATAAATATTAATTTATCAATAAATATCTAGGATATATTCAAAACTAGAACAGTCTTTTAAAAGCCAAATACCAGTGGCCCCAACATTTAATCCTACCCTTGACCTTGACCTTTAAGATATGACCTTGGTTCAAGGTCATGACACACCTTTGAACCATGGAGATTACTCATATGAAGTTTTATGACAGTCGTAAAAGCAGCTATGAGATATGACCTGGACACAATTTTACACTGACAGACAGACAGATAGACATGGGGATTCCTATAAACCTTCATCAAACTAGTTTGTGGGGGGTATAAATATATATGTTGGATTCACTTGTAGAGTTTTTTATTGTTTTTAACAGACACCATCTTAGTCCAAAGGTCATAGCAGTGGACCACGAAGGAAAATAACACAGGTGGGACTGGAGATCAAATTGTGAACCTCCAACACTAAAGGAAGTGCTTGACCAACTGAGCTACTCAGACCAATAATCATATCATGGCATTAAATCAATAGCCATAAATATATCCAACCATGTTTGAACCAAATTGCCCCGCCTCCCCCTACCTAGCAAAAAAAAACAAGAGGCCCATGGGCCTGATACGCTCACCTGATAACTAATGGCTAGCTGATAGATTTAAAGACAACATAAATACTAAACCCCAATGACTGTTTTCTATACATCAAAATGATCGTTGTATCAATACCTACAACATTCTAATATACATGCCTATACAAAAAGTTGATAGTTTTTGAGATAATTAACCATTTCGGTATTGTTTCACATCTGTAGCCTTGACCTTTGAACCCAAGACCTTTTTCTATACATCAAAATGATCGTTGTATCAATACCTACAACATTCTAATATACATGCCTATACAAAATGTTTATAGTTTTGGAGATAATAATTATAATCAGAGGTAAAAAAAAATTAGGTCACGACCTTCACAATTGACCTTGACCTCATATTGAAGATACTAACAAGAAAATGTCAAAACTGAAAACCCCATGTCATTATCTGGTCACATAGTCAAGTTATAACAATTTGTAGCTATTTTACGAATTTTTCAAAATTAAACGCAAAAACGCGTAACCTATTTTTTATTCGAATTTCACAAAATGAACAAACTATAGGCTTAAGACCCTAGAGAAGCCAAATATCACATCAGATTTTTTCTCCAATCAGTACTTTCGGAGAAGAAGATTTTTTAAGATTTTTGCACCCCTAGGTCAACTTGACCTAGTTATGGTAGCCATGGCAACGCCAAGAACAAATCTGAATTGCACCGGCCCATATATACTTCTGACAAAGTTTCATTAAAAACTGTCCAGTAGTTTCAGAGGAGAAGTCGAAAATAGGTGTTAACGACGCACACACGCATGCACGCACACACGCACACACGCACGCACGCACACACACACATACACACGCTGCGCTATGCCATAAGCTCACATGACCTTCGGTCAGGTGAGCTAAAAAATCAAAAAATCAAAACTAACAAATCTGTGCAAAATACAAGAAATTCCATCAACAAGAAAGTGCAACAGTAGAGTTATTATTTATCAATCTCCATACAATGGAATGAATGTGGTAGCTCAGGTGGTATAGTGCTCACTGTGTAAGTGGGAGGATGTGGGTTTGAGCCCTGACCAGGTCTGACCAAAGACTTGAAAGTCAGTAGTGATTGTTCTTTCGGCAAGCACCCAGCATTACAAAATGAAAGTCATGTTTCTTTTGGATGGGAACTTAAAATAATGAGGTACCATGTCACAGTAAGCATAGATGATAACATGGATAAAGAACCCTGTTGTATAATGCCATCACCGCACAGGCAAAATTTCTGCACCTTTGCCAAAAGCTGGCAACTGATCTTTATATAAGTCAAATATTTTTGACCGTGACGTTTAACATCATTACTCAACTGCTTAAAATGGTCACATGTAAAATCTAATTTAGAACAAATAACCATTATGATATTTACCAAAGCCTAGTCTAAAGTTCCAATATACTAATAGGATATAATTTTTAAAGCAATTTAGGAAAAATTCCACAATTATTTTGATTTTAGAATATATACTAGATTTTGGATGTGACAATTCTCATAAAATCGCAAGGAATTTTATGATAAAATTGCCACTTCAAAAATCTGTCTTTAGTTTGCCTAGTCCACCATGACACGGACCTCCTTTATTTTAAGTTCCTATCAGAAAGAACCATGAATTTCATTTCATAATGCAGAGTGCTTGGCGAAAGAACAGTTACTACCCACTTTAAGTCTTGAGTCAGACCCGGTCAAAGTTTGAACCTACAACCTCCCATTTACATGATTTATGTGTAGGGAACTCAGATGTTCATTCCTCTACTACATCACGAGTGATACTCACTTTATACAATATAGGCATTTTCACTTAGTCTAGTACTGTATACATTTTAATTTATCAGGGGGATCATCCGATTTCCAATATTCCTAATAAAAGGTCACAAGGACAGGTCAATATTGTTTGCCTATAGGTGTATATGCTCTGGTATTATAGGGTTATTGAACTGATAACCCGCAAGCTCATGCAAATATCCAGTCAACTCCGTACAATATTTCACAATACCAGTTTAATACTGTAGATCACTTTTATTTCGCGAGAGATTTATTTTCGCGTAAATTCACGACTCGTCCCATTCGTGAATTCAAATACACGCGACTATTTCCAGCACTCAATTATTTCTATGTTTACATACATATGTTGTATTCAATAAGATTCCAAACGCGAATTTAAATATTCGCGAATAAGCCCAAGGTGGTCTTTACACAAAATTTTCTACTCGCAAAAAATAAGTAATCTACAGTAACCCTTTTATTATATAGCAAAATAAATTTCGTTTACTTCAATCAAATATTTCATCTAAAAAAACATTTTTTCGTACAATACATAAATATATCATTACACTAGTTCTTGTAAATGGATATAAGAAATAGTGCAATATGACAACAACACAGTGATGACGTGGACAACAATTGTATGACGTCATAAATGACAGCGTCATGTGACAAAGCAAATATTGGTATTTATTGCACACTAACACCTCGGGATTTATCGTTTAATTTCTATGCGAGGCATATATTGCTATATAATAAAATATTATATTAACCTTATAACAACATATTGATGTGGTATTTGTATAATATTTACCGTGATAATTCCTCTGGAGTCATCTTCTCATAATCTCCACCACCTACATCAGGCTTGTCTCTGTTTATCCAGCTAGACCATACCAGTGTTATATTATCACATCTAGGAGCAGCTGTAGGTTGGTCTGTACCTCCTGCATTAGGTCCTGCAGTTGGCTGTCCAGTTCCTCCAGCACTTGGTCCTGCTGTTGGTTGTCCTGTGCCTCCTGCATTAGGTCCTGCTGTTGGTTGTCCAGTGCCTCCTGCATTAGGTCCTGGTGTTGGCTGACCTGTGCCTCCGGCATTTGGTCCTGCTGTTGGTTGTCCTGTGCCTCCTGCATTCGGTCCTGCTGTTGGTTGTCCTGTGCCTCCTGCATTAGGTCCTGGTGTTGGCTGACCAGTGCCTCCTGCATTTGGTCCTGCTGTTGGTTGTCCTGTGCCTCCGGCATTTGGTCCTGCTGTTGGTTGTCCTGTGCCTCCTGCATTCGGTCCTGCTGTTGGTTGTCCTGTGCCTCCTGCATTAGGTCCTGGTGTTGGCTGACCAGTGCCTCCTGCATTTGGTCCTGCTGTTGGTTGTCCTGTGCCTCCTGCATTTGGTCCTGCTGTTGGTTGTCCTGTGCCTCCTGCATTTGGTCCTGCTGTTGGCTGCCCAGTGCCTCCTGCATTTGGTCCTGCTGTTGGCTGCCCAGTGCCTCCTGCATTAGGTCCTGGTGTTGGCTCACCAGTGCCTCCAGCATTTGGTCCTGCTGTTGGTTGTCCTGTGCCTCCTGCATTTGGTCCTGCTGTTGGTTGTCCTGTGCCTCCTGCATTTGGTCCTGGTGTTGGCTGACCAGTGCCTCCTGCATTTGGTCCTGCTGTTGGTTGTCCTGTGCCTCCTGCATTTGGTCCTGCTGTTGGTTGTCCAGTGCCTCCTGCATTTGGCCCTGGTGTTGGTTGCCCAGTGCCTCCTGCATTTGGTCCTGCTGTTGGTTGTCCAGTGCCTCCTGCATTAGGTCCTGGTGTTGGCTGGCCAGTGCCTCCAGCATTTGGTCCTGCTGTTGGCTGCCCTGTGCCTCCTGCATTTGGTCCTGCTGTTGGTTGCCCAGTGCCTCCTGCATTTGGTCCTGCTGTTGGTTGCCCAGTGCCTCCAGCATTTGGTCCTGCTGTTGGTTGCCCAGTGCCTCCTGCATTTGGTCCTGGTGTTGGTTGTTCTGTGCCTCCTGCATTTGGTCCTGCTGTTGGCTGCCCTGTGCCTCCTGCATTTGGTCCTGCTGTTGGTTGTCCTGTGCCTCCTGCATTTGGTCCTGCTGTTGGTTGCCCTGTGCCTCCTGCATTTGGTCCTGGTGTTGGCTGCCCAGTGCCTCCTGCATTTGGTCCTGCTGTTGGTTGTCCAGTTCCACCAGCACTTGGTCCTGCTGTTGGGTTTCCTGTGTTCCCTGCATTTGGCCCTGCTGTTGGTTGTCCTGTGCCTCCAGCATTTGGCCCTGGTGTTGGTTGTCCTGTGCCTCCTGCATTTGGTCCTGCTGTTGGTTGCCCAGTACCTCCTGCATTTGGTCCTGCTGTTGGCTGTCCTGTGCCTCCTGCATTTGGACCTGCTGTTGGTTGTCCAGTGCCGCCTGCATTTGGTCCTGCTGTTGGCTGACCAGTGCCTCCTGCATTTGGTCCTGCTGTTGGCTGTCCTGTGCCTCCTGCATTTGGTCCTGCTGTTGGTTGCCCAGTGCCGCCTGCATTTGGTCCTGGTGTTGGCTGTCCTGTGCCTCCTGCATTAGGCCCTGGTGTTGGTTGCCCAGTACCTCCTGCATTTGGTCCTGCTGTTGGTTGTCCTGTGCCTCCTGCATTTGGTCCTGCTGTTGGTTGTCCTGTGCCTCCTGCATTTGGTCCTGGTGTTGGCTGCCCAGTGCCTCCAGCATTTGGTCCTGCTGTTGGTTGTCCTGTGCCTCCTGCATTTGGTCCTGCTGTTGGTTGTCCTGTGCCTCCTGCATTTGGTCCTGGTGTTGGCTGACCTGTGCCTCCAGCATTTGGTCCTGCTGTTGGCTGTCCTGTGCCTCCGGCATTTGGTCCTGCTGTTGGTTGTCCTGTGCCTCCTGCATTTGGTCCTGCTGTTGGTTGCCCAGTGCCTCCTGCATTAGGCCCTGGTGTTGGTTGTCCTGTGCCTCCTGCATTTGGTCCTGCTGTTGGTTGTCCAGTGCCACCAGCACTTGGTCCTGCTGTTGGATTTCCTGTTCCTCCGGCACTTGGTCCTGCTGTTGGTTGCCCTGTACCGCCAACATTTGGACCAGCTGTTGGCAAACCAGTTCCTCCTGCATTTGGCCCTGCTGTTGGTTGTCCAGTTGCTCCAGCATTGGGTCCTGCTGTGGGTTGCCCTGTGCCAGAGGTTGCTGGATGTATTGTTGGGTTTATACATTCATCACAATAAACTCTAATCTCGTAATCAAAGCACTGTTCTCCATTAAGTTGATCTTTGTTCAAACACACCAGTCCATTAGAATCCATTCCACATTTTACACCGACCTGTTTAGTCTTATCATACATTATTTTAGAATCAACAGTTCTGCATTCGATGGTTTTCATATTTTGGATATCACAAGTGGTTACCAAAGTGTTCATACTGTACAGGGTTTCGTATTCACCCAGTGATGCTGGTTTGTTGGAGCTAACCCAGGGTGTCCAATATCTACAAGACGAGGGCGCTGCAGTCGGCATGCCGGTTCTTCCAGCTTGAGGTGCAACTGTAGACACTGTTGGAGTGGGGGTTGGTGACTGACATCCAAGGACATCAAAACGTAAACCAATTTCTTTGTTCCATTCCAATGGCCTGATTCTAAAATTAGACAATTTTGATTAATGAATGACACTGATAACATTACAAAGGGGCCTTTGTGGCCAAGCGGTCCATTTACAGATCAGTTTGATTCTCATTACCTAGGTTCAAATATTACCACGTCAAATCCTTGTGAGAAAGTTTGTCATTTCACTTGGCAAGGGCCAGTGCTTTTCTCCAGTAACTCTGGTTTTCTCTATCATAACAGAAACGATTGACTACTTTATATTGCTTTTTTTCGTGGTGCCAAGTGTTTGCCGAGGTCAAATTTTGGTGGTCTTATCTGATTAAAAAGGAGGGTGACATCCTAAAACATTTACTGAATGCCTGAAAGGTCGGTGGTTTTATTTTTGCGGGAATACACCAGACTGCCTATAAAGCAAAACTAAAACTACAGCGAAATATTAGTATTACAGTCCAAACTGCCTTTAGGGCTACCTCTATATAAAGGACACCTGCCTATAAAGGTCAGTATAATTGTATCCCAGTGTTCCCAGTATTCATATAATTTGAACCTGTATATAAAGGTCACCTGCTCATAAAGACCACTTTTAATGGTTCCCTTGGTAATTTTTATAGACAGGTTTGACTGTATACAGATGGCTTTATGTCTCTTGATAATTAGAAACTACATAGCATTTGAAAATGGTTTTTGTAAGTACCAAGTTTCAGCATTATCTGTCTAGTATTAAGGGAGAAATAACTGTGTAATCAAAAACAAACATACTAATCCATCCATGTCTGAATCACAATCTATAGCAAAGTAAAAACTGTGGAACTGACAAGTTAGATACTCGAACTTTCACCAGAGAAGTGAGGCTGGGTGCTAAGCAAAGTAAAAATTTTGGAATTGACAAGTTAAGTTAGACACTTGAACTTCCACAAGGGAAGTGAGTGAGGCCGGGTGTTCCGGAAGGCTAAGCACTGCCTGTTCAATAAAATTACTATTTAGAGAGGAGGGGGTGTTTAACTTAAGATATTTAAGTTTTCATTATACGGTATATTTTTTTAAACAAATGCATAGCAAAATAAAAGACACTATGGCAACCACATAATGTATTGAAAATGTCAATCAAAAGCCAATGCTCTTCAGTCAAGAGTTGAAGTGGTGGAAGAAGTAGAAATGTCTGTCCACCAACTTTGTGTAGGAAACATAATTAACCTATAAATTTATTATCCTGAAAATAATGTCCAACTCTATATCAAGAGACCTGTCCAAAGAGACCAGTATTTAAGGTGCTGTTGTTAAACAAAAGAGAACCTCTATATAAAGACCACATGTCCATTAAGACATTTAAGTGTTTAAAAGTACTTTTGGTTTCAACCACAATCAGGTGCTTATGGATGGTCTTTATATACAGGTTTTACCATGTTATTAAATAATAAGTTCAGTCAAACCTGTCTATAAAAGCCACCCAAGGGAACCAGTAAAAGTGGCTTTATGGGCAGGTGGCCCTTATATAGAGGTCCAAATAACATGACGAAAAAGCAGTTAGGATAAAATTGTACTGGCCTTTAAAAGCAGGTGGCCTTGAAGGCAGGTTTGACTTTACAGTCAAATCTGTCAATAAAAGCCACCCAAGGTACAGGTGGCCTTTATATACAGGTTCAAATAATATGAAAAAAGAACATCTGGGGTACAACTCTTGGCCTTGATAAACAGGTGGCCCTTACATAGAGGTGACCTTTAAGGCAGGTTGGACTATACTGTATTTTAAACCAACTTTTATTTGCGATTCTCCTATCAACTCTCTTGACTATGACTTGTATTAACTTTCATGTCATCGACTGTAGTGAAAATTGGGTATAAATAATTCTATGGTATATATCATATCAAAAATTTGGGATGATCAACATTCTTGATTTTTCTGTCCTTGCGAAATGCAAAAGAGTTAATCCCATGCAAATTAAAGTTTGTTGGTCTTTATAAACAGGTGGCCCTTAGATAGAGGTGACCTTTAAGGCAGGTTGGACTATAGTGTATCTTAAACCAACTTTTATTTGCGATTCTTCTATCAATTCTCTTGACTATGACTTGTATTAACTTTTCTGTCATTGACTGTAGTTGAAAATTAGGTATAAATAATTCCATAGGATATATCATATCATAAATTCGGGATAATTAACATTCTTGATCATTTCGTCCTCCCGAAATGCAAGAAAGTCTCTCCCATGCAAATCAAAGTTGGTTTTCAATACCTGTTACGAATAAGTTTATAGAGTAAGGGTACCTGACATATCGAGCCGAAACAATGGGGAAATAGTGAGTTACAGGAATATTTTGGTTGGTATTGCCACTGAAATCTTTTGCTGTATTGTCTGAAGTTGATACTGGAATGGGTTCAAAGTGTGCACCATCATTGCTGTAGTAAACATGATATTTTGTCACCCAGCTATCAGCATCCGCTCTTCCTTGTGTAATAATTCCAGCAATTTGATGAGGAGACAGAAAATCTACCATTATCCATTGTTTGTTGTTGCTCACACTGAAAAAGTAAATAATAACTGTTTCTAAAAGGATAAAAGTGTGTGTGTGCGTGTGTGTGTGGAAAGAAATATTTTCCTAAGATAATATTTTCTTGTGAGATTTGTTCCATGGATGATATTTCATAGGTAAATATTTTACAGAATAAGCCATGATATTTAATCCGTCGGATGAAATAATATCCTATCAGACACATTTTCACCCTGATAAAATTATCGATTATGTGTGTGTGTGTGTGTGTGTGTGTGTGTGTGTGTGTGTGTGTGTGCATTTCTTCTTTTGTGTGTTTCTATGTGTAAAATATCCTGTGAGTGTTTTAAATAACTATGAATACCTTTATACATTATATGTCATGTAATATGTAATATCATTTTGTAAAAACAGAGAGACTTCATTTTACAATAATTAAGAAACTTTTTGACAGTTTCACTTATTGCCTATTGGCCCATATTGGAGTACATATGAAATCAAACTGTATAGAAGTTAAGTACCCCTATGTAATCAAGTATACCTGTTTTACTAAAGGCCAGCTTGAATGATCAGGATTCAATCTAAGATTTTTCAAAAGAGGCCATTTTCAAAAACTTTCCTCAAAAAAAAAGCATAGGTTAACACCAGTCATTTAGGAATCATGTAATGTTAAATATAGCCAACTATGGTTTTAACAATGGGGTCAATTGGAAAATAAGGGATCAATAGCCCTATGGCCCTTTTGAGAATGAACACTGGATGATTCATCTGAGAATCCACTATTCATAGAGACAGTGTAAAAACAACATCTCTATCACACTTTTAGGACAACTACTATAAATAAACTTACCTAGGAGTCCAGCTACCAGCAAACTTATCGTCTTTCTCCGTGTAAATACGACCTCTTTCAGGACCATGGAATATATCCAAATTACTTGAAGCAGAAAGCTGAGAGGCAGCAATAATCTTTGGATATGGCAATCCCAGAGACAGATCACAACCTGAAGAATATAGATGGGAACTTTACTCTTAATGTTACATCTGCAAAAATGTATACTCCAAACCAACTTTTATTCGCGGATATTAACTTTCGCGATTCTCTTATTAAAACCTTTTTGCGACTATTAACTTTCGCGATATGGAAATAAGATGTATATTTGGTATTAATAAAATCATTTTCGGAAACAAATTCGCCACAATTAAGTTTCCCGATTATGCTGTCCTCTTGAAACACGTGAAAGTTAATCACACGTGAATAAAAGTTGGTTTACAGTACACAGGCTGACCAATTCCACAGATTTATCCGTCTTTGACAGATTTGTACCATAAAAACAAATAAACAGACGCATAAAATCAAAAGGTCAAATTACACAGATTTTTTAACATTTTGACGTTTTTTGGGGTTTTTTTTATTAAAAGTACAAATTTTTTTTTTGACTTTTTGTATGGAAATTGTACCAAAATCAAACACTTAACGATAAAAAAGTACCTAAATGACAACCTTGCACACTAAAAATGTACCCATCTGGACAAATAAATAAATTTGATTGGTCAACCTGTATATACTATACTGCAAACTGACTTTTAGGTGACCACTTTAGATTTTTTTAAACCAGGATTCAATTTCATAATCACTTCCTAACTAAGATTTTCCTTAACTTAAATTGTGTAAATTTTGGTTATCTTTTTATATTAAAACTACTAAATTAAAAAATATATAATTTTTGACAAAACTAAGTTTAATAACTTCAGCTAAGAAGTGGTCTCCAAAATGACACTGTAAATTCCTTATGATCTTAAAAATTAACAAAGTTATAAAGATTTTAAAATTATGCAAGATTTAGGTAAAGGAAAATCTTACTTAAGGAATGATTGTGAAACATGGGCCTGTCCTGGATCCAAACATAGGCACTGAGAAGCTCTGTGATCCCTTATTACTCTCATAAAATGCACTATGTTCCCAAGTTCCCTAGCAACCATAAAATACAGTAAAACCTTGATTCATCGCCATCATTTGTTCAGTAAAATTTTGGCGTTATAAAGGGGTTTGGTGATAAATTGAGGGAGTCAGATAATGAAAAACATAAACAAAATGGATTTTGGGACTTCAAAATAGTGTGGCAATAAGCGAGGTGGCAATGTTATCGAGGGGCATTATAACGGGGTTTTACTGTATATTTAAAAGGTCAGTCATTTTTTTGGATAAAATTGATAAAATAATTATGCAAAAAATAGCAAAAATTAAAAAAAAAAAATAAATAAATAAATAATAATAATAATAATAATCAATAAATTAATAAATAGAGGATCTAGAATTAGTGATTATGTAATATTGGATTTACTGTAAATGTATTTAATTTCGTGTGTACAGTCAAACCTGTCTATAAAGGCCACCCAGAGAAACAGTAAGATATTTAATTTTGTGTTATCACCTGAGATGAGTCATTCCACAATAACTCTGTAACATCGGTATTATAAACACTTAAGGTGGTTCAGCCTGTGTCTCAACATGTATGTTGCTGGGTTTTTATTTTCAGGATTTAAGAACATATACAGTCAAACCTGTCTATAAAGGCCATCTAAGGAAACCAGTAAAAGTGGCCTTTGTGGGCAAGTGACTTTTATATAGGTTCAAGTAATATGAATAAAGAACAGTTGGGGATACAATTCTACTTGCCTTTATAAACAGGTGGCCCTTATATAGAGGTGGCCTTTAAGACAGGTTGGACTGTATTTATTTTCGCGGTTTTGCAAATTCAGATGTATCTGCGTAGTTAAATTTTCGTGTTTTTTTTTAAATATGCACTATAACACAATAAACATAATATAATTTTCGCGTGGTATTAATTTTTGTGCAAAACAAACGACCGCAAATTAAGCGATAATAAGTACACAGTAAAAATAAATACGATTACTGAGCATTCGAGGAGTTGAATGAAATTTGCAAAGAGCCATGCACAAATTGCAAAAACATTTTATTCAATGTGTTAATATATTCAATATCACATTAACACAATTGTAAGATTCTGTTTATTGTATTATAATAATATAAGGTACCGTAACTCAATTTTTGCTATCTGTAAAGTGGGTTTTTTTCCAGCTATAATAGAACAGCAAAAATGGCTGCAAACCACAAGTCACTTTTGCTAAAATATTAATGCGCTTAATCTTTATTTCAAGTTTAGAATTTTCAGCAATGCAGAATTAATTCATATACATCTTACATAAGGAATATAGCTCCTGGAAACTTTAGATTCGTATCATAATATACCTGAATTGGGGCCAACTGTTGGTACATTGGTTGGTCCAGTTCCTGGTTGAGCAGTTGGCATGCCTGTTTGTCCGGCATTTGGTTGAATGGTTGGTCCACCTGTCGGTCCTGGGGAGGGTGTTGGAGGAAGCACCTGCTCATCTGGATTACACCCTAGGATATTTAATCGCATGGCTGGAGTTCCTTGCCATTCCTCTGGATATATACGAATGTACTGCGCTGTAATGTTACGATTAAATTTATGCCTAACAGGAGTTTCCTGATCCGTATTTGCAGAAAATAATCTCGGTGATGGATCCCCTGGCCTTTTGCTGTACTGGATAAAGTTGACACCATCAAGACTGGTGGAGACAGTGTATTTTTTTACCCAGCGAGGAGAGGTATGATCGCCCTGTGTAACTACGCCAGACAACAGTTTGGGCTGGTTAAAGCTGATTTCTATCCAAGGTTTAGTGTCAGATTTGCTACAGATAAGAAAAAGGTTTTAAGAAAACATCAGAAAAGTTTCTGATAGGTTCTGAAATGTTAAGATATGTACATGATTTACAAACTTTGACTTTATTTAAAATTCTCTGAAATATCACTGACAGAATTTCATTTTTTCCTGACATTTAAACAAAAATTTGCCAGAAAGAACAAAATATGCTGTTTATATTATTTCTATTAAACTGTTAATTATATATGATGGCAAAGTACAATTTGACATAAAATGTTTAAGTAGTATCATGTGAAAGAGGAACAAAAACTAAGGCTCTAGTCCATAATATGTCTTGTTTTGTTCAGTAATGTTTGAGTTATGACTTTTCTGTCATGCATGGGAACAATGATGTTTAATGATTAAAGTCCACATTTTAATATTTTTAAGTCCATATTTTAAGTTTGCTTTACTATACAAAATAGCAATCAAAAATTTATGAACGACTTAGATACCTTGCAGAGTTTCCATTGATATACCATTTTGTAGCAGCAATTTTTTTATCTAATGAAAAATTTATGAAAAATTAATAATAATATTATCTTAACATAGGGACCCTAGCAGAGTTGACATATATACCACCTTTTGCGGCAGCTAAAATATTGTTCAATGAGGATGAAGATATTATTTTACCTTGGTACCCAAGCAGAGTTTCCATAGATACGACCTTTTGTTGCAGCAAAATTCTTGTCCAATGAGGATGAAGATGTTATCTGACTGTTTGAAATTACGTAAGAGTTCTCCATTCCCATAGGAATCACACAAACTGTTAAAAAAAAAACAAATACAAGTATTAATTGACGGATTGCTGGCCACGCCCACAATGTTCTGACAATAGCCTAGCATGCTTGAATTACAAACAAAAAGAATGAAAACTCAGTCTGAATTGTGCCATTTAATGACATCATTGGAACGAGTACATCATTAGTAGCCATGACGCTGCTATGATACTGTGATGGCGGCCAGTGTCGGAACATTAAAGGCATGGTCAGCGATACATCAATTGTATTTGGATGCCATTATTATGACCAAAAATGAAAAATGTTGGAATCCAAATTGGCACCAAAATTGAACCAAATGGACTTTTGTCCAAAAAAGAATAGTTAAAGGTTTAACTGCACCTTTTCCTTTTTATCTATTTCTATGAAAATATCCAACAAGCCAACTCCGAGAGACTTTTAGTAGTAGTAGTAGTAATGGTGTTCAACGTCCCAGTGGAGAATATTTCACTTATCGAGACGTCACCGGCTACAGGCGAATATGCAGAAATTTTGCCTGTGCATTGCACTGATGGGATTATACAGCAGGGTTCTTTAGCATGCCAAGCCCACCGTGACATGGGACCTGGTTTATTTTAAGTTCCCATCTGAAAGAACCATGACTTTCATTTCATAATGCCAAGTGCTTGGCGAAAGAACAATCACTACCCACTTTCAAGTCTTGGGTCAGACCCGGCCGGGGTTCGAACCCATGACCTCTCACTTAAGGAGCGAGCACCGAGAAACATTTAGAAATTTATGTACACTCAGAGTTTCTTAAATAAATTCTAAACTTTTGATCAGTTTTGTTAAATTATAAAATTTTTACCTCTTGAAGGTAACATGAACAGTCCTTGACTTGGACGAGGTGTTGGCTTTACATAATTTGGATGATCTGGAGACAAAGTTGTTGTTGGTGACTGACTTGGTCCAGGTGAAGTGGCTCTTGGAGCTGTTGGATTACATCCAAGAACGTTGAATTTAACAGCTCTTTCTCCATGGAATTCCAACGGATACAGCCTGACAAACTGGGCAATAATTTTTCTATTAAATGGTCTTGTGATAGCACCATCCTTGTTCTTGACACCAGGGAATACCTTGGGTTTTACACCTCCATCTACATCTGAATATGGACTAAAACTGTTGCCATCTAAACTGGTGGATATCTTAAATGTTGTAACCCACTGTTCAAGTTTTCCATGACCTTGTATTACGACACCAGTGATAGATTTGGGTTCTAAGAAGTCGACCTGAATGTATGGTTCTTTATCTGTGGGACTAAAAAAAACAAAAGCAGATATTTTGTTACTGTCTGATTAGTCTGCTGCAGAGAAAGAAATCTTGCTAATATTTCAAAGATTTGAATGACACAGTTAAAAAAATAACCTATGTAAATAGTCAAATGTTCCATAATGACATCGAGAAATAAAGAAACCTGCCATTTTGTAAAAAAAATCATTGTAAACACCCACCAAGGTTATATGTTGTCACATAAAATGATATATGAAGCATGGATGGAGCTGAAACAGGAGTTTTTAGTAATGACTCAGCTCATGTTAGTAAAAGAATCATTGATTTGAACCCGTTATATTGAAATCTATAAAATATTTTGCGATCTTGCTTTCTCCAGAAATAAGCTAACTGAACAGTAATGGGGGAAGGCCACTAAATCGCATGGTAGCTAACACTTGTGGGTTAAAATTATTTCTATAATATCATATAAGTTCACATTTCCCCTTAAAGAAAAACTTTATTCTGGGAATTAGCAATGTTAATGTTTTTCCAAAATGTCCCACACAAAGGGTAAGGGGTGTTGATAATATTGAAAAAATGGCCAATCCAAACCAACTTTTATTCGTGGATATTAATTTTCGCGATTCTCTTATCAAAACCAATTTGCAACTATAAACTTTCGCGATATGGACTTAACCTAAATATTTGGCATTATTATAAGCATTTTTGGAAAAAAGTTGGCGGCATTTAACTTTCGCGATTATTTTGTCCTCGCGAAAGCTAATCGCGCGGGAATACAAGTTGGTTTACAGTATGTATTACAATTTGTCACCCTTCAAAGAAATTTCTCACAAAGCAAATAGAAAAGAAACTTGCAGACAACATTAAGAACAGAATCCAATCAATTTATGTGTAAGTGGGAGGTCGTGGGTTAGAACTCTGGCCAGGTCTGACCCAAGACTTAAAAGTGGGTAGTGACTTCATTCACCAAGCACTTGACATTACGAAAGGAAAGTCATGGTTCTTTCGGATGGGAACTTAAAATAAACATGGTCCTGTGTCAGGGTATGCTTGGCATGATAAAGAACCCTGCTGTATAATGCCATCAGCGCATCAGACAGGCAAAATTTTTATACCTTTGCTTATAGCTGGTGACGTCTCAATATAAGTGAAAGATTCTTGACTGAGACATTAAACACCATTAATAAACTTGTTTCCAATCAATTTATGGCTTATTAATTTACATTGCATCAGCAATTTTTCAGCTTAATGCAACAAGACACTCTTTTCTTAATAATCTCAAGGAATAATCTTAACACAACTAATTGTGTATCTTATAGCAGGGTTTGAAATTAAGTGTGCAATTGATGTTTCACCGGCCATGCCTATTATGTTTCAACACTGGCAGCCATTACAGTACCAAAGCAGTGTCACAGCAACTAATGGCATAATATGATCAGTTAAGTTATCATAGAGCATAATTCAGGCTGAGTTTTCATTCTTTTTGTGTATTATTCAACATGTTCAAGTATGTCATATCTTTGTCGATACGTCATTGGGCTAAATTTGAAGAAAATCTTAGAAATTGTGACCTAGAAGCCGACCCCAGGTGATTAATTTTTAATGTAAAAATAAAAAACTTTAATTTCATATTGAAGTCATTAGTGTTGGCATTGGTCCACATCATCTCAACATATTTTGATTAACAAAATAATTCAAAACAGAAATTTTATTAACAATCATCATCACCCAGGTGCTTGATTTGTAGTCACAGTGATTGGCAATTTAAATGACAATCATCATCACCCAGGTGCTTGATTTGTAGTCACAGTGATTGGCAATTTAAATGACAATCATCACCCAGGTGCTTGATTTGTAGTCACAGTGATTGGCAATTTAAATGACAATCATCATCACCCAGGTGCTTGATTTTAGTCACAGTGATTGGCAATTTAAATGACAATCATCACCCAGGTGCTTGATTTGTAGTCACAGTGATTGGCAATTTAAATGACAATCATCATCACCCAGGTGCTTGATTTTAGTCACAGTGATTGGCAATTTAAATGAGGATCATCATCACCCAGGTGCTTGATTTGTAGTCACAGTGATTGGCAATTAAAATGTGGATCATCATCACCCAGGTGCTTGATCTGTGGTCGCAGTGATTGGCAAGCATCCAGTTAATTATACTCCCATGCAGAGAGCACAGTGTCAGGTATAAAAGATTTCATCGCTATAATAGTTATGGGTTCAACACCTAAGATTTAAAAGCTGTGCAGTTATTAGCACCCACCCAAAAAAGGTTGTAACCCCTGCTATAGAAAGAATCTTTTCTTATGAATCTTAAAACTAGTTATCAAATAAAACACAATATTGATAGTATATACTCACTCTGGTACCCATGCTCCATCCTTGTTACCAAATCTTCCCTTAAAAGCCCCACTGACTTGGTCCTTGGAAGATGATGATGATAATTGTGTGTTGGAAATAACAAGCTCGTTTTCCAATCCCATTGTGATGGTGCAGACTGTTAAATAAACCATGATCAACATTAATTAACACTCATTGTTTCCTTAACAAATTCTAAACTTTGTTAAATTTTGTGAGATGGAGATAACAGTCCCATTGTGATGGTCCAGACTGTTAAATAAACCATGATCAACATTAATATACACTCAGAATTTCCTTAATAAATTCTAAACTTTGATAAATTTTGTGAGATGGAGATAACAGTCGCATTGTGATGGTCCAGACTGTTAAATAAACCATGATCAACATTAATATACACTCAGAATTTCCTTAATAAATTCTAAACTTTGATAAATTTTGTGAGATGGAGATAACAGTCCCATTGTGATGGTCCAGACTGTTAAATAAACCATGATCAATATTAACATGATTAATGTACACTCAGAGTTTCTTTAATAAATTCTAAATTTTGATAAATTTTGGGAGTTGTAGATAACAGTCCCATTGTGATGGTCCAGACTGTTAAATAAACCATGATCAACATTAATGTACACTCAGAGTTTCCTTAATAAATTCTAAATTTTGATAAATTTTGGGAGTTGTAGATAACAAGTTCAGTTTCCAACAATCCCATTGTGATGGTACAGACTGTTAAATAAACCATGATCAACATTCATGTACACTATGTTTCCTTAATAAATTCTAAACTTTGATAAATCTTAACATAAAAAATTGTGAGATATAAATAAACCATCCAATTTATTTTATAACCATTGGTCTATCAATAATGCTCTCCTAATTTAAGGATGTATTCTTCCAAGGAGCCTAAAATTCCCTGCATTAAACTTTTTAAATTTATCTAAATATATGACTATAAAACAACAATTTATGAAGAAAAATTTAAATAATAGTGGACTAATTTTTTTAACAAGGATCATGTTAATATATCCCTATTTTTATAATTTTCCCATTTTCCAAATTCTCACCAATTTGTACCCATTTTTTATGTCATTTTCTTGAAAATGTTCACAATTCCTCTATTAACCTTTTTTATACTCCCCTCTCCCCCCCCCCCCTTGAGATAAATCTCAACAGTCTAAACAAATACAAATAAGAACAAAATATCTATAAGTTATAGCCGAGTGGTACATAGGCAGACATGGCTGAGTGGTATTATCCCTGGCTTCTGAAGTCAAGGGTCGTGGTGTCAAACCTCACTCAGGACTTGGAAATTTTCTGAGATGATTTCCATCTAATGCTGCCCATACTAGAGCTGTATTACAAAAATAGTCTTTCGGATGAGACTCAAAATCGAGGTCCCGTGTCTCAGTGCACGCAAAAGACACCACTGTAGAGTTCCAAAAAAAGTAGGCCACCTGTGGCCGCTACAGAGGATACTTACAACTAGAATCCAATGAAACAGACTGAGCAAGAAGATAAGATAAGTTAGAGTTAATTTAAGAAAATTTTAACAAATTCAAGATCAGCCACAGAAAAAACAGAAAAATCATAAAAGATGAGGCTTACTTGGTTCAAGTGTTGATATAGGGTACGGTGAAGGTGTTGGTTTCGTGACGGCTGCAGTAGCTGGTTTTATTGTCGGCAGTTCACTGTAACATCCAATCATATTGAACCGCAATCCAATACCATTTGTACTTCCTTCTACGGCAGTCAATCTCACATATCTCCCGACCACAGTCTGTCCAAATGAGTGTCTTATAGGCGAGTTTCTATCATGGTTTCCAATAAATACTTTAGCTGCTCCAGACCCGTTATCGGTTATTGGGATAAAGGTCAGGCCGTCAGTACTGTAGGACAGGATGTACTTCGTTATCCATCGGTCCTCATTAGGACTACCCTGTGTTATGACCCCTGTAAACCTCTCTGGTTGATTAAAATCAACTTGTATCCAGCTTTTTGGCTCTCCCTTCCTGCAATTAGAAAAAGAAATTTTGAGTTTGAAGTGAAACTGAAAATTGAAAAACGGTCATAGTCGATTGCCTTCATGTTTTAAATTTGGCTTATTAAATTTTGAGATTCTGGGAATATTCAGGTGATATTTGAATTCGTGACTGAAAGTCCTTGCAAAATTTTGCGTCATTAAATCTCTCTCAATAAAAAAGTAATCTACAATAGTTAAATTAATCCCACCACATAATACAATCTATGATTGATTCTAATAGAATCTTTACCAATTCAAGATTGAAAACTGGATTATCTTTTTTGTGTTGAATGATCGATAACTTACTGTGGAATCCAGGAGTTGTACTGGTTAAAAAGTCTACCATATGCTGGATCAGTTGTGTAATCTCTTCTTGAAGAAGATGTAAACTGTTTATCTTTCACCAAATTTGGATTGTCCAGTCCCATGGGTTCTCTGCATGGTGCTATAAAATAAATTTAAACTAGATCTGTCAGTGAAGGTGACTTATTAACCTCCACCCAGCCCCAATCTCCCATCATAGGTTTTATCATTGAATCTTATATCATCATCAGACAACTTCAAGTCAGGATAATTCCGCAAAATTAATCAGATCAAACAAAATATCATGTCCATCATCACAGCATTATTAATAAGTACAGTATGATGTCTCTGTATTCAAAATTACCCTGGATGTATTCATAATATTTGACATCCAATACTTCCATTGTTTCTTGCCATTCTCAATTTCTATTTCACATGTGGCAGGTGTAGCTTAAACTAAACAGGAGGTGTTTAACATTCCGGAACATCCGGCCTCACATCCCTGATGAAAGTTCATGTGTTAAACTGAATTTACCAGTTTCAAATTTTAACTTTGATTTGAGATTGTGATTTGGACATGGATTGGTATTTTTGTTTTATTGACTGATACACACATTCTAATCATAAAATAACAACTGTGCTTATTTTCAGAAAAAATGATTCATGCAAAACCGCCTTTAAATTCCTCTGCGGGAGCACCCAGCCTGATGGAAGTTCATGTGTTTATTTTAATTTACCAGATTCAAAGTTTTTACCTTGTTTTGGAATTGTGATTTGACCATAGATTGGTATTTTTGTTTATGACTGATACACATATTCTTATCATAAAATAATATATTTGCCTATTTTCAGAAAAATGCCTCACACAAAACCATCCCAATTACTTAATGATGTGTGTTTCAAAAAATTTTGGTGTATTTTCAGTAATGACAATTAAAATTGACTTTTTATTAGAAGCCAGTAGCAACATATAACCAACTTTGTTTTGAGACATAATAAAACATTTTTTAATATATAAATATTACATTTCTGATAGGGTGACAGTCCATATTGTCATCCCGAGAAATTTCATTGTCAAACGAGGCGAAGCCGAGGTTGACAATGAAGTTTGAGGGTTGACAATATGGGCTGTCACCCTATCAGAAATGAAATGTTTATTTTATTATATAGATTGTTGATGTTAATTATACTGTGCAACCAAAGTAGACTGGATTGAAATTCATGACAGTCAGCTGTCGTCCGTAAGCAACTTGTGAGACGCTTGCAGCATTTATCATTACTCTAGAAAAGTGTTTAACTGATTTAGAAGACGAATGCGATCGAACCGCATACGCAGTTTTTCTGCGCATGTGACATTTTTCGTAATGTCAACCGCTCACGTAATGTCACCCTGTGATGTCAGATTTTCTGAAATCCGAGGGTGACATTAAATTTACCCAAACGCTTATTAACCAATCAGATTTTGAGAAATTTACAAAAGGTATTATAAACCAGAATATCAGATTTTGGTTATAATTATAAAGGGTTATTGAACTGATATTGTGAAATATTGTCCCACGTTGACTCGACATTTGCACGAGCTTGCAAGTACCCTTTTATTATATAGCAAAATAAATTTGGTTTACTTCCGTCAAGTATTTCATCTAAAATACCGTTTTTGACATACAATACATAAATATTGCACTAGTTCTTGTAAAAGCATGGATATAAGAACTAGTTCAATATGACAACAACACAGCGATGACGTCAACAACAATCATATGACGTCATAAATGACAGCGTCATGTGACAAAGCATGCAGTATGAAAAAATTGATTCGGGAAACCTCAGACTGAACCAAAGTTAGCGTACAAATATTGATATTTATTGCACGCTAACATCTCGGAATTTATCGTTTATTTTCTGTGCAAAGCATATATTGCTATGTAATAAAGTGTAATGCAAACCTGCTGTAGGATTGATAAAGAAGCCTTGTGATGGAACCGCTGTGCTATATCTGTCATCACCACCTGTCAATTACAAATTGTATAACTAATTAAGTAACTAAAAAGTAAGGTAAATAACAGACCACTTAAGCAGAAACATTTTCAGATAACATCTAGAAGACTTGAATAACCAGATACTCAAGAGATAATTAAACAGTGGATCCTGTAAAAACCAAACACCAACAAGACTATGATATCACTTAGCTGCCATCACAGTATTGTTGATAAGTTTGATGTCTATGTGTCCAGGATTGTCCTGGATATTTGACGTCACATAGTTCTATGTTTCTTTCACTAAAGTTTGATTACAAACATGGCGGGTGTAGCTAGCTAAACAGGAGGTGCTTGCCCTTCCAGAGCACCCGGCCTCAATTCCCTGGTGGAAGTTCACCTGTTTAACCTAACTTGTCAGTTTAAAAGTTTTCACTTTGCTTCTGGATTGTGATTCAGACATGGATCAGTATGTTTGTTTTTGACTTGCAAGTGCATGGTTAATATCTGGTTTATCTTAATAATATACCACTGGAATGGTTCAACGTAGACAGTTTTTTTTTTTTTTTTCAATTACGACAGGTTCCACTGTAAAACACTAACATAATTCAATTCTCATTTGTTTAAAGCATTTTGATCGGTCAGATCTTTTCTGTTACGTTTTCATGTATGAATTGGCTTTCAGTGTCATTATCTCATTATGGATGACACACAGAGACACAGAGACTTTTGAATTCCTTCACCACAGCGTTGCTATTTTTTTTTTTTTTTTTCTTTTTTTTTTTTTTTTATTTACTTGCAACTGCTATATTGTTGTTTAAACTGTTGATTTGTTGTTGAAAAATTTCTATAAATTGCAGTATAAGAAATGAAATTAATTTTTCTTTTTGTTATGGAAGTATAAAAGAATTGGACAATTTGCACACATAACATAAAAGCTAATTATTTTACGTTTGCAAATTGTCCAATTCTTTCATACTTCCATAACAGAAAGAAAAATTAATTTCATTTCTTATAATGGTTCACCGTTTAGGTCCAGAGTGTTGATTTCAATCAGTGCGAGAGTAAACACTAAAACAAATTACTGAAATGGATTTAATATATGATCCACATGTAACGAGTATGCTTACCTGGTTTTGTCACTGTGCCTGGTGGATGGTAACATATCAAAACCTCAAATCTTAAAGATATTCCATTGTTCCATTCTTTGGGTACTATTCGGACAAAATTGGCATCAATTTCTCTATCAAATACTGCCTTTATGATAGAATTTTGATCAAAGTTTCCATTGAAGACTTTCCCTGTTGTATCCCGTTTGTTTCTGATGAGGTATGGTCTGTCCTGATAGGGGGTAAAGTTTACTCCATCAGTACTGGTAAGAACCTCAAACTTTGTCACCCACTGTGGTTGATTCGGGTTTCCTTGCACCTCAACACCAGCTATTTTGACGGATTGCCGCAAATCTACCTGAATATACTGTGTATCATCTGTGTATCTAAACAAAAGCAAAAAAATAACAATTAATCAGGTCTTATTCAGCATAAACTAGGTTGGAGTAGAAAGGGGTGTGGTGGTTGGAGTGGGTACTTGACTTTTTCCGGCCCCAGTAAATCAACCTGAATTGACTGTGTATTACCGCCATATCTAAACAAAAGCAAAAATAATACTTAGTCAGGGCTTATTTAGCATAAACCTGAGTGGGGTGGGGACTTTCCCATTTTTTAGACCTTTTTAAACCAGGTTCTAAATCTAACTGAATGTACTGTGTATCATCTGTGTATCTTCACAACTGCAACAGCTAGGAGCTTATTAATAGCATAAACCACAGTGGGGAGGGGGGTGGTGGGGTGAGGGTAGTGGCTTGCCCTTGCTAACCCCGTTGTTTAACTGGGCACCTGGTTTTAGTTTCAATGTACTGTTTCAATATACTGTTATATTTGTACAGCTAGTTGTAAGTGCCTTTTTTTTGTTTAATTAATTATACTAGATATAAATTCATGTTAATTTTTATTCAATTTATTTTAGCATATTAATAGTCTAAATATATTATTTTAAAATATCAAATTCAGCTTGGTGTTTGTGAAAAAAACACCCTTAAATAAATGTGAATGGGGCCGATTCCGCAAACATGGCCCAGCAAAACCCCTGCATACCTTGACACCCAGGCACTTGTTCCATTTATTCTGGCTTTATTGGCATCATTAGCTGCCCCAGTGGACGTTGAAGCAGTCAGTTGGTCACTACTTATCATCTGTGCATCATAAAGTCCTACTTTCTTGTCACAAACTACAAATAAAGAATGATAATTCAATTCTCATTTGTTAAAAACATTTTGATTGGTCAGATTTTTCTGTTGCATTTGCATAAATGGACTGGCTCTCAGTAATGTCATCTCATTGTGGATGACGTACAGAGGCACTTAAATTCCTAAGCAATAGGGCTTCTATTTTTTTTTTTTTTTTTTCTCGCTATGGCTATATTGTTGTTTAAATTGTTGATTTGTTGTTGAAAATTTTCTAAAAATGAATTATAAGAAATGAAATTAATTTTTCATTTTGTTATGGAAGTATGAAAGAATTGGACTATTTGTGCATGTAAAATAATTCACTACATGCAAAATGTCCAATTCTTTCATGCTTCCATAACAAAAAAAAATTAATTTCATTCCTAATAAGGATCATACAAAAAAAAATTGATTTGTGATTGTGACTTATAATACGGTGAAACCTTATTGTAATGTCCTACTATTACTACAACATCTCACTTAGTATTTTGAATTTATAGTCAAACCCCTTTGTAATGCTAAAACCATTGCGGTAGCTCAGTTGGTAGAGTGCTTGCTCCATAAGCGGGTGGTTGTGATTTGAACCCGGTCTGACTCAAGACTTGAAAGTGGGTAGTGACTGTGCCAAGTCCTCGGCATTAGGAAATGACAGTTATGGTTCTTACAGATGGGAACCTATTATGAACAAGGTCCTTGTCACAATAGGCGTGGCACTATAAAATACTCTGCTGTATAATGCCATCAGTACAATGCACAGGCAATATTTCTGCCTTTCTCCTGTAGCTGGTGACATCTCGATAGAAGTGAAATTTTCTTGACTGGGATGAAAACACCATTACTCAACTAAACTCATAATGCTAAAATCTGACTAAACAAACAGTGGTGATGAAATGAGAATTTGCTTTTTTCCCATGTCAAAGATTTATGTATCCCGATATACATTGTATATGTAACAGGATGCAGGAAATACCAGAAAAAACCGCTTCCTTACCGACTGCCCCTGCTGAGGATCGAATCCGGCCCTCCCAGTTCTACCACAAGGCTAAAAGATCTTGACCAGAAAGTCTGGGAGTAAATCACTCTATTATATCTACTATATACAACACAACACCACGACTAGCTCAGTCCCACTTACATATATAAAGTTTTTTAAACTCTTCTAAGGAACACTAATTTACCATTATTAACATGAATTTCGGATTTGGATTCTGTGCAACTCACATACCTTGTACCCATTTTTGTTTACTGTAACTAGACTGCCATTAGACTAGATGTGACTTGCGCTAATGTATCCCACAGAAGTTCTATGTACCCTGGCTAGTTAGCCAATCACTCTGCTGGAAATTTCTTTGAAGGATGACAAAATAAACTAGAATTGTCTCTTAAGATCCAAATAACCCTCACCCCCCAAACATCTACAAGGGTTTATTATGTTTTCCCTTGACCTTGACCTTTCAGATATGACCTTGGTTCAAGGTCATGACACACCTTTGGACCATGAAGATTATTCATGTGAAGTCTTAAGACAGTTGTCCAAAGCAATTATGAGATATGGCCTGGACACGATTTTTCAGGGACAGACAGACATGGCAATTCCTATACTAGTTTTTGTGGATAGAAAAGTATATATACAAATGCTATACAATACAGAATCATAGAATTTATTCTATTTTTATTCTATCCTTTACCTTGATCACCAATTGATAATGTTGTCATCATGACAGAACCTGTCGTAGCCCCATTTGGATGTGGACCATTTGTTGGATACGGATAGCTTTCTGAAAGAGAAATCAAGTATTAAATAAATAAGAAATACTTTTAGCAATAATATAAATATACTTCAAGACTCTACTGAATTTTCACATGTTTGCTTTTTTTACACAAGAAAAAAGAGGTGGCATGGCGAAATTCTGACTTTTTATCTTGAATAAATATACCAGCCCTCAAAGTAGGTTTCAAAACTAAGTGGCCAGCTGGCCATCAATTAAAATTTTTCAAGAAACTCCAAGTGGCCAGGCAATCTTAAGGCATTGTTTAGGTATAGAGAACAAAAATGCACATTTTTTAAAACTTACTTACAGTCACTTACATACGTCAGTGTTATTATTAACAATATTGTTGATGTAAAGTGTCCATTATATTGTCTGAAATGACAACAATATCATGAAAATTCTGTAACACAGAAATAATATGTGTTCTTTGGTCACAAAAGTTCAAATTTAAATTGGACAAGCTGGCCATCATTTACAAATTTTAGGTTGCCAGACACAATTTCAAATAGGTATATCATGTATAAATTGTAAAGATTTTTAAACTGACAATGACATAGAATATACAAATATAAATAAATTTTATGAGGGGTTAACTTTGGGAAAATTGCGAAAATTTCATATCGGGGAAATAGTTTTTGGTACTATATATTCACAATGATTCATGAAAAAAGTGCCATGAAATTAAAGTGATTTACAGTAAGTACTTTTAACATCTAACACCGCCTTGATATAAGCTTCCGGATATAATCAGCCAGTCATAAGCCCAGATAAAGGAGGAGGGTTGGACATAGGATTAACATCCCCATCTCGCAAAAAAGGCTAGTTACAGAAACCGCAACTTCATCTGTTGTTGTAGCCCTTTGTTCCTAAGGAAATCAAGAAGCATAAGTCGGACATGGTACTGTCACTGGCTTCCGAAGTAAAGGGTCAGGGGTTCAAACCTCACTCAGGACTCAGGAATTTTCTGAGATGATTTTCATTTCCTGCCTACACTAGAGTTGTAAAAAGCTCATTACCAGAATAGTCTTTCAGATGAGACTCGATACACAGGTCTCGTGTCTCAGTGCACACTAAAGACACCTCTGTAGAGTTCGAAAAAGAGTAGACCACCTGTGGCCGCTACAGAGGACACTTACAACTAGAAGCCAATGAAACACACTGAGCATAAGTAAAGTAAGTCAAATACTCACTTCCGGTACAGTTACAGAACAGCTGTACAGAATAGTCTTCACATTCTCCATCTGACTGGTCCTCGTTCATACACAGAAGTCCAACACTCAAGTCACACAAGACATTTCTCTCTCCAATGATGTAGTATGGTATAACTGTATCAGCTTTGGTACATTTTATGTTCGTGATATCACTATCATCACAAAACTGGTATTTTTTACGCAGTTCTGCTAGGGTTTCCAAGTCTCCTTCACCTTCATAAGGACTGTCTACATTCATTGGTTGGGTCCATCCATGGTTACATTGATGTTGACTTTCAGGAGTAGTAGGCATTCCTGTTCCACCAGCATTAGGTCCTGGTGTAGGCTGCCCAGTTCCTCCAGCATTTGGTCCTGCTGTTGGTTGTCCTGTACCTCCTGCATTTGGCCCTGCTGTTGGTTGCCCAGTGCCTCCTGCATTTGGTCCTGGTGTTGGCTGTCCTGTGCCTCCTGCATTTGGTCCCGCTGTTGGTTGTCCAGTGCCTGCTGCATTTGGCCCTGGTGTTGGCTGCCCAGTGCCTCCAGCATTTGGTCCTGCTGTTGGTTGTCCTGTGCCTCCAGCATTTGGTCCTGCTGTAGGTTGCCCAGTGCCTCCAGCATTAGGTCCTGCTGTTGGTTGCCCAGTGCCTCCTGCATTTGGTCCTGCTGTTGGTTGCCCGGTTCCACCTGCATTTGGTCCTGCTGTCGGTTGCCCAGTGCCTCCTGCATTTGGTCCTGCTGTTGGCTGCCCAGTACCTCCTGCATTTGGTCCTGGTGTTGGTTGTCCTGTACCTCCTGCATTTGGTCCGGCTGTTGGTTGCCCAGTGCCTCCTGCATTTGGTCCTGCTGTTGGTTGCCCAGTGCCTCCTGCATTTGGTCCTGCTGTTGGGTTTCCAGTTCCAGATGGGTTAGGTCCTGCTGTTGGCTGGCCTGTTAATCCAATATCTGGACCAACAGTCAGTGTTGTACCAAATACAAGCGGTACACCAATAGTGGTTGGACAGAATCCATTTCTCTTTATTTGTCCATTGTCACAATAACTGAAAAAACAAGCAAAGTCAGTGAATTAGGCTCCATCCCAAGCAGGTGTCAGTCAAAGGGCCATAACTCCCAGGAAAACGAGTTAACGATCTGCTATCAATGTTAATACTTTGCATCAAGTTACATGAAATAGCACTTCATAGTTTTGGAGAATTAGCAAAGACAAGAATTTCAGACAGACATATGGATGGATGGAAACTTGAATTGAATATCCTCGTTTTTCTTAGAAAGGTGGGGGATAATAATGGAATAGCTTGATGTTACATATGAGCCTGAGTAATACCAAAATTATTTCACTATGTATGTCCAATTCAAAATTATAAACAACACTGTTTTTGTAAAAAATATTGCTTACACTGGTACTTATTTTTGCCTCTATTTTTATTTGGTTAAATTAACTATTAATTTCATTCATATTTCCTAGGGATAACCATGACAAACTAGAACTGTCTCTTGAGAGCTAAATATCCCCTGCTCCTCCCCCCCTCCCCCCCCCCCCCCCCCCCATTGACCTCCTGACCTTGGCCTTTTAGTTATGCACATAAATTTGGAAGTTACATTGCTTTGCAATTTTATGAGATTTGTCACTTCCAAATCTGGCTTATACCCTGTAAACTACAACAAATTGAAAGTTATTTAAAAAGTAAATTACCATAATTCACATTCCCCTTGACAAACTGAACCATCTAGAATAGCTTCATTCTGTCTGTACTCTTTTCCATTAACAACACAAGCTGTGGTGTTGCAGAATGGCTCCGGAATACATTTCATGGGTGGTGTGGCACTATCATAAACTTGACCTGGAGGACAAGGTTCAACGTCACACCCTTCTACACATGTCTCCTGTTTGCAATCTTTAGTGATCTGATCGTAGACAAGTCTGTTGTCACAGGTTTTCTTCGGACATAGTGAAATACATGGATTATACCTCTCACATCCATCACACTGCTTGGCTGTCAAATAAAATAAAAGATAAAAAATACAAGAAAATTCAGTGAATTAGGATCTCCCTCCAATTGGCAACAGGTTCTTTTTTTCAGTCAAAGGGCCATAACTCCTAGAAAAATGAGCAAACACACTCGGGTTAACAATATGCACATCTTATATCAATGTTGATATTTTGCACCAAGTTTCATGAAATAGAGCTACATAGTTTGGGAGAATTTGCGTAGACAAAAATTTCGAACAGACAGAAGGACGGACACTCGAATTTAATATCCCCCTTTTTCTTCGAAAGGTGGGGGATAAAAATACAGAGAACAATAGAGCCGGGATGAAGATTAGCTGAGGCCCAGTAGCTAGCCCATGGCTACTAAAAATCAGTCTGGTCCGCCCCTTTAATGTTTACACAATTGAGCTATTTAGTACTACTACAACTTCTTTTCTGAAGTCAAATGGGCCTCTAACTTAAAATAGTTAACCTTCATCCCTGATAGAGTCTGTTGTTGCAGATTTCCTATGAACATAAACATTGATAAAGATTATAATACAATTAGGATTATCATATGTATCTAGAGGCGTCACACTGCTGGGATGTAAAATGAAATCCATGTATGTAACATTTATGACAAAAGGATTACCGGGTACATAATTTTGTTTAAAAATTTGTATGTGTCGCCTTTACGCCTAATATATTACAATTACCAGAGATTTTTCTGTCCAATTTTGGGAAAGTAATCTTGAAATGAAATTGGGAAAAACTAATCAACAAAATTCACATTTTGGGGATAATGAACAAAAATAGATACTCTGATTTACTAAGTTTGACATCTTTTAAATAATATTCTTACAGTATTTCATATATGATTTTTTTAAATGAGTTGCATCCCTTGTACCAGATGTACATTGAATACATATGAATAATGCAGGCTAAAGCTAAGTAGAAAAGTTAGGATTTTGTCAAATTTTCTGAGGTTTTTACCTAAATTTTAAGAAGAGTCAATTTGGGATTTTTTACCTAGAAAATAACAGAATTTAGCCCCATCCCACCCACCCCATTAGTGATTTTAGAGTATAATGCTTGTTTTATTAAAAATAAAAAATTTTACCACAGAGGTCTTTAGATCTCCAATCAATGGGTACATTCTGAGCTGCACATTCATGTGCATACGCTGCAATGGCAGTACACAGACATTCACAGTCGCCTCCCATATCACATCCACAGGCATCAAAAATACATTTATCTAAATATTTCTGATATGGAACCACTGGATGACAGGCATCAAACAAGCTGGAGGAGATCACTCCACACTGTCTTTGTGCCCAAGGCTTACGGTGGGGCACTTTTTCACATGTATCAATAATTTCTTTAGAAGGCGCGCAGTAAGAGTTGACTTTCCAGCCGTCAGCAAAAGTGGTGGCATGAACCTCTGGGGGTCCACCTTGTGGGAGGGTGAAATCATTTCTCTGGTTGTCATCAAAGTTACCACACAATCCAGCCACCTAAGGGAATAAAATTTTAAAAAAACTATACTTAAATTCAGAGAGTTTGTTAAGTTTTTCACCTAGTTATTTGGACTACTGCGACATAAACACTTGCCAAGCTAGTCCAAAAAAGTTAATACATGCATATTATCTGAAAAATATACACAGTCAAATTTTGTTCAAGTTAAATCTAATTTCACATAAATTTCATTTAATTTTCACATTGATTTTCACATGATTTTTGCATTAATTTCATGTGAACTTGACATGAAATTTACTTCACATGAATTTTACATCACCTGAATTTTACATCACCAGAATTTTACTTCACCTGAATTTTACTTCACATGAATTTTACTTCACCTGAATTTCATGTACATGTAAAATGTTTCACATACAATTATTTCATGAAATTTTAACATGTATATGTATGTGAAAGTCACATGAAAATTTATATGTATATTTTACATGGTATAATTTCAATGCATATGTAATGGACATGAAAGTTTTCATGTAAATATCATATGAACTTCATATGAAATCCAGGTGAACAAAATTTGCCTGAATAGTTATTATTCATGTAATTCTTATTTCCATGCATGAAAAAATAAATGATTGATGTTGGCCGCCATGTTGTACCTGTCTCAATAAAAGGAACTTGTTTGTTGACCTTCTCTCATAAAATAATATAATGTCATCAATTAACCGTGTGTAAGTGATTGTGACTTTGAGAAATTGTTGGTATGAAAAGTGATCTCAACCCAGGGTGAGACAAGGAATTCTCCCATATTGGACATGAAAATCCTGAGTATTAGATTTTGTTAAAAGTGATCTCAACCCAGGGTGAGACAAGGAATTCTCCCATATTGGACATGAAAATCCGGAGTATTAGATTTTGTTAATCTCCCATACTTCACGGAGTTATTCTAGGTTGTTAGGTGTAAGATATCTCTGTTTTACACTCTCCTGTGTAAGACAAGCTAAACACGCTGTTCGGCTCATCGTGATGTGACTTACACATGCTTAATTTATGTAGTCATTATCATTTTACTTGAGAACATCAACAAAAATGGATTACGTCATTTTCAGAAGGAAAGGACAATGACATGAAATATGTACATTTGATGCAATTTTTTGTTTACAAATCATGTTAATGTCAGTGCAAATGTTTAAGAAAAAGAATCCAACACCAGTAACAGGGTAAGAAAGGGATCTCCTGTTACCTGTGTAAGATTCTATTTGCCTCCACTACAAAACACAAGTAAAAACAAGAGATTTCCAATGCCGCATATGAGAGAATATAAAGGCTAATTCTATAATATTGTACCTTTCCCTTATGTTCTGTGGACAGTTTGATGTATACTCTAGTTCCTTTGTCCCAGGTTAATGTAATACCACTCGGAGTTTTTACGATGACAAAATCTCCGACTTCAGTTACGTTAAACGGTGATCCAGAATCAACATTTACTGGTTTCCCTTTGATAAGCTGTATTCTATAGAAATTTGCTGATCCTAAATAAACCAAAAATATTATAAATATTATACATTGTAATATCTGGGTATCCACAAGGTCCGGTAAAGGGACCCATTCCCAATGCAAAAAAACATACATTTTCCCCAATTCTGTAGTAAAAAATTCCCAATTAGCTATGTTTATCAATTTTTTGAGAAAAAAAATTTCACAAGATCATCAACATCATATTCGGAGGATAACTCATTCTGATAACGATTTCAATCTATATTAACCCACATTTTGCTGGATGATTTATATAGAGACAAAAGAGACAGCGCTATTTTGCTGTGAACACCGATATAATTTGTTCAATTACCAGTATTCTAGTGGTCTAGAATTTCTAATATGTTGTTGTGATTTTTCCCAAAATTACATTTTTGTTGAGCATTTTCCCAATTTCATCCCAAGGTCCTTTTCCCAAAAAGGTCAGAAAAATCCCTGAATATAATCATATATTGCAAAAGTAACAAGTAAATTCAGTGGATTAGGATCCCCTGCCAGCAGGTTCTTTTTTTGTGATTTGCACTAACATGTATGTTCAAAGGACAATTATAACTTCTAGGAAAATGAGCAAACTAATTCGGGTTAACAATACACACATTTCATATCAATGATGATGCTTTGCACCAACTTTCAAGAAATAGTGCCTCATAGTTTAGGAGAATTTCTGTAGACAAGAATTTCGGATGGACGGAAACTCAAAATTCATATCCACCTCTTTCTATGAAAGGCAGGAGATAAAAACCTGATTTAGTGTCTTACATGCTCAGGTTGCAGTAAACTTTACATTAGGTAGACAGGAAACTCGCTATCCGAGCCGGTCTATATGTACAACGCCAACAAATCCACTGACCAAGCTTAAGAATGATATCATTAAGCAGTCACTTGGCAAGATGCAGAAATGGTAGATTTATTTTTTTCCCTTTCTACAAACTGTTCACATTAAGACATTACCATTAGAGTCTGTAAAGAAGCATTTTGTATTAAAATATTAAATCCTAAGCTTAATAGTGCGTGGGCTAGGTGGAGCCACAATGCACCACCACCACCCCAGGATCCTCCGATGCCACTTTCTTCTGGTACCTTAAGGTGTCTAGAAATAGATTTAGGATGTTCCCCAGAAATAAATTGAGCCCTACTACATCTAAAACTTCGATATTTGAGAAAACTTGAAAGTTTTCAGTACATTTCTCTATTTGGGGTAGGTAATGTTTTTATCTTTGTTTTCAATGATATTTTATAGATATAGATCATATTTGGTATCATTATAAAGAGAACATGTTCAGCTTTTATAAAATACAAAGTTGGTTGATGTAACTAATTTTTATTATTGATTATTGTTTGATTTATAATATACATCTGTGAACTAAAGACAAACTGTAAAGAAGGAAATTTTCCGGTGGGTAAAATTTCCAGAAATTACCGCCAAAATTTTACCTACGTGAAAATGTCTAACATACTGATTGATATATCATAATATATAGAATACACAACCATTTATATTGGTTACGTGAAAATTACACCCATATAAAAATGCCAGTTTTGGAAATCATGAAAATAATCCCCTTTACAGTAATATATATAGCAAAACATTACCTGGGGTACCAATACTGAATTCTATAGATCTGGCACAGGTGACGCCACTAGATCCACATGGAACGTTTTCCGTTGTGATCTGAAATGGATGTGGATTATCGGCCGTTGACTGAGCGAGGATGTAGCTACAATCTCCCTGGAATTCGTATGACTTTCCGTCAAACGTGTGATAATGTGAGTCACCATAAGCACTACATACTGCAGGACATTCCTTAGTGTCACAAATCCACTTACTGTTTGTACAAGTGCTGGAAAAAAATACAAACAACAAACCTTAATATAATGCTTTATGCTGTAAATTTTACGAGGATATAAGACACCAATTTATACCAAAACTATTTTTTCAGTCCCCAAATGTTTGTTATTCTCTTGTCATCCAAAAAATTGCCAAATGTACAAGCACTGGGAAATTTTCTATATTATGCATTTCAAAAACGAAAATTGTATATAAAAACACAATAATATTGTAGTATAGCTTTCATGGCAGAAATGTAATCTGTATACTATATATGTAACCATGTAACTACTATAGGGACTGTGGCCTTACAAATAAAGAGATATAAATTGACACATTTTTATAGTTCTACATTTTTTTATATATCTTGTCACTTGTCAGTGCTCAGGACCAAATCCACAGTTCAGGCCCCGGTTTCAATCATTCCTTAACTTAAGTTAAGCAAATTTTGGGAATCTTTTTTTAGAAGTAATAACAAACAGTTTTGATAAAACTAAATATACATATCGCATGCTTGAAGTAATCTTCAAAATAACACCTTAACTTCCAGAATATATTAAAAATTAACAAAATTATTAAAGTGTGAAATTTGTCAGATTCAAGTTAAGGAAAATCTTAGCTAAGGAATGATTGTGAAACCGGGGCCAGGTTATATAGTACTTGGTGTTCATGTGTGTGAAGTTTTAAGATGGTCCAATTTTCGGTTTTCTTCTTTTTTTCACAGATAGAATTACCCCAAATTTGCATGTCAATGACATAGTATATATTACTAAGTAAACTTAATTCTTAAATCTTAACGATATATCACAAATTTACATCCCAACGAAATGGTATTTTCCCTAAAACCACAAAAAATAAATGATTTCATAATATTATTGAAGTTATTGAAGTTTTATGTCAATGGAGTTCACCATTGTACCACATGATCAATATGTAAATACCCCTTAATGTTTGTGCGGAACATTTTTGAAGACATTTCTCTGAATGAAGTCATTATTATGGAAAAAGTGAACTGAGACTCCAATGGAAATAATCTGTTCCATAGAAATATTATAGAGTATCACATGGTACACTGGTGAACCCCATTTAATGATATTACTTACCTTGTTGCCATGGTAACAAAGCTCAAAGTTAAGAATTCAAATTCATCTTTTCATCTTAAAATAATTGACATATCGCAGGCATTGCCTTTTATGTTCCGACACTGGCCGCCATCATGGTACCAAGGCAGCATCACGGAAACTAATGACATACTAGTGTCAGTGATGCCATTAAATGGCACAATTCAGGCCAATTTTCATTTTTTGTATGTAATTCAAGCATGCCGTACCTTTGTTGGAACATTATGGGCATGGTCAATTAAATCTTTTAACACTTACCATTCATTGCAGTCTACTACCATTTTATCCCCTTCATGGTAGGCCTTGTCGCCATGGTGACAAGGACACTGGGATTCTAACACACAGTTCTGGCCTTCCAACACATAACCTGGAATACATTCACAGCCAGGCTGGCAATCTGTTGTGTTGCAGCTTGGAGGATCATTCAGTGTCTCACAGGTGCGAGGACACTGTGACTCGCAACTCGTGTATGTCATGTTGTCCGGGCATGGGGATACAGTGGCTACTGGAATTACCACATGTTGTGAAATTTTACAATCCCATCTAGCACTAACACATGTACTGAAAGTATAATTTAAATCAACTGTTGAAGTGTTTCAATGATGCCATTTAAAAAGTGCCCCTGAAATAAAATCTAGCTGGGAAATCCATTTTTTCCCAACCATGTGCATGATAAAAATAGGAATAGCCAATGACACATCTACTCAACCCAAACATTTTTCCTATGAAGTTTCATAAAGATCTGTTAAATAATTTAAATAATTTTTCGAGAAAAGTGGCGAACAAAATGTTGGGAAAAGAAATGGAGCAAATGCTATATGTTCCCCTACTTTATAAGGAGAAATAACTATTTATTATCCAGATCCTAGAATTCAGACTTGTATCAGGTAAAGAAGGATCTCAAAACTGATTAAAATCACATTAGATCAAAAACATTTTGATCAAGATCCGTGATTCTGTCTGCTTAAAATTACTACCCAATAAAGGTAGTTGACTAAAATTTCCCCAATTCGTCTACTAAAATTCCCCAAAGCAACAGTGATATACAGTCAAACCTGTCTATTAGGGACATCCAAGGGAACCAGTAAAATGGCCATTATCGGCAGGTGACCTTTATATACAGGTTCAAATAATATGAATTTGGAACAATTGGGATACAGTTTTACTGGACTTTATAAGTAGATGGCCCTTATATAGAGGTGGCCTTTAAAGCATTTTGGACTGTACCGAAAAATTAAATCAAGTTGTCCCTGCCCACAAAATATCAGAAAGTACCACAATATAGTGTCTTTACAATGAAGATAATAGTTATTGTCAGCATATCATGAATGCAGTTTGCTAGATCTCAGAACTCAATTTTCCCAATCTTAAATTTCAGAAAATGTAACTGAGGATTCAAGATTCAGTCAAGATTCTATTAATTATACTGAGACAGACAGTTGTGGGTAATTTGAGGAAACTGGAATGTCCAGATAAAATCAATGACCTTAATAATCTAAATGACAAACCTTCTCATACTAGGATCTGTCCGAGAAGGAACTGACCCTAGGTAGTGAGAAGGAGTTCACCTATATATAAGGACTACCTGCTTTAAACTCCAGAATTTCTTTTATATAATTGCTCTAAATTCATGTTATTTGAACCTGTATATAAGGGTCACCTCCTTTAAAAAGCCAGAATTTTTTTTTATATAATTGGTCTAAATTCATGTAATTTAAACCTGTATATAAGGGCAACCTCCTTTAAAAAGCCAGATTTTTTTTAGATAATTGATCTATATTCATGTTATTTGAACCTGTATATAAGGGTCAACTGTCCATAAAGACCACTTTTACTGGTTACCTTATGTGTCATTATAGATTAAAGATTGATTGATTGCCATGTCATGGCCCGACATCGGTTATTAATGTCTCTTCCAAAGGACCCCGTGATTTTTTTTTCCTAAATGCCGAGTGCTTGGCAAACAAACAGTCACTACCAATTTTAAAGTCTTGGTCAGACCCAAACCTACCACCATTTTAAAAAATAGACTTGACTGTACAATGCAACCTGACTTAAAGGCCACCTCTATAGAAGGTCCACCTGTTTATAAAGGCCAGTAGAATTGTATTCCAATTGTTCTTTATTCATATTACGTATTTGAACCCATAAATTAAGGCCACTTGCTAATAAAAGCCACTTTTATTGGTTCCCTTGGGTGGCTTTTATAGACAGGTGTGACTGTATATGTAAGTTGAAAACTTTACCAGATTTGACCGTTCAGATTAGTGACCGTTCCAGCAGGTAGTTCATGGCTGCCTATTACACATGGACATTGATCGATGGGAATACACTCTCCATTTTCATTCAGAGTTTCATTTGCCGGACATCCACAACCTTCAGCACACTCTGAACTCTGGACACAAGTTGGATCCTGAGCTATAGTCTGACAAGTACGTGTGCACTCGTTTGGACACACTGAATACTCCTGGCCTCCGGTACATACAATCGCTGTGTAAAAAATATTAAAATTGTTCAATAAATGATGACAAAAAAATATAAATTGTCTAATGAAAGTTTCTAATAGGAATTGACGGATCACTGGCCACACCCACAATGTTCAGACAAACAGTCTTCATGCTTGATTTAAACCCAAACAAATGAAAACTCTACCTTAATTGTTCCATTTAATGATGTCACTTACACTAGTACATCATTAGTTGTCATGACGCTGCTTTGGTACCGCCATGGCAGCCAGTGTCGGAACATAAAAGGCAATCAATGGTTGTATAAAAAGCAAAATGTCCAGGGCTTTGCCTTATGAAATTGCTTGAAACAGACCACATTATTCATGGCTGTGAAAATAAAAGGACTTTGAAAAAAGGGAAATTTAAATGTGATTTTTTGCATTTATAATGACACGTGCAGGGATTTTTCTCACCTTTTTGGGAAAAGGACCTTGGGATGAAATTGGGAAAATGCTCAACATAAATGTAATTTTGGGAAAAATCACAACAACATATTAGAAATTCTAGACCACTAGAATACTGGTAATTGAACAAATTATATTGGTGTTCACAGCAAAATAGAGCTGTCTCTTTTGTCTCTATATAAATCATCCAGCAAAATGTGGGTTAATATAGATTGAAATCGTTATCAGAACAAGATATCCTCCGAATATGATGTTGATGATCTTGTGAAATTTTTTTTCTCAAAAAATTGATAAACATAGCTAATTGGGAATTTTTTACTACAGAATTGGGAAAAATGTATGTTTTTTTGCATTGGGAATGGGTGCCTTTACCGGACCCTGTGGATACCCAGAAAAATCCCTGACGTGTAACATAAGTTGCAGCTAAAATAAAACCAAAATCAGTAAAGAACAAACAAATTTAATGAAAGAAGATAATTGAAAAGACTAGACTATTCATGTGCAAAGCCCAGTGATTTTTTTTTACTCCAGACTGGACAAGCACTGAAGATAATGGCAAAACTAGAACTGTCTCTTGTAGAGCCAAATATACCCAGCCCCCAACATCTACAAGGGTTTAATATTTTCTTGTGACCTTAACCTTTTCTATATGACCTTGGTTCAAGGTCATGACACATATTTGGACCATGAAGATTATTTATGTGAAGTTTTATGACAGTCGTCAAAAGCAATTATGAGATATGGCCCAGTCAGTTGTTTTTACACAGACAGTGGGACATATGGATGGACAGATAGACGGACAGACAGATATGGTGAGTCCTATATGCCCCTCAAACTAGTTTGTGGGGGGTATAACTATGTCAAGTAGTATAGTGTAGTGCTTATGGTGAAAATCAAAACACTCCATTAATTTTACTACCAAAGACCCCAAATTTTTTTTTTCAATTCAAATAAAAACTGAAAACCAAGTATACTTACGACATTCTGGTACATGCTGACGCCATGGGATGGAGACATCTTGCGCAGCACATTGTTTGGCATACTCTCCTAACATTGGACAAAGACAATCTTTGATGTTTTCTGTACAGGCACACATGTCGTACTCACAATCCTCGTAAAACTCCTGAACAGCGACAACACTGTGACATGCTGTAGAATAAAAAATTATCAAACATACAACATATTTACAACAAGGTCATCATTAATTAAAATAAAAGATAATAAATACTAATATACTGTTAACACATTGATTTTTGCAGTGTACTAATTTTCGCTTATTTTGCAATCCTTTGTTTTGCGGGAAAATTAAATACCGAGCAAAAATTAACGCTGGACTCTGACAGAGAGGCTGGAGGAATGACAATAGTTCTTTTGTACTTGGTGCAAAGGGGTAAATAACATGTCCACATCACAAAAAGTTGCTGAATATTAAAACATATAGTTGGACTGCAGTGTTTAAAGCAGTCTCTCTCAGAGAGAGTAAGAGGGAGTAATGGAGTTTTAAGCTCCAGTCAAGATTCTTTCACTTATATTGAGGTAGTAAGTTCACAAATAGGGAAAAACCGAAAGCAAAGCACCAAGAGATAACTTCTGACTTTCAATAAGCCTGCATGCTGACACAATTTTTCAGACTAGGATCTGTCCCAAATAGGATTTAAACCTATAGGCAATGATGTAATGGTTTATTAAATCCCCCATAAAATATTTTCCTAGGATAATATTTTCTTGTGAAATTAGTTCCATGGATAATATTCTGAAGGTGAATATTATCCATGGATAATATATTACAGAATAAGCCATGATATTTATTCTGCTGGATTAGATTTTACTATGAAATTATATCCTCCCAGACACATTTTTACCCAGATAAAATTATCGATTACACAAGTGCATGCTTTCAGACCACACTGCCACCTAGGCCTCCTTATATAAAAGGTGCTACTGATATATAATTTTTTTTTAAAATGTATCCTTATATGCATGCTATTTATAATTAAAGATAACAATTCTGATGCAAGTCAAAATCAAGAAGAAAAACATACGTTTAAATACATCATTTCTGAGGTAAGCGCAGTATCTTTTGGCTTGTTCATGACGCTGAGCGTTTTCTTCACATGGATTAGTGACCACACCCACTGGCATATTAGCACATGTTGAGACAGTTTTCCATTGGTTGCCAAATGCATTTACATCTGGTTCAACAATTCCCTGCAGTGTTTTGAAGTCATTTTTCTGGTTGTAATCAAACGTGCCGCACAATCCCTGGGTTTTGTTGATGAAAGTAGGTGGCGCTGTGATGTAAGCTCTGGTTCTTCCATCCCATAATACACTTACACCATTTGACAAAACCGCCTGAAAACAAAAAGAACAAGTAAATTCAATGAATTAGGATCCTCTGATAGTAGGTACTTTACTGTGTTCAAAGGGCCATAACTCTAAGAAAAATTAGCAAACCAACTCGGGTTAAATATATGCAAATTTCCTAATTTCCTATCAATGTTAATACTATACACAAAATTGTGTAAAATAGTATTTCATAGTTTTGGAGAATTGCTGCAGACAAGAAATGTTTGGACAGATGGAGGGTAAAAGATTGGTTGGTTGGTTGAATGTTGCTTAACGTTGCATCAGCAATTTTTCAGCTATTCGCGACGAGAACTATTTTATTAATCTCTATGGATTAATCTATGAACAATTTTGTGTATGCATGTGAAGTGCGAGTGTGTTTTATGGTCTGCCTTGTACTAGCATGCACTCAGGGCGACTTTAACGTGCTAGCTCACAGAGTCAGTATGCCGCAGACAAGCGTACCACTCCCCCAGTCCATTATACTAGTACCAGGTGAATCAGTAAAGGCCAACGGCAAGGAATATTCACTTTCACAAGGAAAATTCACTTTCCAACATGTGGTCCAAGCTGGATTCGAAATCACAGCGGTGAGAGACCCTGGATTTTAAGACTGGCGTCTTATCCATTAGGCCACCGCGGCCTCTTGGAGGGAAGGGTAAATGTATGAATTCAATATCCCTTCTTTCTTCCGAGGCAGGGGATGAAAAATTTTAAACTTCAAAAAGAAACAAAATTAGTTAAAAGGAAGGTATAAAATTTCAAAATCAATGTCAAATTAAAAAATTCTGAACGTTTGAATTTTTTAATATACCTTCTTGAAACATGTAAAAAGAGAGGCAACCATTGTAAAAATTCCGAAAACAATGTTAAATGAAAATAAAACAAAAAATAAAATACCTTCATGAAAAAAGATAATGAATGTAAAAAAATCTAAAATAATGTTCAATAAAATTTTTTGAAAAATTATAGTCTGTTAACATACCTTTCACAAAAAATTAGCAGACCCTTGTAAAATTTCCAAAAACAATGTTAAATGCATATGAAAATATTCTGAAAATTTGTGTATTTGTTAATATACCATTCATAAAAAGTGAGAAGACTATTGTTAAATTTCCAAAAACAATGTTTAATGAAAAATATTCTGAAAATTTGAGTCTTTTAACATACCTTCATTAAACAAGAGGCCCATGGGCCTTAACGCTCACCTGAAGAAGAGTACATATCTTATGCAGAGGTTCAATGGTCAATGACATTAATAAAACAGAATATCAGAATTTTCAGCAGTAAGGACCAATAATATGCAAGTATTTTTGGAAATTAATTATAATAATTATTATATAAGTATGCTATATATAACATATTTAAAGTCTAGCTACAAAATATTATTTATAAACAGCTAAAACATCTGTATATTAAAATGTGCATTAGGCCAATACCTACAATATTCCAATATACATGCCTATACAAAGAGTTTATAGTTTTTGATATAATTAACCATTTAAGTATTCATTTGCATCAATGACCTTGACCTTTGAACCTATGACCTTCATTCATACATCAAAATGATCGTTAAGCCAATACCTACAATATTCCAATATACATGCCTATACAAAAAGTTTATAGTTTTTGAAATAATTAACCATTTAAATATTCGTTCGCAGCTATGACCTTGACCTTTGAACCTATGACCTTCATTCATATATCAAAATGATCGTTAGGCCAATACTTACAATATTCCAAAATACATGCCTATACAAAAAGTTTATAGTTTTTGAGATAATTAACCATTTAAGTATTCGTTCAATTCTATGACCTTGACCTTTGAACCTATGACCTTCATTCATATATCAAAATGATCATTAGGCCAATACCTACAATATCCCAATATACATGCCTATACAAAATTTTTATAGTTTTTAAGATAATTAACCATTTAAGTATTTGTTTGCATCTATGACCTTGACCTTTGAACCTATGACCTTCATTCATATATCAAAATAATCGTTAGGCCAATACCTACAATATTCCAATATACATGCCTATACAAAAAGTTTATAGTTTTTGAGATAATTAACCATTTCAATACTTGTTTACATCTGTGATCTTGACCTTTGAACCCATGACCTTTATTCATATATCAAAATGACCATTGGGTCATTACCTACAATATTCTAATATACATGCCTATACAAAAAGTCTATAGTTTAAGAGATAAATAATCATTTCAGTACTTGTTTACATCTGTGACCTTGACCTTTGAACTCATGACCTTTATTTATATATCAAAATGACCATTGGGCCATAACCTACAATATTCTAATATACATGCCTATACAAAAAGTTCATAGTTGTGCAGATAATTAACTATTTTGGTAAACTTGTACATCTGTGACCTTGACCTTTGAACCCATGAACTTAATCGATATATCAAAATGATTGTCATGTCAATACCTACAATTAACCAAAAATCCTACATCATTATCACCAGAAATGTTTAAAAAATAGCATTTTTTATCAAAGGTCAAAAACTGGGACATGACCTTGACCTTTGACCTTGACATCAATCGGAAGAAAATCGCAAGACAAGATCAACAGTAAAAACTCCATACAATTATCTTCAGCCATTATGAAGTTATAACAATAAATGTCTCATTTTAAAAATTACATAATTTCACGCAAAAAACGCGTAACCTATTTTTCGTCCAATTTTCATGAAAAACACAATTTTAGTGTATCTAGGTATCCTGAATCCAAATATCCAATCAAAATTTGCCTGCACCTTTTGGTTTCAGAGAAGAAGATTTTTTGTCTTTTGGCTATTTATAGTAACAGCAGCCATATTGTTGGGCGTGGTCAAACCCTGAACACAATTTTTAAAGCCTGTTACCCAGGCATAATAATCACCAAGTTTCATCAAATTTGGCTCAGTAGTTTTGGAGGAGAAGATTAAAATGTAAAGTTTACGCACGACGCACGACACACGACGGACGACGGACGGTGATAGATAGCAATAGCTCATCTGAGCCTTTCGGCTCAGGTGAGCTAAAAATTCTGAATATTTCAATTTGTTAACATACCTTCATGAAAAGAGAGGAGACCATTGATATTTTAATTCCCTCCCCTTGATATGGAAGTTTGGTTATTTCCTTGTTGTCATAAAACAGTTGATGGTTATGATCGAGCTTTATCCTGTGACCTTGGATGTCAATGGTGATAGATTTGGTACAGGAGGCAAAACCGTGTCCACATTTGATGTTATCTGCGATGATGTCGAAATTGTCACTTTTGATCATGTAGTAGGAACAGGTCCCCATGAAGTTGTATCTAAATCCGTCAAATGTCATGTAATGTGGATCTCCTGTCGCCGAGCAGGTAGAATCACATCTCTTCTTGGTACATTCCCACTGAGCATTCTTACAGGTACTAGAAATAAGACAAAAAAAGTAAATTCAGTGAATTACGGTAGGATCCCCGAATCGCCCGTTGGCAGATTTTTTTTTATTGTGAATTGCACTTATGTTCAGAGGGCAATAACTCCCAGGAAAATGAGCAAACTAAATCGGGTTTACGATAAGCACATCTACTATCTATTTTGATGGTTTGCGCCAAGTTTCATGAGGTGTCTGAACATTACAATTTGAAGGCATTTTTCAATTTTTGAAAATGAGCAAATCAACTCTGGTTAATATTATGTGCATTTCCTATCAATATCAATAAGAATGCTTTGCCCAAAGTTTCGTGAAATAGTACTTCATAGTTTTGAAGAATTCTTATAGACAAAACTTTTGTTCGGACATTTCATTATGAAGATTTTTCAAATCAGAAATTGACTGCAAGTCATACATTTAAAAAAAAATTAACTATAATTTAGGTTTTTCAGTCAAAGGGCCATAATTCCCAGAAAAATAAGCAAATGTACTCAGGTTAACAATATGGACATTTCCCATCAATGTTGATGCTTTACACCAAGTTTCCTGAAATAGGTCTTCATGGTTTCAAAAAATTAGCGCAGACAAAAACTATGAACGGACAGATGGAAACTTGAATTTACTAGTAATATCCCCCTCTTTCTTCAAAAGGTAGGGGATAAAAAATAAGTTGTTTATATTTTGCATTGCTCTCTCTCTTGCTCTCATTGCAATATATCATCTCTCTATCTGCATGCCACAATTCTGTCCTTCTCTTCAGCTTTTCTCTCCTGCATTTGTATATCTGCTTGTATCATCTCTCTCTCTCTCTCTCTCTCTCTCTCTCTCTCTCTCTCTCTCTCTATTTGTATGCGGCAGGTATCATTTATGTCAGAATATTCTAAGTCCTTAAGTAATGCCTCACCATTTATTGCAGTCTTTTGATATAACAGATCCTGGTTGGTATACTCTGTCGCCATGGAGACAAGGACATTGCTCTGGAGCTACACAAGTGTCATCATTCAATATCATTCCATCTGGACAGAAACAACCATCTACACATGAGCTGTCTGAACAGATCTGAGAGTTACTGGAACCACAATGCTTCTCACACGCGCTGCCACATTCTTTGTATATCAAATTATTTGGACACTGCTTTGCTGAAATGCAAATTTAAAAAGTTTAAAGAAAACTAAAACTGCCAGTACAAATCTGAGAGTTAATGGAACCACAATGCTTCTCACAAGCACTGCCACATTCTTTGTATATCACTGCTTTGCTGAAATGCAAATTTAAAAAGTTTAAAGAAAACTAAAACTGCCGGTACAAATCTGAGAGTTACTGGAACCACAATGCTTCTCGCACGCACTGCCACATTCTTTGTATATCAAATTATTTGGACACTGCTTTGCTGAAATGCAAATTTAAAAAGTTTAAAGAAAACAAGAACTGTCCCTGAAGGAGACTAATACCCCATCCATAATGGGGTTTGCCAGTGTACCACTTGATACCCCATAACCTTTCTGCTGAACAATTTTTTCTATTGGAGTTTGAATTGCTTCAGTTCATGTTTTCCTGTAAAATGACATTATTTCCAAAAATTTCAACGTTTTCCAAAAAGTTATGCACAAACTTTAAGTGGTATTGATCACTTGGTATTCTTGCATACTGTAGATCACTTATGTTTCGCGAGTAGAAAATTTCGCGTCGAGACCATATTGGACTTATTCGCGAATATTTGAATTCGCGTTTGGAATCTGATTAAATACAACATATGTATGTCAACATAGAACTATCTGTGTGGTGGAAATATTCACGTGATATTTGAATTCGCAAATAAGGTGAGTCGCGAATTTATGCGAAAATAAATCTTTCACGAAATAAAAGTGATCTACAGTACTCCATTGTTGATGAAAAAATTGATCAGAGGTGATGGGCTTTTATGACGTTTAACATCAGTGTGTAATAGTTTTAGAAAAATTGAAATTTAAATACCTATAATTTAAGCAAATTGGAAGATTGTAAAAAACATTAAAAGGAGTAATATTGTTTAAGTCAATTGAGTTGAGTTGAGTAATGGTGTTTAACGTCCCAGTCAAGATTATTTCACTTATATCGAGACATCGCCAGCTATAGGCGAAGGTGCAGAAATTTTGCCTGTGCGTTGTGCTGATGGCATTATACAGCAGGGTTCTATAGCGTGCCAAGCCCACTGTGACACGGGACCTCGTTTATTTTAAGTTCCCATCCGAAAGAACTGTGACTTTCATTTCGTAATGCCGAGTGCTTGAGGAAAGAACAGTCACTATCCACTTTCAAGTCTTGGGTCAGACCCAACCGGGGATCGAACCCACGACCTCCCACTTACAGAGCGAGCACTCTACCAACTGAGCTACCGCAGTGGTTTTAAGTCAATTGAGGTAGTAAGTTCTGGAATGTTGGAGGAAACTGGAGTACCTAGAAAAAATCACTGATCTTTATGATCAGACAAACTTTCACACATTATGATCTGCTAAGTTGGATTTCAACATCGGTGGTGCAATCGTCAATTTTTTAGATACCAAAGACAAGAGCTATTTTATTAATCTCTATGGATTAATCTATGAACAAGTTGGTGTATGCATGTGGAGTACAAGTGTGTTTTATGGTCTGCTTGTACCAGGGTGCACTCTGGGCAACTTTAAGTTGCTAGCTCACCAAGTCAGTACACCACAGACTAGCGTACCACTCCCCCAGTCACATTATACTGACACAGGGTGACCAATAAAGGACAATGACAAGGAAAATTTACTTTCCCACATGTGGTCTGAGTGGGGCTCTAACTCACAGCATTGAGAGACCCTGGATTTGTAGACTGATGTCTTATCTATTAGGCCACAGCGGCCTCTAATTAGGTTTGTCTGCTATAGTATAAACCTGTGCAGTACTTACGACAAAGTTGTGTTGTTCTCCATGACAGTTTAACACCGGCTTCTGAACATGCTCTAGAATAAGCTTCCAGACTACTACAGGAGCAGCTCTGAGACGGACTACTACAACAGTCACTCTTACACGCAGACAAGTACATGGCAGGGTCAACTTTCTGGAATAAAAAATTTAGATAAAACTTTGTTTTTATAAAAGTACTATAAACATGATAAACCAAGTTTTATTCCCGGATATTAACTTTCCCGATTCTCTTATCAAAACCAATTCGCGACTTTAAACTTTCGCAATATGGACTTAACCTAAATATTTGGCATTATTATAAGCATTATAAGAAAAAAAAAATGTGGCATTTAACTTTCGCGATTATTTTGCCCTCGTTGAACTTCAGAAAATGTAATCACTTTTTGGGAAGTTAAGAAGAGTGTGACATTGTATTCAAGAGATTTAACTGGTTTTTCAATAAAGAATTATAATATTCTGAGAGAGAGAGAGAGAGAGAGAGAGAGAGAGAGAGAGAGAGAGAGAGAGAGAGAAACTGGTTTAAAAGAGAATCTAGGAGAGAAACTGGTTTCAAAGAGAGAGAGAGAGTGAGAGAGAGACTGGTTTCAAAGACAATCTAGGAAAGAGAGAGACTGGTTTCAAAGAGAAAGAGAAAATCTTGTTTTAAAGACAATTTAGGAGAGAGACATACCGAGTGACAAGGTTGGAATGCAGCACCATTAATCTGACTACATATAGTTGTAGCTTGTTCAGCACCTGCTGATCCACAGGTTCTCTGTGCTACATCAGGACAGGTAGCTACAAAATACAGGTGTACATTCATTAAATTGAACTAACTAAGACAAAAGCATACACTAGGATAGATCTTTCATATTACTACTGTAAACATATAATTTATTTTCACGGTGTAATAATTTTCACTTATTTTGTGGTCGTTTGTTTTGCATGAAAATTAATACCAAGCAAAAATATATTATGCTTATTGTGTTATATTGCATTTTTTGAAAACTGAAAATTTAACTACGCAGATATGTCTAAATTTTATTTACCGCAAAAATAAATACATGCAAAATTTAGTACGTTTACAGTATGACATTATTGTTAAAATTGTCAAATTAAATATATTAAGATAAATTTAAATATTAATAATAAATCATTAGGGTAAAAACAATGTGCTTCAAATTAATCTAATTTTACTTATTTTAAGTTTTTTAACAACAAAATATTTAATTAATCTAATCTAATCTTATTTATTTTAAGTTTATTAACAACAAATTCACAAAATATTTAATATTATGTAAAATAAAAATAAAATAAAATTTGACTAATTAATTGATTAAACTGATCAAGCTGCAAATGACTAGTCCTTGGTTTTATAAACATGTCAAATGTACGCTATTTTGGATTTTCATATTAAGATTAAAAATAGTTAATATTCTCACAAACATTATTAAATCACACATTTTGTTTAACATGTAAAATAGATTACACATGTGACTCAGGTGTAGCTAGCTAAACAGGAGGTACTTACACTTCTGGAGCACCTGGCTTAATTACTTACTTCCCTGGTGTAAGTTTACATGATTAATTTATTTTGCCAGTTTTCATGGTTTTTAATTTGTTTTTGGATTGTGATTTGGTCATGGATATTGGTAAGATTGTTTATATATATAATTTATGTATTTCATGTGATATTTATTTATTATGTGATTACTGGGGATATTAATAAACTGTCATTCCTAGAAACTTAAATTTTAATGAATTTCTATATATTTTACAATTTCATACAACCAGCTAAAAATAAAAATTTAACATACCAGACCCAAGAACTGACTTTTTCCAAGATGTTGCAAAGCTTGCTGCTGATTGGACGACCTGGCCAGCCTCTGTTTCAAAATCATTGGATGGATCCTCATCATAGCGACCACACAAACCACAAGTTTGACCCTTGAAGTATTTTGAAACGGATACAAAAATGGATTGTCTGCCATCCCAACGGATCTTGAATCCTAATGATGTGCTGCGAACCATGATATATGAACCTAGCTTTTCAAACACGACCCCATCTTTTGCGACTGGAATCTGTATGGGATTTGACATCCAATAAACAACAGGTCCATTTTGTTCCCTGCGTAACGAAACTTTTGTAGAACCCATGTAAATATCGAGTTCTCTTTTACATGGTGATCCTGGAGTACACGATTTGTCATTGATGACATGAATATGGAAGGAGTTGCTGTTACAGTCCTTAACAAGGACGTATTCACATTTGCCAGTATATGCGTAGATTTTACGATCAAAAGTCCGATAATGGTCCTGTCCCCAAGCAACGCAAGTCGCATCATGGGCTGTCTGAACAATTGCTGTTGAAGAGAAAAAAAAGAATGATATCAAAATCAGATAAAATAGCAAATTAGGAAAAATATTTTAATAATGAAGCAGGAAAGGGGAAAATGATTAGGGTCAGCCCTGGGATCAAACCTGGGACCTCACGCTCTATTAGTAAGTACTCAACCAACTGAGCTACCCAGACCTCTACCAAAGTTAAAATCAGATAAAATAGCAAATTAGGAAAAATATTTTTATAGTATAGAAGTAAAGGAAAAAAATGTGGGGTCAGACTTGGGATCAAACCTGGGACCTCCTGCCCAATTAGCATGATTAGTGTGTACTCAACCAACTGAACTACCCAGAGTACTACCATAAGTTGCATGGACTTTTGAATTCAGTGAAGTCATTTTGTTTTTAGCACCAATCAAAATTTTTTCATTTTAGTAGAGCCAGTTAATATTGGGATGGTGGGTGAAGAAAACAAAGTATCTTGGAAAACCACCAACATTCCACAAGCAAACTGACAAACTTTCTCACACTAGGATCTGCTCAAATGTGATTTGAATCTAGACAGCAGGGGGGCATCATGGTTCATCAGTGAGGCGTGACTACTTGGTCACCATGGCCCCTCACTTGGACTTTTGATCTTGCAAATTAAACCCCTAGTTGATGTTGATAATTACAAAAATTTAAAGATTATTAAGATTCATGGGCGGACATGGCCAAGCGGTACTGTCACTGTCTTTCTAAGTCAAGGGTTGTCAATTCAAATTCCACTCAGGTTTTGGAAAATTTCTGATGATTTTTCATCTCCTGTCCATGCTAGAGCTGTAAAAAGCTTAAAGTACTAGAATTGTTTTTCGAATGAGAATCAAAACAGAGTTCCTGTGCCTTAGTACATGCTAAAGACACCTCTGTAGAGTTTAAAAAAGAGTAGACCACCTGTGGCTACTACAGAGGATGCTTACAACTAAAAAGTGGTTGAAAGACTGAGCAAGAAGATATTTTCACATATAATAAAAACATGAAAAATGAAGGCAAGGAGAATCTCAAATGGGGAGATTTTGACTTATGCACTTATGCATATAAATCCGATAAGACCACCAGCATACCACATCATAGTCTAAAATATACATTAGCTATAAATATAGCGAGTAACATTTATTTCCAATTGAAATCAAATATGTTTGCATTACATATTCTCAGATATATTTATGTAAAAAACCCCCAAAAAAAACCCAAATATACTTATATACTTACTGCCACCTCCTCCTGTCCCATTGGTTAATGAAACTACAACGATATAATAAACACATCTTTATCTCTAAAATCAGTACATTAAATAGAGAGAGAGAGAGAGAGAGAGAGAGAGACTATAAACTTTTGCGATTGATAATTAATTAAATACTCCATAAAAATCATTAGAAAATCTGTATTATTTAAGGTTCCCAATGATTTACTTTTGCAATTTTACTGTCTTTGCAAAATATCCCAAAGTAAATAGCATGCGAATAAAATTACATATTATACCAGTTTTAATTTTAGTTAATTTATAGCTTTTGTAAACATACCTGGTGAGACACAGTTGGGTATAATGGATGGCGTCCATGTTCCATCTTTTTGGCATTTATATGCTGTGGCTGGTTGTTGTGAGAACTGGAATCCAGGTTTACATGAGACGGTACATTGTGTGTCTGTTCCTGATGTTGTACAATGGATATCACCATTCTGTGGTGCCGGTGGTGGTACACAACCAGACGCTGAGGCTGCAAATATATACATTGTATGCATTCAGTGGTCTGAGCTGACACAAATTTGGGTCCGAAATGGGGCCCCTTTCCCAATGCAATAAAGCATTTTTCCCCCAATGGATAATGGTAATATTAGTATTCAAGTGTTTGTATTTGACACAAAGAAGTTGTATCTTAGCATTAGAAAGAGACGTTTTATTTTATGCAATTTTTTTATTAGTATATTTTATTTCATTTTATTTTCAGCAATTTTATGAATTTAATTAGAAAAAACAAATAATCTAGTGATTTTGTTTCTTTTTTTAAACATGTTAAGAACCTTCTGCCTTTTAAAATGGAAAAATTAGAAGGTCTGAAATACAACAAAACGGCATTATGACATACTTGTAATAGCTTTAAATCCTTAACACAAAAAAATTAAATTGTTACAATATTTAAAATTTTGTGGGTAAGAACATCTAGAATCTAGAATGCTAGTATATATCACTTTTGTTCTGGGAATTTAAGTTGTTAAGTAGTCACCTTGGGATATTTTAGTAATTTCCCCCCAGGGGAAACTACCTTTATTCAGTAGTAATGTTAGGCAAACAAAATCATTAATCTACTTGGCATTAGACCATTTTTAACTAAACTGGACTGTTTGAACTCAGCCAGGACGAGTCACCGAGGCCTGCATACTTACAACTGCCACAGGTTGGTCCTTGAAAACCACTAACACAGGCACAAGTGTTTGGCATAACACATGTTCCACCATTCTGACAGCCAGGTGAACAGACAGCTGTAATACAAACAAAGTATATTAAATTGCATAATTTTATGGAACTTCAGAAAAAATAGCTTACAAATAAAATAATAATTGCATCTAATTTGCTTTTGAAAAAGATCAAGATCTACATCATAATAGCTTTATAAATTTAGCAATCATACAAGTGTTCAACATTGATCATGAGCATGAGGCATGATTTTCTAGTTTTACTTTTAGAGGAACAAATTTATGATTTTCAGGACAGGTGTTTTGTTTACATTCATCGGTTACAACCTACAATTTCAATTTAGTATGAGTGATGAGTGATTTTCTAAATTAAAAATTCTCTAAATTTAGAATTTAAAAACTGAATAATTCTGGAAATGGCCAAGTGACCAAAACAATAAAATGATATACATTTAATGTAACAGACTTTGGCTGACCACCTGTGTCCAGTCCACCAGGCAGCAACTCATTTTACCGAGTATGAAGACATTTATGATTAGATCTATTGTGACCAACTTTAGATAACTGTCTCTGACACATGCCGCAAACTTTAAGAGGAAGACACTATTTCGTACTAAAATTTGAAGTGGAAAATGATACGGACTATGCACTTTTGAACGATCGGTAGGCCACTACATTTATACTTTGCGATTGTTTAAAATTCAGATTTTATAAAAAAAAAGTCCTTTTTTAAATCACACACATAAGCCGAAAAATGGGGAGAAAAAAATAACCGCTACCTGAAAATGCTTAAATTTATGCGACAACCGAACAAAGCGCATTGGCAAGATTTATATAATCACGCCTGTAAACGGTGTTCTACGGTGCCCTAAATTTTGGTACTTGTGTATGAACGTTTAAGATTGGTATTTAATCAATAACTACCAGGATCGAATTTCATGTACCTTAAAAGAGGAGTGGTCCGTATGTAAAGGTGGTCTCTGTGTACTATATACAGTGATTACGACAGTGACGGATCATTAGTGCAATATTCATTACCCTCCGAAAAACCATCACTGCCGATTATATTTTTTGGTACTATCAATTGACTTTTCTCCACTCTTTCAATTAATCATTAGATAATAAAAATCGCCCGACAATAAGTATGGACAATCCACGTGTTTTGTGACATTCGCATTAAAAAGCCGAGAATTAAAAAATAAATTTTATACACCCTATTTTAGAAAGAATAATAAGAGAGTCAATTACTAATGCCTACAAAAATGGCAGCTAGTTTACCTGTAAAGTTGACAGTGTGATGTCACATGGGAACTATCTATATGCAATAAAGTTAAAATCTATTAATTAAAAAGTCATAGTTATATAAATTCTTTACTTTAATGACAAATGATACATTTGTTTTCAATATTCATGAAATTACTATTACATGTTTTTAAAATAATTTCAAGATTTATGGAAATGCAGTCCAACCTGCCTTAAAGGCCACCTCTATATAATGGTCATCTGCTTATAAAGACCAGTAAAATTGTATCCCAAATGTTCTTTATTCATATTTTTTTAACCTGTATATATAAAGACCACCTGTATATAAAGACAACTTTTACTGATTCCCTTGGATGGCCTGTATAGACAGGTTTGCCTGTATTTAAAATTTAGAAATACATACGTGTGCATTTTGGTACAGTAATTTGTGGACCCTCTAGTCTGTTTCCGTCATACCAGTCCCCATACTGAGCATCACAGGATCTGAAAAAGGACTTTTCCAAAGTCTCAAACTGATACCCGGTATCACATGTGTAGGTACAATCACTGCAATACAAAAACACAATTTTGTTACAATAGATATTACTAATTTAATTTTTTGCAGCACGAGAGAGAGAGAGAGAGAGAGAGAGAGAGAGAGAGAGAGAGAGAGATGGCTCGGTATCTTATACATTTGGTTGTTGAAATGAGAGAGAGAGAGAGAGAGAGAGATGGCTCGGTATCTTATACATTTGGTTGTTGAAATGAGAGAGAGAGAGAGAGAGAGAGAGAGAGATGGCTCGGTATCTTATCTATTTGGTCATTGAAATGAGAGAGAGAGAGGAGAGAGAGAGAGAGAGAGAGAGAGAGAGAGATGGCTCGGTATCTTTCTCTATTTGGTTGTTGAAATGAGAGAGAGAGAGAGAGAGAGAGAGAGAGAGAGAGAGCTCGGTATTTTTTTTTATCTATTTGGTTGTTTGGGCCAAAACTGTGGAAATCGAAATAATTTTAAAAAGCGAAAACCAGGATTCTGGTCAAAATTTTCGATTTTGGGATAATTATATATAATCATATACTAGTGTATTAGAATGTAAGCATGCCATAATACAGTTTGCTGTACTTCAGAACTTCAGCATGTAAGCATGCCATAATACAGTTTGCTGTACTTCAGAACTTCAGCATGTAAGCATGCCATAATACAGTTTGCTGTACTTCAGAACTTCAGCATGTAAGCATGCCATAATACAGTTTGCTGTACTTCAGAACTTCAGCATGTAAGCATGTCATAATACAGTTTGCTGTACTTCAGAACTTCAGATTTTCCCAATTCAAAAAGCAAAAGGTAGGGGTTTAAAAAAAAAAGTAACAAAGTCACTGGATGAGAGAATACTTACTAGAATGTCCCTAAGATACAGTCTTTCTTTCCATTTGCTGGAGCAGCGGGGACCATGCACGCACCTGCATCTATAACGGTATTATTATATTAATTAATACATTGATTATACTTTTCAAAACATAAATCTTCCTATCATTATTAATATTGTGCGTCAAGTTTGACCTGGCCGTTTGACCTTTAATATAAATACAGGTGAAACAGGTGTGTACAATATGTAACATAGGGCCTATATAAAGTTGATATATACGGATAGGTGACAATTATACAAGGTATTGGGTGTTTTAAACCAGCAACCAACACAACCAGGCGGGCACTTACTTGGAACCCCCAGGGAAAAAGAAAGAGAGGAAGACCCCGAAATACATGGCGCCGAGACCTAGATGCAGACGTCAAGCTGACTGGAAAGACCTGGAGACAGCTGGAACAGATAGCACAAGACAGGCAGAGATGGAGGGCAGTCGTTGATGGCCTATGCTCCAGGAGGAGCGAAGGGCCTAAGTAAGTAAGTAATTGGGTGTTTATGATCATGAAACATGTTGTCTTACCTAAAACACACAGCCTACTAGCCCAATATAATATTAAAACTAGAAAAACTGTGAGCCACAAGCTCACAAAAAATACCCCCCGCTCCCAAAAATCCATTGGATCAAATTTTTAAATAGGAGTTGCACATCTACATTATATCACAAAGATTGTGTGAAAGTTTCATGAAAATAAATTGAAGGGTTTAGGAAGAGTTGCGGATAAGAGATAGGTATCCTAAGGAGTAACGGAAGGACGGACGGACGGACACCCCTATCACTATATACCCCCCTTTTTAAGCGGGGGATATAATTATAGGTCAAACGGCAGGAAGTACATACCCCTCCGGAGCACCCTGCGTCACACCCCTAGAGGAAGTTCACGTGTTTAACTTAATTTGCCAATATTTAAGTTTTTATTTTTCTTTATTTGGTTGTGATTTGGGCATGGATTAGTTTGTTTGACTTTGATTTTATTGAATTTGCCAGTTGTAAATCCAATTTGTCATTTTGTAGGTGGTATTGAACGTGAAATCAAACTCTCAAAACATCATTAGTTCAGACAGTTACCGACAATTTGAACTTTAAGTCCGTCTTGAATTAACCGACCGACCGACATAAAGTTTATACCCCCGACCGATATCTCAACAAAGGTGATTTTGAACTTTAAACAATATTATGTTTGTTTAGGTTGGGGTTGATAACTGAAGAAAGAACTACTATGTCAAAATTATCGCCTCACAATAACTAATGTCAATATTAGCGCCCCTTTATAACATTATCGCCCCGGTATAACAAATGTCAACAATATCACCCCTTTATACACATTATCGCCCCGTGAAAACTAATGACTGATCAAATGCCAAACGTCTACATTTATTTAAGACTTCTGTTGACCTTATAATCCTATCATATTTGTCTACATGCCAAAATAAATGTATTCAGATAGCAAAAGTATTGGATCTTCATGCACAAAAAAAAATAAATTAAATAATAAAAAAAACCAACTTAATTTATGCCATCTGGCCCGGTTTTACAATCATTCCTTAGCTAAGATTTAAATTTATTAAATTTTGTTAATCTCTTTTTTTTTTGTCAGAACTAAATGCGAATGTTTTAATCTGGAATTCATCTTAAAAATGACACCTTAAATTCCATCATATGTTGAAAATTAACAAAATTCAAAAGATTTGAATTTGAATTTTGCAATATTTAAGTTAAGGAAAATCTTAGATAAGTAATGATTGTGAAATCGGGGCCTGATTTTTGAAACATTCATGATACTTTCAAAGAATAAAGTTCCGAAATCTTGGTACAGTAATTGAATGGGCTCGAGACAGCGCGTTATAGCATTTGGTATAACAAAATTCGTAACCTTCCAGAAGCAGAATTTACGGTTCCACAATACCAGTGAGAATATTGTTGTCATATACCAATTTTTGAATGTATTTTTATTTAAATTTTAAAAAAGGTATATGACATTGTCATCTGATGAGATATAATTAAACATATATACTATTTTCCCAAAAGCGCATTTTGTAACAAAAGTATCTTCAACCTGAAACGCATTTGGTAACAAAAGGTATCTTTGGGCTTAAACGCATTTGGTATCTTTGGGCTTAAACGCATTTGGTATCTTTGGGCTTAAACGCATTTGGTTACAAAAGGTATCTTTGGGCTTAAACGCATTTGGTAACAAAATGTATCTTTGGGCTTGAACGCATTTGGTAACAAAAGGTTTCTTTGGGCTTGAACGCATTTGGTAACAAAAGGTATCTTTGGGCTTAAACGCATTTGGTAACAAAAGGTATCTTTGGGATTAAATGCATTTGGTAACAAAATGTATATTTGGGCTTATACGCATTTCGTAACAAAAGGTATCTTTGGGCTTAAACGCATTTGGTAACAAAAGGTATCTTTGGGATTAAACGCATTTGGTAACAAAAGGTATATTTGGGCTCAAACGCATTTGGTATCTTTGAGCTTAAAGGCATTTGGTTACAAAAGGTATCTTTGGGCTTAGACGCATTTGGTAACAAAAGGTATCTTTGGGCTTAAACGCATTTGGTAACAAAAAGGTATATTTGGGATTAAACGCAGTTGGTAACAAAAGGTATCTTTGGGCTTAAACGCATTTGGTAACAAAAGGTATCTTTGGGATTAAACGCATTTGGTAACAAAAGGTATATTTGGGCCTAAACGCATTTGGTATCTTTGAGCTTAAACGCATTTGGTTACAAAAGGTATCTTTGGGCTTATACGCATTTGGTTACAAAAGGTATCTTTGGGCTTATACGCATTTGGTTACAAAAGGTATCTTTGGGCTTAAACGCATTTGGTTACAAAAGGTATATTTGGGCTTAAACGCATTTGGTATCTTTGAACTTAAACGCATTTGGTTACAAAAGGTATCTTTGGGCTTATACGCATTTGGTAACAAAAGGTATATTTGGGCTTAAACGCATTTGGTATCTTTGAACTTAAACGCATTTGGTTACAAAAGGTATCTTTGGGCTTATACGCATTTGGTAACAAAAGGTATCTTTGGGATTAAACGCATTTGGTATCTTTGGGCTTAAACGCATTTGGTTACAAAAGGTATCTTTGGTCTTATACGCATTTGGTTACAAAAGGTATCTTTGGGATTAAACGCATTTGGTAACAAAAGGTATTTTTGGGCTTATACGCATTTGGTTACAAAAGGTATCTTTGGGCTTAAACGCATTTGGTAACAAAAGGTATCTTTGGGCTTAAACGCATTTGGTTACAAAAGGTATCTTTGGGCTTAAACGCATTTGGTAACAAAATGTATATTTGGGATTAAACGCATTTGGTTACAAAAGGTATCTTTGGGCTGAAACGCATTTGGTAACAAAAGGTATATTTGGGCTCAAACGCATTTGGTAACAAAAGGTATCTTTGGGCTTAAACACATTTGGTTACAAAAGGTATCTTTGGGCTTAAACGCATTTGGTAACAAAAGGTATCTTTGGGCTTAAACGCATTTGGTTACAAAAGGTATCTTTGGGCTTAAACGCATTTGGTAACAAAATGTATATTTGGGATTAAACGCATTTGGTAACAAAAGGTATCTTTGGGCTTAAACGCATTTGGTAACAAAAGGTATCTTTGGGCTCAAACGCATTTGGTAACAAAAGGTATCTTTGGGCTTAAACGCATTTGGTTACAAAAGGTATCTTTGGGCTTAAACGCATTTGGTAACAAAAGGTATCTTTGGGCTTAAACGCATTTGGTATCTATGAGCTTAAACGCATTTGGTAACGAAATGTATCTTTAGGATGAAACGCATTTGGTAACAAAAGGTATCTTTGGGCTTATACGCATTTGGTATCTTTGGGCTTAAACGCGTTTGGTATCTTTGGGCTTAAACGCATTTGGTAACAAAAGGTATCTTTGGGCTTAAACGCATTTGTTACAAAATGTATCTTCGGCTTAAACGCATTTGGTAACAAAAATATCTTCGAACTGAGTCGCATTTGATAACAAAAATATTTTGACCTGAAACGCATTTGAAAACAAAAATATTTCGACCCGAAACGCATTTGATAACAAAATATTTCGACCTGAAACGCATTTGATAACAAAAATATCTTCAACCTGAAACGCATTTGCTTACAAAAATCCTAAATACATAAAAGACACCATTGTAGTGGCGAACATACTGAGTTATTTGGTGAGATATCTGTAAATAAATGTTACTACATATCCATTTTTTTGGTTACCAAATTTTTTTTTGGAAAAATCGAATATAACTTATTTTACTGATATCTAATGAGATATTAGTAAAATAAAAGTTATATTCGATTTGCATATGATATGTCAACATCACCCTCCAAAGTTGTGGAACAAATAGTGAAGAAGGTTCTGTAAAAAATTATTTGGATCAGAACTAAAGCTAAAATGTTTACAATACGATAGCATTTTTTTAAATGTCTATTTTTACAATAGATATGCCCATCGAATTAGTCAATATGGAGTCTTCAATAACACCTGACGTAAAACTTTCACTTTGAAAACTTTGTCACATGATGTCCTTTATCCCTCTTGGCACCCGACCTCACTTGCCTGGCGGAAGTGTACGTGTTTACTCCCTCATGAAAAGTCTTTCCTTAGATAAATTCGGTAAAATATGTTTTTGTCCTTTGGGTATCTTTTCTGGAAAACAATTTTGGTTTCATAATTTTGGTCTAAGCACCACTGATGAGGAATTGTATTCCGAAACAGTTGTAAAATTAAACTGGTATAACATGTAGTTTGTCAGTTTCAAAGTGTTTAACTGTGATATGAACAAGGACAGCTATGTTTCTTTTTTTTTTTTATCAAAACTACATGTTGTTTGGTGACCAATTTCATAAACACCTCCACCCCCCTGCAGTCCTTAATGATTTGCATTATTACCTATTGGTCTGATACCCCAAACCTTGTTTTACCAATCACTTCGTTTTATTTTATTTCTATAGTAAGTTTAGTAATTACCTGGATCGCCTCCCGCACTGCCTGGAGGGACAACTCCACTAAAAGGATCAAAACCGGCTGAAATAAATAAAAAGATATACATTGTAAAACAGTGTCTGTGGCACACTTTTAGATGTTGTCGTCGCGGGCGTCTGGTTAAAATTTTAAAAACTACATACATTTAATTCATGTAGTATCGATTTAAGCTCTTGTATTTGTAAACAACATCAGCAAATTAAATATATATAATTTTTTAATTTAAAGTGCTGTGTTTTTTTCTAAATAATAAGAACGAGGCACCATTTTAGTTGGTGACAACTCATGTATGATGGAGCTTTTCAACATATTCTGTATACTGTGAATTTGTAGAGCTTTTTCCCACCACAGGAAATTATACAACTAAGCAAGTTGCTTACAACTAACTTATTGACCTAGGAATATTGCAAGTCTAGGCTTATCAGAGCCTAAAGAGTTATATGGCCGCCATCACGGTATTGTTGATGTTTGATTTCTCTGTCTCCAGGATTAATTGCCCTGGATATATTTGACGTCCAATAGCTCAATGTTCCTTTCACTCAATTTTGATTACACACGTGACGGGTTTAGCTACCTAAACAGGAACTGCTTACCCTTCCAGAGCACCCGGCCTTACTTCCCTGTCGGGAGTTCACGTGTTTAACCTAACTTGTCAAAGTTTTTACTTTGCTTTTGGATTGTGATTCTGACATGGATTTTTTTTATTATCATGTTGATGCTTACCTTGTCTTTTTGATCTTGATCTGAAATAAAACAATAAAGAATTTATTACACTTATTAAAATATTATTAATTTTAATTCTTGTATCGGCCAGTTTGAATTTAAGAAATGATCACATTTATTTTTGTTGTTTTCATATATAACGTGAGCGAAGAGTTTAGCGAAATTGTATATATATTTAAAACCTGTGAGTAAAACGGAACATGGTATATCGTTTTATCACGATTGGTTTTTTTTTCATGTTTTATGCGAAAGAAAACGCAGTTCATTTTAGGATTTTCGATTTTTGTATATAAGAAGAACACATCGTGATTAAAAACGCGTTTAACTAAGTCACGGAATAATTCCGACGTATTTTGACGTATGGTTGTTTTGTTGAATGTTGCTTAACGTCGCATTAGCAATTTTTTCAGCTATTCGCGACGAAAACTATCTTATTAATCTCTATGGATTTATCTATGAACTATTCTGTGTATGCATGTGAAGTGAAAGTGTGTTGTATGGTTTGCCTTGTACTAGCGCGCACTCGGGGTCACTTTAACGTGCTAGCTCACAGAGTCAGTACGCCGCAGACAAGCGTACTACTCCCCTGTCCATTATACTGATACCAGATGAACCAGTAAAGGCCAAATGCACGGAAAATTCACTTTCCTACACGTGGCCTGAGCGGGACTCGAACTCGAACACACAGCGGCGAGAGATCCTGGATTTGAAGATTGACGTCTTATCCATTAGGCAACCGCGGCCTCTATTTTGACGTATGCAATCGAGTTCTAGGTTTGTCATTTTACATCAGATTGCACTGTATATACATAAATATATATGCATATCCGGGTACTGTCCCCAAAGTTGTTTTTTTGATAGACTGGAAAATGTATACAAGTGTGACTTGAAACCGCAAAAAACATTTGCAAATGTACGGAAGCGCGTTTAGGACCTCTTATTATTTTTTTTGAATAATTCGTTCCCTCGAATTATAAATCGTTCACACGGATAAGTACATGTAATTCGTTCTCACTTATATCGAGACGTCGTCAGCTATAGGCGAAGTTGCAGAAATCTTGCATGTGTGTTGCGCTGATGACATTATACAGTAGGGTTCTTTATTGTACCAAGCCCACCGTGACACAGGACCTCGTTTATGTTAAGTTCCCATCTAAAAGAACCATGACTTTCATTTCATAATGCCGAGTGCTTAGTGAAAGAACAGTCAGTCTTGGGTCAGACCCTGTCGGGGCTCGAACCCACGAAGCGTGGGCGAGCACTCTACCAACTGAGCTACCGCAGTGGTCGTTTTAGAGAGAAGGTTAGACTGTTGATGTAAAACAAACTATATGAAAAGAAACTGTAAGAACGTAAATGTAACATATATACTTACTTAGCTTCTACGAAAGATGTCACCACTAAACCAAGACACAAAGCACAAATTAAGGCACCACGTGCCATTTAAATGTCCGCTAAATTCAGTCACGGCTAACCCAACAAGTTTGTGAAAATCGAAAAAACACTAATAATTGAGGGGTCCAATATCTGTAGCCTTTTACGAAAATCCTATCCCCTTTCTGTTGAAATTTTGGGTCTGAGATAGAATTTATACAAATCTGGGATCACGTGGTTATTATTTTTCAATCATATCGGTTGTTTACTAAAACCATTACTTTGCGCATTTCGACGTGTCCTGGTGTGGACAAGAGATAGGGGGTCAGGATCTTTTGTATCAAGACGGATTTAAGTTTACAAAGTTGAATATGTTTGACATTCGAGTAAAAACCCTTTATGACGTCATTGTGAAATTGACTTTTTAAGTGAAATAGGGATAACGGTAATATAATTTTAACTAAACTCGCATACAATTTTGAATTTTTGAAAAATTAACAAAAATAGTTTAAAGATGTTTCTTAATGGATTTTTAAACTGTCTAATTGTTCTGGTTTAAGAAAAGACAAAGACGTTTGTTTCCATTATTTATAGTCATGTACAGCTACGCCTTAAGTTTATTAAAAAGTTTTGCTTACGCTCGCAAGATAATTTATGATTGGAGAATTTTGGGTCATGTTAATTTATCAAGTTTATTGAATTTGTTAAAACTGCGATTTTCTTTTTCTCGATTCTTCTTTGAGAGCATACAGCGAAATAAATAAATTTAACTGAAATTTTAGGTCATGTATAATATCGTATAGTTGTTTGCCATTTTTATTTGAAAATAAACAAAAATAAAATTTTGAGGACATAAATAAATAAATAAATAAATAAATAAATAAATAAATAAATAAATAAATTAGTCAAATTAGTCAGTCAATCAAAATAAAGTCGGCTCGTGTATATTTTGATCACTCGCCAAGGCTCGTTTCATAAAACTTATTGCAAAATCACTCATGTAAGATCCTCGATATATTGGGTGAAATCCGTTTGCGCCAGTTTAGCATCCTTCCGCCACAACCTATTTGCGCCAGTATATAATTTAAACCACGGACTTTTTAAAAAAAACCCTTAGACCTTTTGCGCCAGTATGGTACCCATCTGCCTCACTTTATTGAGAGAGTGCCATAGTATTCCACCACTCTTTTGACAAATGCTTGGCGAAAACTAGTGTTCTTCAATTACGATTCCAACTTCTTAATTGCAACATCCATGTTGAATAAGATGAATTACCTGTACAGGTAAACTGGCGCAAAAGACCTCCGATTTTTTGCGGAATTAAAACACCCGAAATTTAAATTAGTGGCGGAAATGATACCTCTGAAAATATGTAATTGGCGCGAAAGGGATGCTTCCCGATGTATAGTTACATTTAAGGAATGATTGTAATTTTTTTCTATCTATGGGGTCATAGACAAAATTACAGTGTATTTGGTGCACGCGGCATAAAACCGCAAAGCGGTTTATGCATACACGTGCACCAAATAATTTTGTCTATGACCCCATAGATAGAAAAAATTACAATCATTCCTTATAATTAAATTCAAAAATAAGTTCAATATTCATAACATTCATGTAATCTTTAAATTATATACATGAAACAAAAAATCAGCGCATTAAAACAAAAAATGGCGCATTAATCTAAAAGCGGAACACAGCTGATTGCCAATGGCAACCGCCGGTAGCTAGCCTTGCATGAACATTTTCTGCACAATATGACGTCAGCTAATATGACGTAAAAAAATTATGTCTATGGGATCATAGATACAAAAAATTTACAACACTGGATAGTATTAGATCTAGCTGACGTCATTGTGAATGTCGCGCGCTGGCTACCAAGGACTTCTGTGTCAATCATCTTGTTTCTTTTAGTGGAAACGGTTTGTATTTTCATTCGTGTTCATGTAATGTTATATTCATTAAACTCGTGTCAAATGCAAGATCCTCTTTTATTTCTATGAATCTGGCTCCGGTTTTACAATAATTCCTTAACTAAGGGGTTTCTTTTTCTTAAATTTGGCAAATTTTAGATCTTAATAACTTTAAAAATTGAATTCAAGAATTTAAGTATCACCTTAAGATTATAAGATCTGTATTTCAGTTTCGTGAAAAATGGCATCAATATTTCCAACAAAGATCATTGACAAATACTTAATGTAATTTTAGGAAAATCTTATTTATGGAATGCTTGTAAAACTGGTCCCGATTTCAAAATCATTCCTTAGGTAAGAATTTCCTTAACTTAAATCTTGCACAATTTCCAATCTTTATAATTTTGTTAATTTTTAAGATATCAAGAATTCAAGGCGTCATTTGTAAGATCACTTTTAGATTAAAACATTTGCATTAAGTTTTGACAAAAGTACATGTATTCATAAGTAGTGTCATATACCACTTTTTTAATTTAATCATAAAATACATTCAAAAAGTACTATTGTACTGTATTGTCTAATACCACTTTTTAAACGTATTTTATAATTAAATTTTTAAAAAGTGACAGTAGTTAAAAAAGAGATTACCAAAATTTGCTAAATTAATTTAAGCAAAATTTTAGTTATGGAATGATTGTGAAACTGGTGCCAGGTCAAACAGTAGTAATTTTTTTCTTATATTTATTTTTCAAGTGCAGTTAACCGTTTTTCTTCGTAGTCCTGAGTGAATCATGTTATCACCATTATCAAACTTGTTGATAAATAGTATATCAAGTTTGTGCATCAATATTTTCGATTCAACAGAGATTTACAAACTCTGCTTAATTTATTTCAAGAAAAATCATAAAGTTACGGAATGTTTGTGAAATTTGTGCCAGGTGAACCAAAAGACATTGTTTGGTTTTTTTTAAGTGCAGTTAACTTTTTTCTTCGTAGGAGTGAATCATGTTTATCGCCATTATCAAATTAAATTTGATGATAATTAGAAAAACCCTGTTTGTGCATCAATATTTACAACAGAGATTGAAAAAACTCTGCTGCATTTTATTTAAGTATGAAACTGGTGTCAGGTCAATCAACAGTCTTTTATTCTTATTGTGCAGTTAACAGCTTTTGCTCCGTAGGAGTGAATCGTGTTTATCACCATTATTAAACTTGTTGATAAATAGTATACCATGTTTGTGCATCTATATTAATATTTTCGATTCAACAGAGATTTACAAACTCTGCTAAATTTAATTTAAGGAAAATCATATAGTTACGGAATGATTGTGAAACTGGTACCAGGTCGATCAACATTAACTTTTTTCTTATCTTTATTTTTTAAGTGCAGTTAACCGTTTTTTCTTCGTAGGAGTGAATCATGTTTATCACCATTATCAAACTTGTTGATAAATGGCATTACCCAGTTTTGGTAACTGTAAAATTTCTATTGTAAATCTAAAGTTGTTTAAGTATGGACGTATCAATCAATCGTCCATTTAGACACCCTAACTTAGATTTTACAAAAGAAGGGAGATAAAACTCCCTCTTTTATGGTATATTTAGACAGCCCGAGTAAGCTTTAACAAAGGCGGAGAGATAAGAGTACTCCAGTGGATGATATTTTTGGAAACATGTTTACTTTCTTTCGAGTCAATGAAGTTATCACAATAAAAGGAAAAGTAATAAAGTTTATCCGTTTCAGAATTACAAGGAAAAATATATTGTTATTAGAGGATTAATATACTTAGTGCTTATTGGTCGATTTTTCAGCACTGCCAAAATTAATTAAAAATATATCTTAAAGTTGGACATATTACGGAACTTGTATAATGAATGTGTTTTAAAGGTCACCAGTCACCACCTTTATTGCTATATAGCATTTTCTATGCCTTATGGGATAAGGTGTTACACAAAAAAGTTACCTAAACGAACCTGCTTGTAGTCGGTCATTTCCGACACCGCTCGCAATTTTCCGGCAACAGATTTGCCGAAAATGTCATCGATTTTTCTAGACCAGGCGCCTAGTGTTTTGATATTCCAGTCTCGTTGAAATCTCGTTTAAACGTGATTTCCAAATACATGTATGCAACACTGGCTGAAATTGTTAATGAATTTAAAAATTTTTACGATCCCATTAAACTGTATGAAAAAATTGTATATTTTTGACATATACATGTAGTTTTTGAGTTTGTAATTTTCAAATTCTTTGACTGAAAAAGACTAATAGAGAAAACGGGAAAGGTCTACAAAAATTGACTTCAATACAAAGTTAATACACATCCCACATCTACTTTTATTTTCAAAAATTCTTTGATATAAATTTTTACAATAATTTATCCAGCAAACAGGTGTATTTACATGTAAGGCCGCTTTGTTCGAAAGGCATAATTCTAACTCAATTCTTCATCATTGATCTGACCAAGAAAAGAACAAAAGATAACAAAACTTTTTATAACATCACCAACATATTTTTTCCTCCTCTATATTTATTCGAGCTCATGAGATCTATCTCAGAGGAAAGTGTGAAAAGACTTTTATGGAGAAGTTGTGATTTATTAAAAAAAAGAATAAAAAAGGGTGAAAAATGAGAACATTGCCAAAATTGGGGTATATTAACATGACCCTAGCGAAAAAGTAGTGCACTACGATATGATGTTTTCTTTACAAATCATCGTCGTCCAAAAATTAGGTAAAGGAAAAATTAATGCAGGAAATGTTGGGCTCCTCAGCGGTATGCATCCTAAATTAGACCGACTATACTAAATTTTGTGTTAATTAAAAATATTTTAGTCCAAAGCAGTATTGGAAATGAACACATGGTGGCATGTGCTAACTTTAATAATATTGTTGGTAAGCATTATGTCTCTAGATTTAGTTGTTTCATGTTCCTTTCCTTTTCAGTTTGGATTTGACACGTGACGGGTGTAGCTAGCTAAATCTTTCAGAGCATCCAGTCTCACTTTGCTATCAGAAGTCCACGTGTTTAAATTAATTTGCTAGTTTTCAAAGTTTTTGATTTGAAATTGTGAATAGAGATGGATTGTTATGTTTGTGTTTTGTTTCAGAAAAATTATAAATAAGCACACAAATTTGTGCAATAGTGTACCAAAGTTGACTGGTATCATCTTGAATTAAAGATGATAACTTTGATACACTATTGCTGATCTGGAGAGCTGGAGGTTGTTGGTTCGATCCCGGCTGGGTCATACATAAGACATTAAATTTGAGATCCTGACTGATGCTTGGTATTTAGAGTACCGTGTATCGACTTTGTGACTTTTATGTTTGTCTGCAGCTCAATGACTCTTTGAGTGCAACACCATAGAACACAAATAAGCAAATTTGAACTTGTTCTTTGATTAATCCTTATGTATTTAAAAACTTGCTTTCGTCGGGAATACCCGAAAAACTGCTAATGTGACGTTAAACAACATTACAGTATACAAGGCATTAATAATGGATAGACTATCAAAGAGGGATCTTAGAAGTGGAGTTGGTATTTTGTGTTTAGTAACTGGCCCCAGGCCCCGGCTCCACTTATTTCTTAACTAAGATTTACCTTAACTTAAGTCTAGTGACATTTCGAATCTTTATAATTTTATAATTTTTAAGTTATTCGCGAATTTAATGTGTTATTTTAAAGATTGTATCAAACTGATGACATTTGCATTTAATTTTGACAAAAATGTGTATTCTTAGTTTCAAAAAGAGTTTTCCAAAATTTGTCAAGTTTAGGTTAAGGAAAATCTTAGTTAAACATAATTGTTAAACCGGGACCTGTACATGGTGAATCTGCTCCTTGTATAACGAGACCCCCCGAGTGTCTATAGCATGATAGCATGATACAGATACGAACAGTACAGGCATGTCTAAAGTTTAACAATGAGCTAACGAAAAAAGTCAAATCTCGTCTGTCGAATGGTCGAGATATTTCTATATTACACGTTATACCAGTCTTAATTTTAAAGCACTGGATGGTCGTTTCGGAATACAATTCCTCATCAGTACTGCTTGGTCCAAAATTATAAAACCAAAACTTTTTTCCAAGATGTTGAAAAGAAACCTAAAAGACGAAACTTAATTTTTACCAAAATCAGGTAAGAAAATACATGAGGCAGTGTACCTTAGGTTTTTTAGTTTTGTGGGAAATTAAATTGTAAAACAAAATATAGTTGTTTTATCATATATAACCCAGTGTTTTATTTATAAATTGTCTGTGATATAACTGGTTTTTATCAGTTTATCAATAGTTTTTATTAAAACAGTATTATTTTACATTTTAATACTTTGTGCTATTGATGCTGTTATATCTTTTACTTTTTCTGACCGCGAATAGCTGCAATATTGCTGATGCGGCTTTAAACAATAACTCACTCACTCACTCACTCACCCTCCCCACTCACTCACTCACTCACTCACTCACTCACACTCGAAAAACTACCTAGAAATTAATAGCAGTTGCTTAGTTATAGGAATCGAGGTGCCGATATGAGCTGTCGATTAAGTCCAATCTCGTCAGCTTAGTGTTAAACTTTCAACAGACCCCAGTTTCACAATCATTCCTTAGCTAAGGTTTTCCATAACATAAATTTAGCAAAGTTTTAAAATCTCTTTTTGGAACTACTGGTGAATATTTTTTCAAAACCTAAATGCAAATGTTTAAATCTAGAAGTGATTGTAAAAATGACACCTTAAATTCTTCAATATCTTGAAAATTAGCAAAATTATGTGGATTTGAAATTTTGCGATATTTAAGTTAAGGAAAGTATTAGCTAAGGTATAATTGTGAAACCGGGGCCAGGCCTGTAGTGTTCACTGACCATTTTTGTTTCTTTAAAAACTCAGATAATAACATAAAAGAAATCTGGAAGTTAAATAGAGTGGCTTTCAAAATTTAGTGATTAATACGTGTAAGAACTGATATAGCAAGTGCAGTTAAGAGTTGATTAAGGTCGTGTTAGGGTCATATAGTAAACTTATATATATATAATACTTACATAAAGTTATGAATTTATATAACACAGTTATAAAAACTCTAGTTGTATAACAAAAAATATATACACGGTCCTCCATTAATTATCATACATAATTCTATTATAACAGACTCAAAATATCGTTAAAAAACATAGTGCTAAAGATGACTGAAGTAGTCACTTAAATAGTGTTATTATTTTGAACAACTATCTTTCAATTTTTTTAATATTTTCCCTAAAAAGAAAACATTAAAACATACATTTAGGTAATAAATAAATTTAAATTATAACTTTTAAATACAGGAAAAACTTAATATTGAACACAATGTGATATGATGATTATAATGTAAACCTATGTCAAATATAAATTTGTTAAATTATTTATGGATGGCGATCAATAACACAGTAATGAAAACTCTAGTTTTATAACAGAAAATTATACACTGTCTTCCTTTTCAATCATACATGGTCCTATCATAACAGACTCAAATTTTTCATAAAATTAAATTGTTGAAAACGGCATTATGCTAAAGCTGACTGTTTTTAGCTAAAATAGCATTGTTATCTTGAAAAAAATATAATTTGTCCAACTATTTTATTTTTCACAAAAAATTCAAGAAAACAACATTATGACATACATTTAGATCATATACAACTTTCCCAATTTTTTATATTTTTTTCCAAAAAATTCCATAAAAAATCATTTTTCAAGAAAAAAACAACATTATAACATACATTTAGATAATAAAGAAAGTTAAATTATCACTTTGAAATACCGGGAAAACTTATATATAATATATATATAATATTTCAATTACATGAACACAGCTTGATATGATCATTATAATGTTAACCTATGGTAAATATAAATTTGTAAAATTATTTATTGATTGTGGTGCATATCACAGTTATGAATAGTCTAGTTTTATAATAGAAAAAAATCATACATTGTCTTCCATAAATTATCATACATGTTTAAAACTAGTCATACTATAACTGAATCAAAATCTTTACAAAATTAAATTGTTGAAATCATGATAGTACTAAAGTTAAGTGTTTTCAGTTAAAATAGTGTTTTTTATCTTAAAAATAAATATAAATTTTCCGGAATTTTGATATTTTTCCCAAAATTTCCAGTAAATTCCAAGACAATTGATTTTGTATTGCTGATCCACCAGCAGAAAAGTCAACTCAGTGGTTTGAATTACATATTATGCATTATATATTTCCGTTTTATGAGGGATATAATGTGTTTTAATTTGTTCCTTGTGTAATATATTTACCTTATGTTTGGGCAATAATGTGGTTTATTTGGTGCCTTATGTGATAATACCCTTATGTCAGGGCGATAATGTTAATTATTGGTTTCTTTAGTAATACATATTAATTTCCCCTACACGACAGCCATAATATACTATTATTGCTCATTAGTGTACGAGGATCTGTTCAATTTATAACGTAACACTTTTGATTTACGAAATCATATTTAATAATTCAGATTTCTCTTTAACAAGAATCTTATTTGTGAACCGTGGAAGTTATATACCATTTTACAACGCTTTGTCCGATTCGAAAGTGTCTTATTTTTGTTGCTCTGTTCAAGTTTCTTCTATTCATCTTTGACAGCTCATTTAGGACCAGACGGCGTTTTAGGATTATCCAGATACCATTATCCATTTAAGCGCCATTCGGGCTTTTTGACATCCACTCAGCCAATGTAATGTTACTGACTTTACGTTTCTTCAGAATCCAATTGAAACTGACATCTTAAGTTAAACACGAGAACTTTAATTCACTAAGGAAGTGAGATCGGATGCTCCGGAAAGGTAAACATCTATTCATCCCGTTTAGCGAGCTTCACCTGCCACTTATGAAATCAAAATTGAGAATAAAAGAAACCTAAAACTATAGGACGTCAAATACATCGAGGGTAATTTTAGTTACAGAGATATTATACTTATAAAAGATATTATGATGACGGTCACACAAAACTTCTTCAGGGCTCTGATAAAGCTAGACTTGCAATATCATTGCGTATACAACTTTGTAAGCAGCTTACCTTGTTTCATAAACTTCTCGTAACGCTACCATAGTGTATTTATTGTGAAACACCATAAGCAGGAGAAGCAAGTGTTTTGCTGCATAGTGGGAAAATCTACTATAATGTATAAATAGTGTAACAACTACACCGTAAGCAGGAAAACACCTCCATTGTTTCATAGAATTGCTTTGTATGTGAAAGGCATGCAACCATTGAAACAACAAAACAAATACAGGCATTCACAAATTCCTGTTAGTCCATGTTCAAATCACAATCCAACAAAAGAAACAAAAATACCACTGTTGTTGAGTGAAATGTTTCATTATATAATTATAATATATTATTTACTACAATATATAAATGTACTTGTAACTAGTTATCAAACATAAACATACCAAAGAAAACTTCACTTCCGAAAAGACAATATTACTATTAAACATTGCTCAATGAATTACTAGCAATATTTTATAGGTACGTGTAAGCGATAAGCTATCTTGTAGCTACGATAAACAGGCGGTATAAACTTTTCCGGAGCACCTGGCATCACCTCCCTGGTTTTGCCGGAAACAAATATTAATTAACATCATTATCAACCAAGGACACTTCACACAAAATTAGGTTCAATGCAGCTCAGAGGTTTTACATAAAAATATTGACGGACAGACTCATACTTTACCAAGTCATAAGCTTAGCTGATACAGACAGTTGAGCTTAAAATTAATTGTTATTATCACAGCATGAAGGAGCAGAGAATAGACAAAAATTTTAAAAAATCGGAACATTTAAATATCTCACATTATCAAGATATGTTGGTTGTGATTGGTGTTTCATTACGGCGTAATGGAAATATCGACATCTTTCTTATATATTGTCAAGGATTCAGTACAATTTAACCGTAAAACTGTTGGCATATATTAAGTACATGTATATCTAATTTTAGAATATTGAATTAATAAAGAACGGTTATATCTTGTGTCCGCGGTAGGAAGTTGTATTTATAATGGAAGATGATTTGCTGTGTTATAGAAATATAGACCTGGGATGATATCTCATAGTTCGTATATTAGTGGCCACGGTTTCAGAACAAAAGTACGTTCCCGTTGTAATGCTAATATTTAGTGTTTGTGATTTAGTGTCCGTAATTGTTTCAATACAAACATATGCTACATGTGTAAAATAAACTTTCCATACTTTGTCTAAATCATTATCAAAAATACAAAGTAAACAGAGACTAGGTGCTCCGGAAGGACAGGTACCCCCTGTTTATCTAGGAAATACGTGTATAAACAATGTTTATAAATTTAGTGCTTGCAGTACAAAAACATTCCAGCATGTGCAATGATAATATCTAAAACCTAATGATTTAAATATAAATTAGTGAAGGTTTCGGATAAAACATTAACTATAAAATGTCAACGCTTTTTTGGCAATGCAGTAGATTTAAAGTCAGTTGTTGGTGATTTCGAATAAATGTTGATGTTATTTATGTCTAGCGCGATGCTCCATACTTTCAACTGAAGAAATATGATCTACATGTATTATTGGTGTCTGCTGTACGTGGTAATAAATCTTCATACGGGGACTCGTACGAAAGCTGATCTCTTACCTGTGAAATAACAATTATTTTTATTTATAAAATTATATATGGCATGGATTAGTATGTTTGTTTTTGATACATATCTTTGAACTAATTGTTTACGATAATTGCCCAGAGTATTTTATCAAAGAAATTGCTTTTTAAAACAACATACTTATTGTCTCTAAAAAAGCACACAGCCTCATCTCCAAGGTTGAAGCGCAGGGGTTTAACCTAATTTGTCAGTTTAAAATGTGAAATTTTTTTGCTTTGCTTCCGGATTTCATTCGGACATGTATCAGTATGTTTGCTTTTGATTTGATACAATTCCTATGTATTTAAAGATGTAGATAACTTTTGTAGAAACTTCAACACGTAGCACCAATCTCTATGTTTTATTGCTATGTTGTAGTTGAACCTTCAATACGAATTATATACATATTAATCGTATTCGTGTATTTATGTGTTTAGTAACTATTTAACACATTGAGTCAGTTCAGATTTTACAAACTTGTAATTTCTAACAGCAGTATGGTGGAATTGTACGATTAATTACATGTACTTTATTAAACCTTTATTTAGTTACCATGACTTTTTAAAGATACATGTGCGTCAGTTGATAATTTCTTTGAATGAACTTTTATAAGATTTGATCAATCGATAATTTTTTGTTTTATATTAGTCATAATTGAACTAACACAAACTTGAAAAACATAAAACGACTTTACACCCATACAATGAATACATTCGATTAAAATTTGGTTTGTCAAAAACATAAATGCAATAACGTACCTCCTCAACTCTTTTAAATGCCCGGATGAGGTTTTTACCGGCTAATTTCTGTAGTTGTTCTTTTGTCCACCCTCTCTCGTATAATTCAGCAAACAGACTAGGGTATGTGGACACATCTTCTAATCCTTCTGGTAAACTAAGATACAGTATATCAGAAATTAATTTTCAATTTTGTCAAAGCCATTAAGCTATTTAACTGTCAAGTATTAAACCTTATTTCAGAAATTGTAGCCATATTTTACAAAAAATAACAATTTTTCTAGTGGCATCATTTTATAAGAAAATGACCTATTGTACATTGTCGGCCTCTGCTCAAAATCTTATTTTAAAAAGTCTGCACACTCCGTAAAATTTAACTTCATCCACATTACCAGTTATCAATAATTTGTTTTAAAGATAAAACGGTGGAGTTGACATAGAGTTTTTTTTTCAGTTTAAGCGAAATTGAATAATTTACAGAGCGTACAGATCTTGAGACTAACATTGTACATTAGATCACTTTCTAATAAAATGCTACCACTTGAAAAATTGTAAAATTTTGTAAAACACGATTACAATCTCTGAAAAACAAAGTTATAGTAATAATTAATATGGTTTAGTGTATTCGCTCTTAAGCTTATAGGTATTGTTACTTAAAATAGCTAAATCCGTGTCTGGTGTAGCAAGCTAAACAGGAAGTGCTTACCTTTTCGGAACACATAACCTCCCTTCCCTGGTGGAAGTTCACGTGTGAAACCTAATTTGTCAGTTTCAAAGTTTTTGAGAGTGTGATTTGGACATGAATTAGTATGTTTTGTTTTTGATTATATTGTCTTAAGCTGCAAATATTCGACCTTTTATACTGATTTTTATTCAATCCATTTATACAGCACCTTAACCAATTTTCTCGTCACCCATTTGCAGCCAGCTGTACGGCACACACTCCTGCGGGTAAATGTTTTCCCGAGGATATCACAAACACAGTAGACAATAATGTGTGTATTATTTTCAGAAATATACTGTTGTCTGAATTTAATGCCAGTTAAAATTTGACATTTCTCAAAAACTAATGCATTTTCCTTCATGCAAAGTATTTTCTTTGCTAAATTTGGTAAGATATATTTTTGTACTTTGGCTATTTTAACTAATGCATTTTCCTTCATGCAAAGTATTTTCTTGGCTGAATTTAGAGAGATATATTTTGGTCCTTTGGCTATTTAAACTAATGCATTTTCCCTCATGCAAAGCATTTTCTTGGCTGAATTTAGAGAGATATATTTTGGTCCTTTGGGTATTTTTTCAACATCTTAGAAAAAATGGTTTCACAACTTTGGTCTAAGCACTACTGATGAGGAATGGCATAACGAAACGGTCGTCTAGTTCTATAAATTTCAAACTAGTATTATATGTAATTGAATGAGTGTGTTAAATTGTAATTACTTACGTAGGAACTCCGTCATAATCCGCACCAATGGCTACAAAATCTTCACCAATCACCTTTTTAATATGGTCGATGTGATCTATAATTTAAAAAATATAAAATCTAAACTTTCTGATAGTTACAATCTAAACACTCTCAAAAACTAATGAACACTTCCTTATGCAAAGTATTTTTTAGCTTTATTTTGGTAAAATTTATTTCACAATTTTTTTCAAAGCACTGTTGATGAGGTACTGTATTCCAAAACGACCGTCTAGTGCAGTAAAATTAACACTGGTATAACATGCAATATTCACAAGGATGTCTGTGTGAAAGAAAGCATGTGCGTGGTCTTTTGTATCGTCTGTTATAACATGCAAAGTCTTAACACTATTAATAAAAAGACAATGGCGATGGTGGTACTAGTAGTTACAAAATCGCAATCAGTGAACGAGCTCTGGCACAAAAGAGCTTCTATAAGGTTAATGTGTACTAATCAACTTAATCTTTGCGACATGAACCACAACTCATACAATAATATTATGTTGGTTAATTTTAAGTGAAATTTAAAAATAAATATACCAATCCACATGAAAATCGAAATCCCAAAACAAGGTAAAACACGTTGACCTCCGCCAGGAAAATGAGACCATGTACTCTGTCACGTGTAATGTGTAATCACAGTTGAGATTATGGGGGTCAAATATATCCTGGAAAACTTTTGACATTGAGATATCATACATACCGGCAATATTGTCGAATCCAAACTTTGTGAGAACTCTGGTAAGCCTAGGCATGCAAAATAACAGCTTCAAAAATCTATTTGTAAGCAGCTTGCTTTAACTTCTATCGAATCCATACAACACATTTTGTATACATGTATTTGTACCTATGTCAATCACCGAAGCTCAATACTTGACAGAGACCTAGTTTGCCAATGACTTACCGTCTAAAACGCTTCCCACACAGATGATAGAATCTAACTCAGTTTTACCTTAGCGTGAGAAAGTTAGTCAGTTCGCTTACCGAACATTTGGTGAATTTTTCTACATACTTCGGTGCCATCCACCATCCTAGATTTTATCGCACTGGTATAAACAAAAACAAACATACTAATCCATGAACGAATCACAATCCAGAACCAAAAGTAAGACATAAAAGAAGTAAAACTTTTAATCTGACATGTAAGGTTAAACAAGAACTTCCAACAAAAAAATGAAGCCGGGTGTTCGGACGGGTAAGCACCTCCTGTTTAGCTAGCTACACCCGCAATACGTATAATCAATATTGAGTGAAAAGAACATGGAGCTATGGGGCGTATAAGTGATAGAAATCTTACTTGAACTAAACACCATACTCAAAAGTTCCAATAAAAATCTTAACTTCTAATACTACCTGCTACTTGCTGTAATGATGCTACTGGTTGTTGGTTAGGTGGACAGTTGATGTATAGGTCAAAAAAATTTACCATGACAACTCCGCCATTTTCTTTCTGAAAGACAACAATAGAAACCTTAGATTTGTGAAGTATATACATCATGTTTCAAGACAGCCTATTTTAGATAAGAATAAATTAATGCATAAAGGTAAGTTTTGAAACAATACCAAAGGGAAATAACAGTTTCAACAGTTTCAGGGTTTTAATTTACGCTGTAGAAAAGGACAAAAATGATTAAAAAAAGTTGTTTGTGGCTAAATCGACTTTTTATGATGTAATCTTTCAGAAAATAGTACTAAAAAAATCGGTTTTTGGTGACCGGTGACCTTTAAGATAATTATTGTTAAACCTGGTTTAATTTTGAAGCGTCAGACGGTCGATTTAGAATAAGATTCTGATAAGATAAATTAAAGATACAAATGACTGTATAAACGCAGAAATCATCCTCTTTGCTCATCATTCTAGTCAAAATACAATATTAATGCATTAATTTGAAATACACGTGTAAATGAGGTTCGAACGTTTCAATACGACGGACTATATTTACATTTTAAAAAAATCAATAATGGTAAGTAATGGGGATTTTATAATACGGATTTTTAACTTAATTTCTGAGAAGCGTTATTGCATTGTATGACCCAATTAAAATTTTTTCAACTAGGCGATACGTTTCGATAAACTAGATTCTTTTTCACATATATCGCAAAAGTCACTTCTCCGATGATGCACGGAACCTAAGTGTATAGTCAGAACCAATAAGCAACTGCTCGGTAAGCAAGCTGCCAAACGTTTCCCAACCAGGATTTACCAGAGTAGAATTGGAACCAAAGCACCGAGCGGCGCTGTAGTACATGATTCGGAGGTTTAACCTACCTACTCAACCACGGAGTTGCAAATTTTAGGAAACCTAAATCTTAGTTTATTTACAAATAATGTTTTATGGCCGTCATCACAGTATTGTTGATAAGTTTGATGTCTCTGTGTCCAGGACTGCCCTGAATATATTTGACGTCCCATAGTTCCATGTACCTTTCACTCAATTTTGATTACACACATGGCGGGTGTAGCCAGCTAAACAGGAGGTGCTTACTCTTCCGGAGCACCCGGCCTCACTTACCTGGTGGAAGTTCACGTGTTTAACCTGTCAGTTTCAAAATTTTTACTTGCTTCTAAATTGTGATTCAACCATGAATCAGTATGTTTTTTAAGGTTTATATTATGTAGAATACTTACAGTTTTTTGGAGTACATCATCCTGTACGTTCCTATAGTGATTGCAGATTGTGTATGCAGAACTGTGACTGTACATAACAGGTGCCCGACTGATTTCTAAAGCGTCCAACATGGTCTTTTTAGAAACATGTGAGAGATCAATAAACATCCCAAGACGATTCATCTCTAACATAACTTTCTGAAAGAAGGTGAATAAATGAAAGATCAATAAGCATCCCAAGAAAGAAAACAACCTCTTACCAAAGACAAACAAAAGCATACCGGTCACTATTCCAATTACATGCTCAAAAGCAGACTTTCAGGAAGAAAGTTAAATGAAGATTCCAAGACTAATAATCTCTAATCTTACTTTCTGCAAGAAGGTAAATGACTGAACGATTAATGAACATTCCAAGACGTTTTATCTCTAACATAACTTTCTGAAAAATAATAAATATGTGAAAGGCCAACAATTATCCCAAGACGATGAATTTCTATTCTAACTTTCTGTAAGAAGGTAAATATTTGAAAGTTCGGTGATTATCTCAAGACGTTTTAATATCTAATCAGATCAAAGACAAACATACCGGCCACTGTTCAAATTACAATCTCAAGAAGCAGACTTGCAGGAAGAAAGTTTATTGAACATTCCAAGACGATTCTTATCTAATATAATTTTCTGCAAGATTATAAATATGTGAAAAATCAAGGATTATCCTAAGACGAATAATCTCTAATCGAACTTTCTGAAAAAAGGTAAATGACTAAAAGATCCGTGAAGATTTATCATACACAAACATACCGGTCACTATTCAAATTGCATTCTCAAAAGCAGACCTTCAGCAAGAAAGTTCAATGAATATTCCAAGACGAATAATCTCTAATCTAACTTTATGAAGGAAAGTAAATGGCTGAAAGATCAGTGAATATTCCAACACGATTTATCTCCAATCACACAAATACAGATCAATGTTCAAATTACAATCTCAAAAAGAGACTGTCCAGAAGAAACTTCAATGAACTTTCTATGACGATTTATCTCGTATAACTTTCTGAAAGAAGGTAGATGACTGAAAAATCAGTGATTTCATCTCAAATCATACAAAAACATACAGGCTTAAATTCCAATCTCAAAAATAGACTTTCAGCAAAAAAAGTTTAATAAGCATTCCAAGACAATTTATTTCTAATATAACTTTCTGAATGATGTTGGATGACTAAAAGGTCAGTGAGCATCCCAAGAAAACTAATCTCTAAACAAAGACAAACACACCTGTTCACGTTCAAATTACAATCACAGAAGCAGACTTTAAGAAAAGGTAAATACATGTATAAGAAAGTTCAATAAACATCATAAGATGGTTAATACCTAATGAAAAAAAACCAAACATACCAAAAAGCAAACAAATGTAAAACATGTGACATTTTAAGACGATTCATCTCCAATATCACCCTCTGAAAGAAGATAATATTCAAAAGGCCAATGAACATCCCAATACTATTAATCTTTAATCAAAGGCAAACATACGGGTCCATGTTCGCTAAAGCGAACTTTCACAAAACGGTATATATGTGAAAGTTCAATGAAAATCATACATTTCTGAAAGACTTCAATACGTAATAGGTTTGCAAGAAAATGAAAACACCAAAACATGTTTTCAGCGCACTGTTTATAGTTCGAAAGGACAGTGAAATATATAACCAGTTGTCCTAATATGAGCGTCTTCTCTTGTTTTGTATATTTTGTCTGATAGATTATTTATTTGTGCTGTTTCGTTATGTATAATTTTATAACATAAGTTATACAGGGTTTGGGCTGGTTACACGACCCATTCATGTACCCTGTCAAAGATTTATGTACATTGTCACCCTTCAAAGCAATACCAGTTTGATCTTTTTATTTCGATTGACTTACGGATGTTGACGCCATGTTTTTACCGTAACTATAGTTTCGCGATATATGAATTATTTCCCTTTCACTGTTAAAAGTTGAGTACCTTTTGTTATGTACCTTGGCAGATTTGTGAACATATTTCTATGTACCCCGGCAATTTAACCAATTGCTATGGGAGAATTTCTTTGAAGGGGACTGTTACGCCGTGGTATGTAATAAATGCCAAGTAATGTAATACCCACATTTTAGTGTAATAATTTTTTGTGTAATGTAATAACACCTTCTTATGTAATAAAAACAACGTATAATGTAATAAAAAACAAGGTTTCGCGTCATGTAATAAAATGTTCGTGTAATATAAAATGAAATTGGGCAAATAAGGACCGACTAGTTTGTTCCAACCACTGACCTTAACATCGACCGTGAGTCGACTGTCAAGTCGATGGCCCTTGATTCGCCGTAACAGGGATAATTATTTTACATCAGAACCGTTCAACGTTTGTAGTTTCATAATTAGTCGCCACAATATGTGTTTGTCTGTACTTGTCACAATATGTGTTTGTCTGTACTTGTCTTGCTGTCTAACTATTTTGATTTATTCATTTATAGTGTTTCCGTCTTTTAATTAAGAAATGACATTTCTGCTCATGGTATTTCAAAGGGTAATGAAAGATAGTGTCGCGCGCGCCGAAGTCGATGAAGGGCGAAGCGTCACGCGTCACACTATTTTTCATTACCCCTCGAAATACCATGAGCAGACATGTCATTTCTTATATTTACAATTCTTTCTTTTAATAAATATTTTGTACCGTGGCGCTATATTTTCCATATCTGCTCGTGTGATATAGGGGTTTTAGCCATGCCAGATCATGATCACGTGACCCCCTGTGCGGGACATGACGTAATATTGCGGGAAAATTGATACACATCAAGGGTCATGACCACTATTGTCCTTCAACGGTATAATTGCAATAGAATTGCTTCTGTATGTTTCATCGAAGAGGGATACAGTAATATTTTAAATATCTTTAATTTGCTGTTCATGGTTGATGTATTTTTCAGTAGCCAACTATTTCATGTCAGAGCGAAATGGGATGAAGTGAAGTGTAGCAATAAAGGTTCACGACCCAGGCAAGAATTTATAGCTTATATCAAGGCTGTCAGTCCATATCGACCTCAGGCAAACATAAGTTTGTCTTTAACACAATTTATAAAAAAAACTATGTCTTTTTTTGTAAGAAAAGGATGAGCATTTCCAATCAAATAAGCGTTTCCATAATAGTTTTATTATTTTGTATTTCTCTGGTTCCTATAACACATAGGGTACGTTTTTTATCAATATTTATGCGTACATTTAGAGTACTGAACCTTTTCGTAATTTATATAATAAAATGCTATACCTTTCCAAATTCTGTCAGGCCATTGTGTTCAGGATTGTTGTCCCTGTCGACAGTCCAGTTGTCTGCCCTTGATTATAAAATATTTGAAATGTAATTAGAAATAAATATTAGCATTGATAAAAAATATCAAACCTTGTCAATGTCATAATCATAAAGTAAAACTGTTACATTGAAAGTTAATTACATGAACTCCCACCAGGAACGTGAGACCGGGGGCTCCGGAAGAGTAATCTGTCATTACTTAAATATCGGTTCAATCATGAACATTTCGATATAAATATGATTTGTTTTGTGCATAAAATCGCAGTAAAATGTATGCTATTGTCATATACCATTTTTTGAATTATATATTGGCATATACCATTTTTTGAATGTATTTTATGATTAAATTCAAAAAATGGTATATAACAGCTCATCAATTCATTTACACCAGGTCTAATTGTTCATGTATTGAAGATTGATCAAAATCAATTGAGTATTCAAAATCTCTTTGCACGGAAAAGTGTTTAGATTTATCTTTGCTATTTTAAAAAAAAATTTGCTCCGTCGTCAAAAACGGCAAAATTTCTAATGCAATGAAAAACAAAATTTAAGCAACCGACTTACCAGGGCGTATTACAACTGTGTGTTACTGTCATATAACGAACTCCTAAGTCATAAAACATACGCAGGTTTGATAAACTACTATCTATTGAATGACCACCTTCCAGTCCAACCAGACTGGCTACCTTACCAGCACTGAACGCATCCAGAATACCTGAAATAAAATAATTAGAGTAATGGAATTATACGCCCTATCAAAGTTTCTTTCACTTATTTCAACGCGGTCATGCAACAGAACTCAGCACTGCTTTTGAGGTGAAGGGAAGCGACCAGGTCCCGGTTTCACAATCATTCCTTAGCTAAGATTTTCCTTAACTTAAATTTAGCAAATTTTGGTAATCATTTTTTGGAACTACTGATGAATATTTTTTTTTAAAACTAAATGGAAATGTTTTAATCTATAAAAATATCTTAAGATTGACACCTAAAAATCCTGAATATCTTCATAATTAACAAAACTATAAAGGATGGAAATTTTGCAAGATTTAAGTTAAGGAAAATCTTAGCTAAGGAATGATTGAGAAATCGGGGCCTGACACTAGATCTGTCCAGATGATATTCGAACAAACGCGCTGGATCCATAGCAGTTGCTTTAGACCTGAAAACTACTTTTACCCCATGAATTGAAGTGGGGAAATCATTAAATATTAAAACAAATTATTATCCCATTGAAATATTGCCTTGGAAACTTATCTTTTTTCAAATTTGATTTCTGGAGTGTTTCGTTTTATACACCTACAGGTTTTGTGTTTGATATCTACGCATTAATGCAATAATAAACGCATGTTTACAAATTTACAGAGATAATTTTGGAAAAACTGAAATAAAATCCCGAGACAGTATGCAACAGGTTGTATACAGTGCATAATTACTCTAAAGGGGATTATTTTTGCGGGTTAAAAATTTCGCGATTTCTGAAATCTCGCATTTCGCGTGGGTGTAATTTTCGCGTAACCAATATGATTGGGTGTATATACTACATGTATATATGTGATATATTAACCTGTATAGTAGACATTTTCGCGTGGGTAACTTTTTGGCAGAAATTTCTTTAGCGCGAAATTTTACCAACGCAAAAATTCCCCCCTTTACAGTATCCCTATAGAATAACACTGACTAAGCAAAATTTAAGACAACTTAAAACATACAAATGATAATAACATTCAAAAGACAAGATTAGCAAAAACAATCACTTTGGATAAATTATTACAGAATTGCTGACTTTGTACGGACACTGGAGAAAACGTCATAATTTGTTGCCAAAAATTGCTATCATACTTAATGATCTTGACGATTATAATAAAATGTATCAGAAAAGTGTATTGCCGCCATTTTGGCCGGTCTGTATTTTGGCCGGCATGCCGAATGTAGAAGTTAAACACATCATCAGTTGAGTTGAGTTGAGTTGAGTAATGGTGTTAAACGTCCCAGTCAAGAACATTTCACCTATATCGAGACGTCGCCAGCTATAGGCGAAGGTGCAGAAATTTTGCTTGTGCGTTGCGTTGATGGCATTATACAGCAGGGTTCTTTAGCGTGCCAAGCCCATCATGACACGGGACCTCGTCTATTTTAAGTTCCCATCTGAAAGAACTGTGACTTTCATTTCTTAATGCCGAGTGCTTGGCGAAAGAACAGTCACAACCCACTTTCAACTCTTGGGTTAGACCCGGCTGGGGATCGAACTCACGACCTCCCACTTACGGAGCATCAGTAAAATGTACGATTTATTTACCATATTTACGGTAGTTATCTCTCTTAGATCAACTTGAATAACAATTGTATTCTTCAAACATATTTATAAAAAAACCGGGTTTCTGCATTATCCATGATCATACACAAAAACGGGATGTTTTATGTTTCAAATAATGTTACTATGCAAGAAACAAACATACCAAACCACAATTTTAAAGTCGCAAACAAACACATCAATTCATGTCCAAACCACAATTCCAAAGTCACAAACAAATACATCAATCCATGTCCAAACCACAATTCCAAATATCAATCCATGTCCAAACCACAATTCCAAATATCAATCCATGTCCAAGCCACAATTCCAAATATCAATCCATGTCCAAACCACAATTCCAAATATTAATCCATGTCCAAACCACAATTCCAAATATCAATCCATGTCCAAACAACAATTCCAAATATCAATCCATGTCCAAGCCACAATTCCAAATATCAATCCATGTCCAAACCACAATTCCAAATATCAATCCATGTCCAAACCACAATCCCAAATATCAATCCATGTCCAAACCACAATTCCAAATATCAATCCATGTCCAAACCACAATCCCAAATATCAATCCATGTCCAAGCAACAATTCCAAATATCAATCCATGTCCAAGCCACAATTCCAAATATCAATCCATGTCCAAACCACAATTCCAAATATCAATCCATATTCAAACCACAATTCCAAAATATCAGTCCATGTCCAAGCCACAATCCCAAATATCAATCCATGTCCAAGCTACAATTTCAAATATCAATCCACGCCAAGCCACAATTCCAAATATCAATCCATGTCCAAACCACAATTCCAAATATTAATCCATGTCCAGACCACAATTCCAAATATCAATCCATGTCCAAGCCACAATTCCAAATATCAATCTATGTCCAAGCTACAATTCCAAATATCAATCCATGTCCAAGCCACAATTCCAAATATCAATCCATGTCCAAACCACAATTCCAAATATCAATCCATGTCCAAGCCACAATTCCAAATATCAATCCATGTCCAAACCACAATCCCAAATATCAATCCATGTCCAAGCTACAATTCCAAATATCAATCCATGTCCAAACCACAATTTCAAATATCAATCCATGTCCAAGCCACAATTCCAAATATCAATTCATGTCCAAACCACAATTTCAAATATCAATCCATGTCCAAACCACAATTCCAAATATCAATCCATGTCCAAACCACAATTTCAAATATCAATCCATGTCCAAACCACAATTCCAAATATCAATCCATGTCCAAACCACAATTCCAAATATCAATCCATGTCCAAGCTACAATTCCAAATATCAATCCATGTCCAAACCACAATTTCAAATATCAATCCATGTCCAAACCACAATCCCAAATATCAATCTATGTCCAAGCTACAATTCCAAATATCAATCCATGTCCAAGCAACAATTCCAAATATCAATCCATGTCCAAGCAACAATTTGAAATATCAATCCATGTCCAAGCCACAATTCCAAATATCAATCCATGTCCAAGCTACAATTCCAAATATCAATCCATGTCCAAACCACAATTTCAAATATCAATCCATGTCCAAACCACAATCCCAAATATCAATCCATGTCCAAGCAACAATTTCAAATATCAATTCATGTCCAAACCACAATTCCAAATATCAATCCATGTCCAAACCACAATTTCAAATATCAATCCATGTCCAAACCACAATTCCAAATATCAATCCATGTCCAAACCACAATTCCAAATATCAATCCATGTCCAAGCTACAATTCCAAATATCAATCCATGTCCAAACCACAATTTCAAATATCAATCCATGTCCAAACCACAATCCCAAATATCAATCCATGTCCAAGCTACAATTCCAAATATCAATCCATGTCCAAGCAACAATTCCAAATATCAATCCATGTCCAAGCAACAATTTGAAATATCAATCCATGTCCAAGCCACAATTCTAAATATCAATCCATGTCCAAGCTACAATTCCAAATATCAATCCATGTCCAAACCACAATTTCAAATATCAATCCATGTCCAAACCACAACCCCAAATATCAATCCATGTCCAAGCAACAATTTCAAATATCAATCCATGTCCAAACCACAATCCCAAATATCAATCCATGTCCAAGCTACAATTCCAAATATCAATCCATGTCCAAGCAACAATTCCAAATATCAATCCATGTCCAAGATACAATTTCAAATATCAATCCATGTCCAAGCCACAATTCCAAATATCAATCCATGTCCAAGCTACTATTCCAAATATCAATCCATGTCCAAACCACAATTTCAAATATCAATCCATGTCCAAGCTACAATTCCAAATATCAATCCATGTCCAAGCTACAATTTCAAATATCAATCCATGTCCAAGCCATAATTCCAAATATCAATCCATGTCCAAGCTACAATTCCAAATATCAATCCATGTCCAAGCCACAATTTGAAATATCAATCCATGTCCAAACCACAATTCCAAATATTAATCCATGTCCAGACCACAATTCCAAATATCAATCCATGTCCAAGCCACAATTCCAAATATCAATCCATGTCCAAGCTACAATTCCAAATATCAATCCATGTCCAAGCCACAATTCCAAATATCAATCCATGTCCAAACCACAATTCCAAATATCAATCCATGTCCAAGCCACAATTCCAAATATCAATCCATGTCCAAACCACAATCCCAAATATCAATCCATGTCCAAGCTACAATTCCAAATATCAATCCATGTCCAAACCACAATTTGAAATATCAATCCATGTCCAACCCACAATTCCAAATATCAATTCATGTCCAAACCACAATTTCAAATATCAATCCATGTCCAAACCACAATTCCAAATATCAATCCATGTCCAAACCACAATTTCAAATATCAATCCATTTCCAAACCACAATTCCAAATATCAATCCATGTCCAAACCACAATTCCAAATATCAATCCATGTCCAAGCTACAATTCCAAATATCAATCCATGTCCAAACCACAATTTCAAATATCAATCCATGTCCAAACCACAATCCCAAATATCAATCCATGTCCAAGCTACAATTCCAAATATCAATCCATGTCCAAGCAACAATTCCAAATATCAATCCATGTCCAAGCCACAATTCCAAATATCAATCCATGTCCAAGCCACAATTCCAAATATCAATCCATGTCCAAGCTACAATTCCAAATATCAATCCATGTCCAAACCACAATTTCAAATATCAATCCATGTCCAAACCACAATTCCAAATATCAATCCATGTCCAAGATACAATTTCAAATATCAATCCATGTCCAAGCCACAATTCCAAATATCAATCCATGTCCAAGCTACAATTCCAAATATCAATCTATGTCCAAACCACAATTTCAAATATCAATCCATGTCCAAACCACAATCCCAAATATCAATCTATGTCCAAGCTACAATTCCAAATATCAATCCATGTCCAAGCAACAATTCCAAATATCAATCCATGTCCAAGCAACAATCCCAAATATCAATCCATGTCCAAGCCACAATTCCAAATATCAATCCATGTCCAAGCTACAATTCCAAATATCAATCCATGTCCAAACCACAATTTCAAATATCAATCCATGTCCAAACCACAATCCCAAATATCAATCCATGTCCAAGCAACAATTTCAAATATCAATCCATGTCCAAACCACAATCCCAAATATCAATCCATGTCCAAGCCATAATTCCAAATATCAATCCATGTCCAAGCTACAATTCCAAATATCAATCCATGTCCAAACCACAATTCCAAATATCAATCCATGTCCAAGCCACAATTCCAAATATCAATCCATGTCCAAACCACAATTTCAAATATCAATCCATGTCCAAACCACAATTCCAAATATCAATCCATGTCCAAGCCACAATTCCAAATATTAATCCATGTCCAAACCACAATCCCAAATATCAATCCATGTCCAAGCCACAATTCCAAATATCAATCCATGTCCAAACCACAATCCCAAATATCAATCCATGTCCAAGCTACAATTCCAAATATCAATCCATGTCCAAGCCACAATGCCAAATATCAATCCATGTCCAAACCACAATTTCAAATATCAATCCATGTCCAAGCTACAATTCCAAATATCAATCCATGTCCAAGCAACAATTCCAAATATCAATCCATGTCCAAGATACAATTTCAAATATCAATCCATGTCCAAACCACAATTCCAAATATCAATCCATGTCCAAGCTACAATTCCAAATATCAATCCATGTCCAAACCACAATTTCAAATATCAATCCATGTCCAAGCTACAATTCCAAATATCAATCCATTTTTAAGCCACAATTCCAAATATCAATCCATGTCCAAACCACAATCCCAAATATCAATCCATGTCCAAGCTACAATTCCAAATATCAATCCATGTCCAAACCACAATCCCAAATATCAATCCATGTCCAAGCCACAATTCCAAATATCAATCCATGTCCAAACCACAATCCCAAATATCAATCCATGTCCAAGCTACAATTCCAAAAAAGTAAAAAAAAACTTTGAAGCTGGTGAATTAGGTAAAACACGTGAATTTCCACCAGAGAAGTGAGACCGGGTGCTCCGAGAGGACAAGACTTAAGTTATTTATCAGACTAAATATAAACCACAAACACACTGATCTGTATTCAAATCACAACCACAAAAGCAAAACAATGGCAAATAAAATAAACCTTAAATGACCTTTCGAAGCAAATGAGGTTAGATACCCCCGGTACTCCTGTCTTGTCTAGGTAGCTACATCCGCCATACAGGAAATCAAAATAAAGATAAATGAACTAAGACCTAAGGACCTAGATAAGCAGATAACATCTAAACTATAGGCTTAATAGTTTTGTGTTTTTCGTGTACCTGGGTAAGCAAATAACATCTAAAGATGAATATAGGTTTAACTGTTTTGTCTAATCAAAAACAAACTAATCCATGTCCGAATCTCAATCCAGAAGCAAAGTAAACACTTTGGAACTGACAAGTTAGATTAGACACGTGAACTTTCACCAGGGAAGTGAGGCCGGGTGCTCCGGAAGGGTAAGCACCTCCTGTTTAGCTAGCTACATCCGCCACGTGTGCAATCAAAATTGTGTGAAAGGAACATGGAACTATTGGACGTCAAATATATCCAGTGCAATCCTCGAGAACTAACTTTCTCTAAAATTAGAACATGTTCGTGTACCTAGCGATAGGTTACTTGAGAACATCTACACATGGGATATCTTCGTGCACGTGTACCTAAGCAGAGAACGTCCGTAAAAGAATACAGACTTAATGATTCTGTCTAACCTCTTAAGATGGGACAAGCTCGCAACGTTACCAGTGGCGTAGCGTGAAAGGAATGAATGTGCAAGTCTGGTGCCAAAGCCATCAAACGCACTGTAGTCGTGTCCTACCTAAGTTGTTACAGGGACATGCTACATACATCCCGGGATTTTTTTTGTTTAAAAAATGGAGCAATTAAGTGCACTTAACTGCATTCTAAATCAATATTTACATGGGTAAAAAGGGTTAAAATTCCGGTATTTTTGTCACGGGTCTTTCGATCGAGACATTAAACTTATGTCAGCCACACAGTGGGTATTGCAACGTTAAAGAGTCCTAATTGCACATCGCACTTCAAAGATTAATAGAATATATCACAACTTGTGGTGTCAGATAGGGAAATCTTATCCCGAGTTCTAATATATTTGGTCCAGGATGAGGCTTGTCGAATTCTGGACCAAATTTATTAGAATGAGGGTTAAGATTTCCTTATCTGGCACTACAAGTAGTGATTTATTCTATTTCTTGCATCAGAAAATATAATTTTTCTATTTAACATCAATTTCAACTTGATACACCTCTGATTTTGTTGATAAAATTTTGCTGAAAAAAATGGCGTGTAGGCTATCTTGCACATAGGGGTACAAAATGGAGATCTTTTTATGGCTTTTTCTATCTGGGTGCAAGAAAACAAATTCTGTCACTTCACATACAACTGGTGACGTCTCGATATTTATTATAAGTGATATTTTTCATTAGGACATAAAATCTCATTCAATCAATCAATCTTGCTCTCTGATCAGCTGATATAATGTGTGAATCAACAATTGTTTTGATCAAAGATGCAGACATTTCTACTGGGTCTATTGATTATGGGTTAACCGTTAGCTCAATTGGAATAATGTCCCGCCTAACAAGACGTTAAGCAACATCGAGCGTGGTCTACACTTTAATGGATGACTGTGATTTCCACAGCTCGAACAAATCCACTAACTTTCTATCATTCTATTTTATTCTGTTCGGAATCATATAGAGTCTCTGAATTAAAGTTTAATTCGCCTAATTGGGAAACTGAAGTTGTTTCTCCAAGCTGAAGATATCATTAAAAGTTATGGATGGTTTAATGCTTCAATCCTTCATATCTTCAGTAGTAACTGGGTATTTAGGCTCACAAGCATCCCTGGAAATTTACACGGCTTATCATCCGAGTTAGACGAACGCATTGGCTTATAACTACTGGACTAGGAGCGAGACGAAATTTTTTGTTTAAGACTTAAACGTTTTAAAATCGTTTTATTTTCGCATTTTGTATTTTATTTTCATTTGTACACATATGTATGACATATTTTTATCAAAGAATTATGTGCAAGCAAAGGATTATTGGCTTATATGCACCTTACGCCACTGGTTACATGCATTCTACACATGACATAGCGAAGTATCTTGAAAGCATCTACACATGGGGTATCTTGGTGCACGTGTACCTAAGCAGAGAACATCAGCAGAGAACATCCGCCAAGGAATAGACGCGTGATGATTTCGTATAGCCGTTTTTTGCTGTGACGTTAAAGCTCTCAACGTTACATGCATACTTCACATGAAAAAAGACGCAGATCTATGCGACCATTTGTTTATTGAAATGTTTACGTGTTCACACAGATGTGTCCTTGATATTCAATATCAAATACAAAGTATAACTTTAAAATAAGAACCCGGTATAATTGGGTGACAGAAAATATGGACTTGGTTGTTGTTTTTTCTGAGATATTGTTTGTAGAATACCGGGTTTACATTCATCTTAAACCGGGACGTTTCAGCTTACAGAGTTACATGTATAATTTGTTATAATTTTCGTGATTCTAAGGTAAGAAAGATATCCTTTAATTACCTTATTTCTTAAACTTACAATATTTATGAAAATAATTTTATTGCCGTCTCAAATTTTCTATTTAACTTTGAAATCTATTTTGAAATGCTCTGTTGGTTCACCTTTTCGTGAAAACGAGTTGTCTCCTGTCGGTCAACGAGAGCGTTTGACATCTGACGCCATCATGTTAGCGTGAGGAGCAATGTCTCTATGAAGTTGCAAAGTATAGTGATGTCAAATACTTTTTGAAGTAAAGATATTGCAATTTATATATACGTGACTAGTGTAGCGATGATTCAGTCTTACCTTGAGCTGTCGTGACAATTCGAATGTATTTGGGTACTTTTTAACAAACTTCTTAATAGTGTCAAGCTGTATCAAGGACTGTCTTACTGCGTCTTTATACTGGGAAATACACCTTACAAAACACGCCCAAAACTGTCAATAAATAAAACCAACCATTATATCTGCTGAATAGACTGGGGTTATTGTGTTAATGTCCTAGACAGATTCTTTGAATGGTATCAAGCACCGAATACCCGAAGAAAGCCTTATATTTAAACCACCGAGTCGGTATCAGTATGCAACAATTTTGTATTGTCAGAAATAAACTATTGTCTGCTTTTCAAAATCTAAAAATCCTCAACAACTAGAGCATACTCCCTCATTCAAAGTATTTCCTTATCTAAACTTTTTTTTTAAATATATTATAATATTTTTATCATTTGGCTATTTTTTTTCAACATTTGGCAAAATTTTGGTTTCACAATTTTGGTTTTATTTTGTTTTAAGCACTACTGATGAAAACTTGTATTCCGAAACGGCCGTACTAGTGTTTGTGTAGCCGATTGTATGATGTCTGCAATGTGCCAGACAGATATCTAGATATATATTCGTGTTATCAAGCCAACCAAGTTCATTACAGCGGGCACTCAGTTTACCCAGTGATGCGAGCGATATACAAACATACCTGAGCGCAAGTTTACCAGCTCTTATCCGTGGGATATCTGTGTGTATAGATGCATTTACCCAGACTTTTCTCAGGTCGGTTTCCATGTTACAGTGTAAACTTTCTATCAGCAATTCTGCATACTGCCACGCTAGATCATTGTGTCTAAAAAGACAAAACAGACAATGTTCTTAAAATGACATTGATAGAAAGTGTCTAGACTCTACTTAGCACTATACAGTTGTGTGTTGTCTTGAAAGTATAAAATATAAAAATGTAAGATAAAAAGTGTTCTTACAATTCTTTATAAAATTGCTTTAAAGACAGCGACTTTTTTTAGAAGAATCAGTATTAGTATGCAACCACAAGTTGTGAATGGGCTGTTGGATAAGTAAAAGCAATAAATAAAATGAGTCACATCTATAGGAATAACTTCCATAACAATTACCTTTATTCCTGGAAATCTATAACATAGGGAAAGCATAATAGAAAAACCCATCCAAGTGTTTTGTTTCTAAAGCTTTACTTCCATTGAATTTGCTTTGTAAAGCTCTGGGTACAAGTGGAGGGCGTATCTTAAAAAAAAATTATGGCCGACCTCACAGTATTGTTGAGAAGCATGACATCTCTTGTGTCCAGGATTGACCTTGATATATTTTACGTCCCATAATTCCATGTTCCTTTCACTCAATTTTGATTACACACGTCACGTGACGGGTGTAGCTAGCTAATCAGGTGGTATGTCATATACAATTCATAAAATACATATAAAAATAGTATATTGTCATATACCATTTTTTGGATGTATTTTATGATTAGATTTAAAGCCTTCCGGAGGACTCGACCCGACTTCCCAGGTAAAAGTTCACGTTTTAAACCTAGTTTGTTTCAAAAAAATTTTCTTTGCTTCTGGATTGTGATTCGGACATGGATAAGTATGTTTGTTTTCCATTTGATCACAAACGTCCGGAATAAATTTTTATATATACCCTCTCAATTAGGTTGCACTTCGTCCGAGTAAACATTGCATGAATAAAACAATTCTATATATGCCTATTAAAAGTATTCACGGCATTTATCTATTCTTTTTTTTCGAAAATACGCAAAGATTGAAATAAGGCTTGACTGTATAATATAGGCAAACAATTTCGACCTGTCCGCTTGACCTTTAATCTAAATATTTATTGTGAACGAGTGTATTTATGTTTAGAAATCATGTGGTTTATTTTGTCTACATAATGCAAACACTTATCATATACCTTGAGTACATATTATTAATAGTGAATCCTACTACTACCCATTTATTAGGTGGATCCTTCTATATGAATATTCCTAATGACAGGTCATTGTCGTAGGCAAACAACATTGACCTGTCCGTTTGACCTTTAATTAGGAATACTAATATAGGGGGAATCCATCCAATTCATGGATAGTGTTAACATCCGACTTAATACATACACAGTACACAGGTTTACTCTGTGAGATGAGTATATATCTCATGATATATACACAAAATAAACACTTTATACTCCCTATGCATACTTGGTCAGTGATAAATATTTAAAGGAAAGGTTAAAGTGGACAGGTCATATTTGTTTGCCTATAGAAGGAAATCAAAGATTTTGTTTATAGATCACAAAATATTATGTAAACACTTATATACACAAAAGTCAACAACTTGAAGATATATTGTTCATCTAGTGTTTGATTATGGTAATCCACGCTGTAAATATTTATGGAATGAACGTCAATAAACTTAAGTTTACTTACTATTTTCCTCATAACCACTTTCATGAAACCTATTATCATGCCATATTTGTCATGTCAGCGTACGAACGGCCAATCAACCGCAAACTTTGCAATTCAATACAAACATAACGGTCCATGTTAAAATCACAATCTCAAACAATTCAAATTCAAACACTACGCTCCATAACCAAATCATTAAACCAAAAGTCAAAAACAAACATGACGGTTCATTTCCAAATCAAAATCACAAAAAAAGTCAAATTCAAACTCTACGCTCCATGTCCAAATCATTCAACCAAAAGTCAAAAAAAAAAAAAAAAAAAAAAAAACATGACGGTTCATTTCCAAATCACAATTACAAAAAAGTCAAATTCAAACACTACGCTCCATGTCCAAATCATTAAACCAAAAGTCAAAAACAAACATGACAGTTCATTTCCAAATCACAATCACAAACAAGTCAAATACAAACATTACGGTCCATGACCAAATCATAATCACAAAAAGTCAAATTCAAACAAACCGGTCCAAGTTAAAATCAAAATTCCATGAGGCAAAATTGAAAACGGACAGGTTACGTCAAACACGCGAAGCTCATCCTGCAGCGACGTACATCCGATGCTAACTTACAGCAACTCGTGACGTAGTAACAACATGACTGTCACATGTATAAATTCTGTCAGTGACGTAGTCAAGCTAGTGGCTTTGTAAACAACATGGTCGTCACATGTAGGGGTGTTACATGATGAATTCTGTCAGTGACGTAGTCAAGCTAGTGGCTTTGTAAACAACATGGTCGTCACTTGTAGGGATGTAAAGTGATAAATTCCGTCAGTGACGTAGTCAAGCTAGTGGCTTTGAAAACAACATGGTCGTCACATGTAGGGGTGTTACATGATGAATTCTGTCAGTGACGTAGTCAAGCTAGTGGCTTTGTAAACAACATGGTCGTCACATGTAGGGATGTTACATGGTGAATTCCGTCATAGACGTAGTCAAGCTAGTGGCTTTGTAAACAACATGGTCGTCACACATAGGGGTGTTACATGATGAATTCTGTCAGTGACGTAGTCAAACTAGTGGCTTTGAAAACAACATGGTCGTCACATGTAGGGGTGTTACATGATGAATTCCGTCAGTGACGTAGTCAAACTAGTGGCTTTGAAAACAACATGGTCGTCACATGTAGGGGTGTTACATGATGAATTCCGTCAGTGACGTAGTCAAGCTGTAGTGGCTTTGAAAACAACATGGTCGTCACATGTAGGGGTGTTCCATGATGAATTCTGTCAGTGACGTAGTCAAGCTAGTGGCTTTGAAAACAACATGATCGTCACATGTAGGGGTGTTACATGATGAATTCCGCCAGTAACGTAGTCAAGCTAGTGGCTTTGTAAACAACATGGTCGTCACATATAGGGGTGTTACATGATGAATTCCGTCACTGACGTAGTCAAGCTGTAGTGGCTTTGAAAACAACATGGTCGTCACATGTAGGGGTGTTACATGATGAATTCCGTCAGTGACGTAGTCAAGCTGTAGTGGCTTTGAAAACAACATGGTCGTCACATGTAGGGGTGTTCCATGATGAATTCTGTCAGTGACGTAGTCAAGCTAGTGGCTTTGAAAACAACATGATCGTCACATGTAGGGGTGTTACATGATGAATTCCGCCAGTAACGTAGTCAAGCTAGTGGCTTTGTAAACAACATGGTCGTCACATATAGGGGTGTTACATGATGAATTCCGTCACTGACGTAGTCAAGCTAGTGGCTTTGTAAACAACATGGTCGTCACATGTAGGGGTGTTGCATGATGAATTCCGTCAGTGACGTAGTCAAGCTAGTGGCTTTGTAAACAACATGATCGTCACATGTAGGGGTGTTACATGATGAATTCCGTCAGTGACGTAGTCAAGCTAGTGGCTTTGTAAACAACATGGTCGTCACATGTAGGGGTGTTACATGGTGAATTCCGTCATAGACGTAGTCAAGCTAGTGGCTTTGTAAACAACATGGTCGTCACATGTAGGGGTGTTACATGATGAATTCCGTCATAGACGTAGTCAAGCTAGTGGCTTTGTAAACAACATGGTCGTCACATATAGGGGTGTTACATGATGAATTCCGTCAGTGACGTAGTCAAGTTGTAGTGGCTTTGTAAACAACATGGTCGTCACATGTACAGTAGGGATGTAACATGATGAACTCCGTCAGTGACGTAGTCAAGCTAGTGGCTTTGTAAACAACATGGTCGTCACATGTAGGGGTGTTACATGATGAATTCCGTCAGTGACGTAGTCAAGCTAGTGGCTTTGTAAACAACATGGTCGTCACATATAGGGGTGTTACATGATGAATTCTGCCAGTAACGTAGTCAAGCTGTAGTGGCTTTGTAAACAACATGGTCGTCACATGTAGGGGTGTTACATGATGAATTCCGTCATAGACGTAGTCAAGCTAGTGGCTTTGTAAACAACATGGTCGTCACATGTAGGGGTGTTACATGATGAATTCTGTCATAGACGTAGTCAAGCTAGTGGCTTTGAAAACAACATGGTCGTCACATGTAGGGGTGTTACATGATAAATTCCGCTAGTGTTTCACATGATCAATAACCCGAATGGGTATTGGAAAATGTTAACGTTAAGAAAAACGTTTTGAATTCTCACAATAACGTCACTTATAAAAGGAAAGTTTGAAAAGAAGTCAACAGAAAGTGTCAATATAATATCAATCAAAACATTTATAATCTTTAGTTTGATTGAAGATGTTCATCTAGCCAGTCATGATAAAATCATCAATATGACAATATGCAATTCGCCATAAGTATAATTGATTGCTGGTAAGATTGACACCATCAGGGGTATATGGAGTCAAAATTATTATACAGCCCAATCTGCCTTAAAGGTCACCTCTATATAAGGGCCACCTGCTTATAAAGGTCAGTAGAATTATATCCCACATGTTTTTATTCGTATTATTTGAACCTGTATATAAAGGTCACCTGCCTATAAAGGTCACTTTTACTGGTTCCCTTGGGTGACCTTTATAGACAGGTTTGACTGTAGGAGTTTTATAGGAAATTATAGGAGTTCTCTCTGAAGTTATATAGGCATAGTTTTCCTTGTAATAAAAATTGTCAAATGAATCACCCATCAATATAACACGTGGCCATTGCATATCGGGTTTGTTTTTTGTATTACAATACTTCAATAACGTCTAACGCAATAGCATGTGAAATTGACTTTATTGCCGTAATGGATATCGTGGTGTGAAAATAAAGGAAAAATAGTTAAAAAAACAGTTTGACTGAACGAAAAAATTTAATATAATTTTGCTAGAAAACAACATTATTTACTACTTATCTACGGCTTAAATTCACGCTTAAACGGTCAGTGCAAAATATTCATCTTCGTCATTACACTCTACAATATTAATGTAGAGACTTATAATAAGCTATATTCATTATTACTAAGACCCCGTTTTTTTCAGAGATTATACCCATATTTTTCAAATCTTTACCATTTTTTTTTAGTGACATCATTTTATAAAAAGTCACCTAATGTACAATCAGAGGCGGATCCAGAATTTTAGAAAGGGAGGTCGTACCCCCCCCCCCCCCCCCCCCCCCCCCCCCCCCCCCCCCCCCCCCCCCCCCCCCCGCTGAATCCGACACTGACAACTGATCAAAGTCTCCATACTCAGTAAAATTTTTCAATTCTTAATATAATAATACAACAGTAGAAAAATATACGTGTAGTGTAAAATGTGGTCACAATCTACAAAAAAACGGGGTTTAAGTAATGAATATGGTTTAAATGTGTTACTTTGTAGAAATGAGAAGACAATATTATTTACACGTTATCCATGGTATTAGTTGATGTTATTATAACGTACGTTTTATCATACAACATCTACTGTACACTATAATAATATATACATTCATCAAACAGGATCAAGCGGATTTGTTTTTTGACGAATGGGTATTTAATACCGTACATTTCTTAAAGGATAAAAGAATAAAATATTATCTTATTATCAGTTTTCATGACAAAAAATTGTTTACAAACCTAACAGCCTACGCACATGTCTCCTGTGTAAAAAAAGTTCCTACTAAAGTACACTTACATACAGGCCTGTCCAAAGTTTAACATTGAGCTAACAAAAAGGAGACACAGACCTACTGCCTAGTGGTCAGTGTATGGATAGATGGTGACCAAAAAACCTGTCAAGAGGTTCATACCAGCTAACAAAAAGGATACACAGACCTACTGCCTAGTGGTCAATATATGGATAGATGGTGACCAAAAACCTGTCAAGAGGTTCATACCAGCTAACAAAAAGGAGACAGACCTACTGCCTAGTGGTCAATATATGGATAGATGGTGACCAAAACCCTGTCAAGAGGTTCATAGCAGCTAACAAAAAGGAGACACAGACCTACTGCCTAGTGGTCAATATATGGATAGATGGTGACCAAAAACCTGTCAAGAGGTTCATAGCAGCTAACGAAAAGGAGACACAGACCTACTGCCTAGTGGTCAGTGTATGGATAGATGGTGACCAAACAACCTGTCAAGAGGTTCATACCAGCTAACAAAAAGGATACACAGACCTACTGCCTAGTGGTCAATATATGGATAGATGGTGACTAAAAACCTGTCAAGAGGTTCATACCAGCTAACAAAAAGGAGACAGACCTACTGCCTAGTGGTCAATATATGGATAGATGGTGACCAAAAACCTGTCAAGAGGTTCATAGCAGCTAACAAAAAGAGAACAGACCTACTGCCTAGCGGTCAATTATGGATATATGGGGACCAAAAACCTGTCAGAGGTTCATACCAGCTAACAAAAAGGATACACAGACCTACTGCCTAGTGGTCAATATATGGATAGATGGTGACCAAACACCTGTCAAGTGGTTCATAGCAGCTAACAAAAAGAAGACACAGACCTACTGCCTAGCGGTCAGTGTATGGATAGATGGTGACCAAAAACCTGTCAAGAGGTTCATAGCAGCTAACAAAAAGGAGACACAAACCTACTGCCTAGTGGCCAATATATGGATAGATGGTGACCAAAAACCTGTCGAGAGGTTTATAGCAGCTAACAAAAAAGAGGCAAAGACCTACTGCCTAGTGGTCAATATATGGATAGATGGTGACCAAAAACCTGTCAAGAGGTTCATAGCAGCTAACAAAAAGGAGACACAGACCTACTGCCTAGTGGTCAATATATGGATAGATGGTGACCAAAAAACCTGTCGAAAGGTTCATAGCAGCTAACAAAAAAGAGGCAAAGACCTACTGCCTAGTGGTCAATATATGGATAGATGGTGACCAAAAACCTGTCGAAAGGTTCATAGCAGCTAACAAAAAGGAGACACAGACCTACTGCCTAGTGGTCAATATATGGATAGATGGTGACCAAAAAACCTGTCGAAAGGTTCATAGCAGCTAACAAAAAGGAGACACAAACCTACTGTCTAGTGGTCAATATATGGATAGATGGTGATCAAAAACCTGTCAAGAGGTTCATAGCAGCTAACAAAAAAGAGGCAAAGACCTACTGCCTAGTGGTCAATATATGGATAGATGGTGACCAAAAAACCTGTCGAAAGGTTCATAGCAGCTAACAAAAAGGAGACACAGACCTACTGCCTAGTGGTCAATATATGGATAGATGGTGACCAAAAACCTGTCGAGAGATTCATAGCAGCTAACAAAAAAGAGGCAAAGACCTACTGCCTAGTGGTCAATATATGGATAGATGGTGACCAAAAAACCTGTCGAAAGGTTCATAGCAGCTAACAAAAAGGAGACACAGACCTACTGCCTAGTGGTCAATATATGGATAGATGGTGACCAAAAAACCTGTCGAGAGATTCATAGCAGCTAACGAAAAGGAGACACAGACCTACTGCCTAGTGGTCAGTGTATGGAGAGATGGTGACCAAAAACCTGTCGAGAGGTTCATAGCTGCCAAGATACAGCTAACAAGGGGAGGTAATAAGCTGCATGAATTCCTAAGCCTAGCGTTAAACCTTAGTCTGTAGTACAGACCTGTCGAAAGTTTAACACTTAGCTTACAGTGGCGAAGTCAGTACAGAATTAATGTGAAAGCCTAGTGCTATAGTCACGTCCACGCTAGGAGTAACGGTTTCATGCTCCTAAGGAATTTTTTTGGGGAAAATGAAACAATTAAGTGCATTTTCTCTGCATTCTAAAACAATATGTCGCTAAAGAAAAGAAAAGTAAGAAACGTATAACCTAGCTGTATAATTCAACCAACCAATCGCGCTCTTTGACGTAACGTGGAAACAACAACTCTTAAAATTTGGTACATAATGGCAGATTGAATTATTAAATTATTATTTTTTATTATCAAAAAATTATTTGCAAGCACAGGATTATTGGCTTATATGCATGTTACGCCACTGGCTTATAAAAGGGAATGGAACCTTGGCTGCCGAGTGGTCAGAAACATAGGAAGCTATAGTGACTGTGAGCTGTACTGTAGGAACCACTGTGGCTGTGACAGTGAAATACTCTTCATATATATAGAAAATCAAATAAATTTGAATAAAAATTGATATTTTTCACTTACTTGTACCTAGTCGTAACAGGAAATCTGTATGCGCATCCGTGATTAGCCAAGAATATATCTACACAATGTAAAACGTTGGCGCTATGGGGATTTAACATGTTGAAAAACCAGGCAAATGGCGGCTTCTGTTGCGCATATGACGTAAAACGTCACCAAGGACATCACTTCCGTGTAAACATCGTCATTTTCGCATGTGTAAAATCCCCATACCGCCAACATTTTCCTTTCTACAGACATACTTTTTGACAATCGCGGATGCGCATACAGATTTCCTATTACGACTAGGTACAAGTAAGTGAAAAATATCAAACTTTATTTTAATTTAAATTTCCTACAGTAGTTTAATACATGATACTACCATTTCGTACCATTTACCGTTCCGGAGCACCCGGCCTCACTTCCCTGGTGGAAGTTCACGTGTTTAACCTAACTTGTCAGTTCCAAAGTTTTTACTTTGCTTCTGGATTGTGATTCGGACATGGATTAGTGTGTTTGTTTTTGATTATATAAATATAGCGCATTATTTGTTGATCATATTAAAAACGTTCTTTATTAATAAGAAAAAAATATTTTAAAAGTATTACTTATTTAATATTAATTAGTGCTAATATGAAGAACAGGAAGAAAAATAACAATGATGAGATTCTCCACTTTATCATTTGGAAAACTCGTGATCCGTAGTTCAGCCAAAACATTGTTTAAAACATACATTCCTTAAGTCCAAGCGTGTTTTTTTTTTTTTTTTTTTTTTTTTGAATGTGTTCCTAATAAGGTTGGTAATAAAGAACTTTACTATCATGTAAGAACTACGTTGATACGTTGGGAGAGAGAGAGAGAGAGAGAGAGGGGGGGGGTTGCTATGATACGCAATTTATAGGTGCTGGTAGTTATGCAATATATGGTAAAAATGGCTTGAGTGTATGGTACGAAATGGTAAAAGATTAAAAGATTATGGTACGCAATGGACATGGTACGAACTGGACATGGTACGAAATGGACATGGTACGAAATGGTCATGGTACGAAATGGACATGGTACGAAATGGTCATGGTACAAAATGGACATGGTACGAAATGACTATAATTCGAGACATATAGAAGCTGTCGAAATAGGATGAACGAGGAGTCGAGATGAGCTGTCCATTTGACAACCAGCTACCCATATCTCTGCCACTAGGCAGCAGAGCTTTGATCCCTTCTGAAAGCTCAGTGTTAACTTGAACTTTACATGATCTGGACAATGGCGTCAAACATCCGAGTACTCTATTTGCACTCTTTCACTCCCTTAGATAATGTATTTATGGTGATTGAAAGACTAAACTACTAATGTACTAGAACGTGAAATAATCATACATTATGTGAAGACACGTTTTTACACTTTTCTGCATAAAGGTGACCATGTAAATGTGCAAAGTAGTATACTAGTACACATTTGAACACACATGGGGGCATATTTGAATTTTAAAGTGGTCAAATTTGTGCCATTTCTATTTTATCGACCAATTTCGTATGGCAACGAGGTGAGATACGACGAAAAGCGAAATAACGCCGGGGCGATGATCGGATCTAGATGGTCATTGCGTGGGCGGTGAATGAATGAAATGATATGTTATGTCCAAAAGGTTATTTCAATCATATCCAGATGGTCATTACGATATATTGGAAGAAGCAAAAATATCCGGCCCCGAAATTAAAATATATAATTTGTAACAACATCGTAGCAAGGACACAGAATCTCGTTTAAAACAAATTATCATGTTTTGAAAACACGTTTACCATCATTTGATAAGACAGTATACACTAGCTCATATGAGATTATTTTCCTGCTTTTGGTCCCTTTCTCTTAGAATAACGGATTTTAAATACCTTTAATGAAGCCGCGGAGCTTTTTGCCAGGGGTATCATAAGAATAACTAGAAAAACTGTGAGCCACAAGCTCACAAAAATACCACCCCCCCCGCTCCTTCCACATAAAAAATCCATCGGATCAAATTTTTAAATAGGAGGTGCACATCTACATTATATCACAAAGATTGTGTGAAAGTTTCATGAAAATCTATTGAACACATTGTGTTGAAGTACAAGACAAGACTTGTCATTATCTAGGATTATTTTGCAAACAGAAACTAAGTGTTAATGCCCTCGCTTACGACTTTCATAAAAAATCTAGAATCTGACGGCAAATTCACAGCATATAATTATGAAATCACAGCATACAGTTACGGAACCACAACATATAATTATAAAACGACAGCATATAAATATTAAACCATAGCATATAATTATAAAACGACAGCATATAAATATTAAACCATAGCATATAATTATAAAACGACAGCATATAATTACGAAACCACAGCATATAAATATGAAACCACAAAATACCATTACGAAACCACAGCATATAATTATAAAACCACAGCATATAATTATGAAATCACAACATATAATTATAAACTGACAGCATATAATTATGAAACCACAACATATAATTATAAAACCACAGCATATAATTATGAAATCACAACATATAATTATAAACTGACAGCATATAATTATGAAACCACAACATATAATTATAAAACCACAGCATATAATTACGAAATCACAGCGTATAATTATGAACTCACAACATATGATTACGAAACACAACATATAATTACGAACCACAACATATAATTATGACACCACAACATATAATTGCGAAACCACAGAATATAAATATGAAACCACAGCATGTAATTATAAAACCACAGCATATAATTACGAAACCACAGCATATTATTATAAAACCACAGCATATAATTATAAAAACACAACATATAATTATAAAACGACAGCATATAAATATGAAACCATAGAATATAATTATAAAACGACAGCATATAATTACGAAACCAGAGCATATTATTATAAAACCACAGCATATAATTATAAAACCACAACGTATAATTATAAAACGACAACATATAATTATAAAACCACAGCATACAATTATAAAACCACAACATATAATTATAAAAACACAGCATATAATTACGAAACCACAGCATATAATTATAAAAACACAGCATATAATTATAAAAACACAGCATATAATTATAGAACAACAGCATATAATTATAAAACCACAACATATAATTATAAAACTACAACATATAATTATGAAATCACAACATATAATTATAAAACCACAGCATATAATTACAAAACCACAGCATAAAATTATAAAACCACAGCATATAAATATGAAACCACAGCATATAATTACGAAACCACAGCATATTATTATAAAACTACAACATATACTTACGAAACCACAGCATATAATTATAAAACCACAGCATATATTTATAAAACCACAGCATATAATTATAAAACCACAGCATATAAATATGAAACCACAACATACAATTATAAAACCACAGCATATAAATATGAAGCCACAACATATAATTATAAAACCACAATATATAAATATGAAACCACAGCATATAATTATAGAACCTCAGCATATAATTACAAAACCACAGCATATAATTATAAAACCACAGCATATAATTACGAAACCGCATCATATAATTATAAAACCACAACATATAATTATAAAACCACAGCATATAATTATAAACCCACAACATATAATTACAAAACCACAACATATAATTATAAAATCACAGCATATAATTACAAAACCACAACATATAATTATAAAACCACAACATGTAATTATAAAACCACAGCATATAATTATGAAACCACAAAATATAATTATGAAACCACGACATAAAATTACGAAACCACAACATATAATTATAAAATCACAGCATATAAATATGAAACCACGGCATATAAAAATATGAAACCACAGCATACAATTATGAAACCACAACATTTAATTATAAAACTACAGCATATAATTACATTTTATCACATAAGGCAGCTATGTCGTTTCATACATAGGCACGTCACCAAACTTGATTCTTTGCAAACGTAAATCAGTTTTAAATTTGATATGGCCATTGGCACGAAAGTCTATTAAGATCATAAATTAAAAAAATTAAAAGGCACAATAACTCGAAAAAAAGGCGTTATAACGCGAATCAAATGCCGTTAAAACGCGAAATAAAGGCGTAATAACGGGAAATGAAAGACGTTAAAACGCGAAATAAGGGCGTAATAACGCAAACTGATAGGCATAAAACGCAAGCTGAAACGGGTTTCATTTCGCGGTATAATGCTTTTTAGTTCGCAATTGACGGCTTACACTTCGCGATATAACGCCTTTCGATTCGCGTGATGATGCTTTTCTATTCGCGTTATTACACCTTTTCCGCATTATAACGCCTTTAATTCGCGTTATCACGCCTTTATTTTGCGTTATTACGTCTTTTTTTTTAATTTATTCATCAGCTTAATAGGCTATCGTACCTGGGAGATCTAGTGAAACGTATATATTTGATTTTTATGCAATTCTATAATATATATATTTTTTGGTCTATACTGTTAAAATTTTCCCTGCTCTACTTACTGCATTACGTAACCTAAACTGAGATGGCGGATTATATAATCAATTTGTTTGTTAAAGATAAAAAAATACAGCTAACAAAAAGGAGACACAGACCTACTGCCTAGTGGTCAATATATGAATAGATGGTGACCAAAAGCCTGTCGAGAGGTTCATAGCAGCAAAGCTGTCAAGATATAGCTAACAAGGGGGGGGGGGTAATAAGCTGCTTGAATTCCTAAGCCTAGCGTTAAACGATTTCATGCTCCTAAGGAAATTTTGGGGGGAAAATGAAACAATTAAGTGCATTTTCTCTGCATTTTAAAAATGTCGCTAAAAAAAAGAAAAGTGAAACGTACACGTATAACCTAGCTGTATAATTCAACCAACCAATCGCGCTCTTTGACGTAATGTGAGGGCAACAACTCTGAAATTTGTACATAATGGCCGATTGAATTTTTAATTATCAAAAAATTATGTGCAAGCACAGGATTATTGGCTTATATGCACGCTACGCCACTGGCTTATAAAAGGGAATCGAACCTCGACTGCCGAGTGGTCAGAAACATAGGAAGCTATAGTGACTGTGAGCTGTACTGTAGGAACCACTGTGGATGTGACAGTGAAATACTCTTCATATATATAGAAAATCAAATAAATTTGAATAAAAATTGATATTTTTCACTTACTTGTACCTAGTCGTAACAGGAAATCTGTATGCGCATCCGTGATTAGCCAAGAATATATCTACACAATGTAAAACGTTGGCGCTATGGGGATTTAACATGTTGAAAAACCAGGCAAATGGCGGCTTCTGTTGCGCATATGACGTAAAACGTCACCAAGGACATCACTTCCGGTGTAAACATCGTCATTTTCGCATGTGTAAAATCCCCATACCGCCAACATTTTCCTTTCTACAGACATACTTTTTGACAATCGCGGATGCGCATACAGATTTCCTATTACGACTAGGTACCAGTTAGTGAAAAATATCAAACTTTATTTAAATTTAAATTTCCTACAGTAGTTTAATACATGATACTACCATTTCGTACCATTTACCCTTCCGGAGCACCCGGCCTCACTTCCCTGGTGGAAGTTCACGTGTCTAACCTAACTTGTCAGTTCCAAAGTTTTAACTTTGCTTCTGGATTGTGATTCGGACATGGGTTATATGTTTGTTTTTGATTATATAAATATAGCGCATTATTTGTTGATCATATTAAAAGCGTTCTTTATTAATAAGGAAAATTAATTAAAAAGTATTACTTATTTAATATTAATTAGTGCTTATATGAAGAACAGAAAGAAAAAGAACAATGATGAGATTCTCCACTTTATCATTTGGAAAACTCATGATCCGTAGTTCAGCCAAAACATATTCCTTTAGTCTAAGCGTGTTTTTTCATACGTTGAGAGAGAGAGAGAGAGAGAGAGAGAGAGAGAGAGAGAGAGAGAGAGAGAGAGAGAGAGAGAGGGGGGGGTTGCTATGATACGAAATTTATTGGTGCTGGTAGTTATGCAATATATGGTAAAAATGGCTGGAGTGTATGGTACGAAATGGTAAAAGATTAAAAAAGATTATGGTACGAAATGGACATGGTACGAAATGGACATGGTACGAAATGGTCATGGTACGAAATGGACATGGTACGAAATGGACATGGTACGAAATGGACATGGTACGAAATGGTCATGGTACGAAATGGTCATGGTACAAAATGGTCATGGTACGAAATGGTCATGGTACGAAATGGACATCGTACGAAATGACTATAATTCGAGACATATAGCAGCTGCCGAGAAGCTGTCAAAATAGGACGAACGAGGAGTCGAGATGAGGTGCCCATTTGACAACCAGCTACCCATATCTCTGCCACTAGGCAGCAGAGCATCGATCCCTTCTGGAAGCTTAGTGTTAAACTTTACATGATCTGGACAATGGCGTCAAACATCCGAGTACTCTATTTGCACTCTTTCTCTCCCTTAGATAATGTATTTATGGTGATTGAAAGACTAAACTACTAATGTACTAGAACGTGAAATTATCATACATAATGTGAAGACACGTTTTTACACTTTTCTGCATAAAGGTGACCATGTAAATGTGCAAAGTAGTATACTAGTACACATTTGAACACACATGGGGCATATTTGAATTTTAAAGTGGTCAAATTTGTGCCATTTCTATTTTATCGACCAGTAATTTCGTATAGCAACGAGGTGAGATACGACGAAAAGCGAAATAACGCCGGGGCGATGATTGGATCTAGATGGTCATTGCGTGGGCGGTGAATAAATGAAATGGTATTTTATGTCCGAAAGGTTATTCCATACATATCCAGGAGGTCATTACGACATATTGGAAGAAGCAAAAATATCCGGCCCCGAAATTAAAATATATAATTTGTAACAACATCGTAGCAAGGACACAGAATCTCGTTTAAAACAATTTATCATGTTTTGAATACACGTTTACCATCATTTGATAAGACAGTATACACTAGCTCATATGAGATTATTTTCCTGCTTTTGGTCCCTTGCTCCCAGAATAACGGATTTAAATACCTCAAATGAAGCCGCGGAGCTTTTTGCCAGGGGTATCATAAGAATAACTAATAAAACTGTGAGCCACAAGCTCATAAAAACACCCCCCCCCCTAAAAAAAATCCTTTTGGATCAAATTTTCAAATAGGAGGTGCACATCTACATTACCACAAACATTGTGTGAAAGTTTCATGACAATCCATTAAAGGGTTTCGGAGGAGTTGCGGATAAGAGATAGGTACCCTAAGGTGTAACGGAAGGACCGAAGGATAGACGGACACGCGGACGGACACCCCTATCACTATATATCACCCACTTTTTAAGGCGGGGGTATAAATATCGTTATCGCACAACTTTGCAAATTTTGATTTTTTGATAGATGATTAATTATTAATATTCAAATTAATTCAATTCAATAAGTCTTTATCGGCTATAAACATATATTACATTTATAGCCAAAACAAATATCCAAGGCGGCAAATACATATTATACATAATAAATACATGTTCAATCTTAATTAATATTTAAACAATCTCTTCATTTAAATGCATAATATAAATATGTTGCCAAATTAATATAATATTTTCATTTTTACTAGATAAAAAACTAACAAATTTAGACATACTGGCCAACGACAAAACCATTTTTTGAAATATTATTTTTCTTCTGAAATCGATATATAATGGACAAACCAATAAAATGATATCAATTTTAAATACAATTAGAATTACAAGATTTACATATCCTTAAATTCTTGTCGAGTTTTTCTTATCTGTAAATTGTGTGATGAAATCCTAAAATTGGTTAAAACTGACATAAAATTACTGTTATGTGTACAATCTAAATACGGTTCAAAATTACATTGATTTTTAAACTTAATTTTTATTAACTGTATAATATAATAATTTACTTGATAAAGCAAGTTGATTAAACCATTGTTGGTTTTTTTTTTAATTTTTAAATTCGAAATACCTTGATTAATGACAAAGAAGCCAACACTTGACAGGCAAATTGGCCCACTTTTCTGTAAAAGTTACACCGAGGTTAGCGACAACATAAACTTTCCTTCATTTAAGTAGATGGCACAATATGATAATACAAAGCGAACATACCAGGCAACCCTCAAGTATAAAAAAAAATAAAAAATTAGATTGCAACTTTAGATAAATATTTGAAATTCCACCAGAAGTGAGGCTGGGTGCTCCGGTGATGATTTAGTCGTTGGGACGGAAGTGTACGCATGTTTAGAGCGGATAAAACCGTTTACTTTCAGTGTTTATTCTAAAATAATTTTGACTGAAACCAAGTCTTGTTATTCAGAATGGATTATTATTATTATTATTATTATTATATTGTCGACAGGTATGATGTTTCTGTATCCGAAAGTACCCTGGATATATATTCGATTGTTCCATTGTTCCATGTTCCCTTCTTTCCGTATTCTGATTACACACTAAATGGGAAACCAGGAAGCGCTTGCCCTTCCGGGGCACCCGGTCTCACTTCCTTGGATGAAGTTTCGTGTATTACTTCATTTACCAGCTTCAACGTTTTAACTTTGCTTTGGATATGGATTGGTATATTTGTTTATTATCATTTATTGATCAAAGTTATTGAATTTCATTTAGATGCAGTTTTTACAAATCATGATCCTCTTAACAGAGTAAAACTCATATATTAAGCAGTTTCCTAGCCCCAGTTTCACAATCATTTCCTAGCCAAGAAATTTTTAAACTTAAATTTGTCAAATTTAAATTACAATTTCTACAAGATTGCATTTGATACCAATACAATTAAATACAACACGGTAGAACATTGAGAGAGAGAGAGAGAGAGAGATGCATACATATGCAGATATGAAATATATTTGATTGAACTGGGCAAATTTTATGTTTTGGTAATGTGATATGAACTTTATAGGTACATGTGTGTACACAAATATCGAAGTCAATTGAATTCCAAATACCTATTACGATCTATTTATGCAAATTCTTTTCAAACAGAGTCTTTATTACCATGTTAACTCAAGTTATTTACATACGTGACCGCGTCATCATCAAACTTACACCAGTCTAGAATACGTGTGACATACATTGTGTTTAAGTGGTAAAAGACAAGGCTTGTCATTATCTGGGATTATTTTGCATGTTAATGCCCTCGCTTACGACTTTCATAAAAAATCTAGAATATGACGAAAAATTCACAGCATATAATTATGCATGAAATCACAGCATAGAGTTACGAAATCACACCATAGAGTTACGAAACGACAGCATATAAATATTAAACCACAGCAAATAATTATAAAACCACAACATATAATTACGAAACCACAGCATATAAATATTAAACCACAGCAGATAATTATAAAACCACAACATATAATTACAACACCACAACATATAATAATAAAACCACAACATATAATTATAAAACCATAGCATATAATTATGAAACCACAACATATAAATATAAAACCACAGCATATAATTATAAAACCACAGCATATAATTATAAAACCACAACATATAATTACGAAACTACAGCATATAATTATGAAACCACATCATATAATTATAAAACCTCAACATATAATTATAAAACCACAGCATATAATTATGAAACCACAACATATAATGATAAAACCACAGCATGTAATTATAAAACCACAGCATGTAATTATGAAACCACAACATATAATTATAAAACCATAGCATATAATTATGAAACCACATCATATAATTATAAAACCACAACATATAATTATAAAACCACAACATATAATTATAAAACCACAACATATAATTACGAAACTACCGTATATGATAATGAAACCACAACATATAATTATGAAACCACAGCATATAATTATAAAACCACAGCATACAATTATAAAACCACATCATATAATTATAAAACCACAACATATAATTATGCAACTACATTATATAATTATAAAACCACAACATATAATTATAAAACCACAGCATTATGAAACCACAACATATAATTATAAAACCACAGCATTATGAAACCACAACATATAGTTATGAAACCACAACATATAATTACGAAACCACGGTATATAATTATCCACAGCATATAATTATAAAACCACATCATATAATAATAAAACCACAACATCTAATTATAAAACCACAGCATATTATCAGACAACCACAGCATATAATTATGAAACCACAACATATAATTACGAAACCACGGTATATAATTATCCACAACATATAATTATAAAACCAAAGCATAGAGTTACGAATCCACAGCATATAATTATAAATCTACAACATGTAATTACGAAACCACAACATATAATTACGAAACCACAGCATATAATTATAAAACCACAACATATAATTACAAAACCATAGCATAAAGTTACAAAACCACAGCATATAATGTTAAAACCACAGCATATAATTACATTTTACCACATAAGAGAGCTACGTCGTTCCATACATAGACACGTAGCTATACCTGATCCTTTGCAAACGTAAAAGAGGCTTTAATTTGATATGACTCTATTACGATCACGAATGAAAAATTAAAAGGCGCTATAACGCGAGATAAAGGCATTATAACGCGAATCAAATGCCGTTATAACGCGAAATAAAGGCGTAATAACGCGAAATGAAAGACGTTAAAACGCGAAATAAAGGCGTTAGAACACGAAATAAGGGCGTAAAAACGAAAAACTAATAGGCGTAAAAACGCAAGCGGAAAGGCTTTATCATGGGTTTCATTTTGCGGTATAATGCTTTTTAGTTCGCGTTTAAACGGCTTTCACTTCGCGATATAACGCCTTTCGATTCGCGTGATGCTTTTCTATTCGCGTTATTACGCCTTTTTCGCATTATAACGCCTTTAATTCGCGTTATCACGCCTTTATTTTGCGTTATTACGTCTTTTTTTATTTATTCATCAGCCTAATAGGCTATCGTACCTGGGAGATCTAGTGATATGTATACTAATTTTTTATTTTTATGCAATTCTATAATACATATATTTTTTTTGGTTTATACTGTAAAATTTTCCCTGCCCTACTTACTGCATTACGTAACCTAAACCGAGATGGCGGATTATATAATCAATTTGTTTGTTAAATATAAAAAATACGTTTGAATAGCACGTAGCTTAAATATTTAAGCAGGCACAAGATTAATACAGTCCATTATGTATTCTGGCAATATTAATGGTGATTTTTTGCAGCCAACATGAATTTCAATGAAAGACATGCGTAATTATATTAGAAATCTAAAATTACAAAAATAAACCAAAATATTTTCTTTTTTTTCAAAATTGTACTTTCGGCTATATTTTTATATAAGGTTAATTACTCAGGTCATCCTCATGTCAATGGTCAGGCAAGCCTTGTAAGCCTCCAGACAATTATTCAATAACTTACAGTCTGGCCATTACAATCATAATGTATACACCTTGTCTAATTGGCCTTTACAAATCATGATATTTGGTAAAAGGCTAGGTCATAATCTTCCCTTTTGTTACCTAACAGAAGAGTATATATGGTCGTCGCAGGCTTTACTTCACACACACACACACACACACACACACACACACACACACACACACCTGGACACATGTACACACCTGGACATCCTCGCAGACACAGCACCAGACACCATATGCATGCATCCACACACAAGACTCAGTTAAACAGCAGGATAAAAGTACCATAAAAAACCAATGACCCAACATAGTCAAATTTTTAACTCAAATTTAGATTCTTTTTATTCTATTCTTTTTACATGTATTTAGAAAGTATAAAAATCGTTATTAAGAACAAATTTAATACATGAAGTTACTTTTCTTGATGGAAAATCATAATATATATCGCACAAAAAATTTTGTGAGCGTCATCACAATATTGCTGATAAGTGTGATGCCTGTATCATAATCGATATATTAATTTTATAAGTAGCTTGCTTAAAAAGGATGTGCTTGCTCTTCCGGAGTACTCGACCTCACAACCCTTTTAGAAGTTCACGTGTTTAACTGAATTTGCCAGTTTTCAACGTTTTCATTTTGCTTTAGGGTTGTGATATAAACATGGATTTGTATATTTGTTTTGACATAATGTTCTTGGGGGTGGGGGTGGGTTATATCTGCTCTAGATGTGAAACTCGACAACCATGGCCCTTTGTTTTCTTGAAAATTATGTATCTAAACTTTCACTCCTTTAACATTATAAGAGAGCACTTACCCATCAATAAGAGGGTAGCTATCCAAAATACATTTAGCCATTTCTAGACTTTGGTTCTTGGCTCCTGGGTTAATAACACAATCTGGAACGGACATTCCCGGTTTTTCCGTGGTGGATTGTCCTGTAGTCGCGGAAGCTGAAGAGGAATTCCTATTTCCATCAGTAACAACAACAGCTAAAGCAACCACTAAAGATACGATGATTAAAGCTGCAATTACAGCGAAAACAATAAATAATCGGTTGTTACTAGTATTCTTAGAAAATGTTGTATGCGATGCGTTATCGTCCACAACAAGATCTGTTCGTGAGTTCTGCATTGTCGTATCCTTTCAAATGTAATACTAAAGAAGTTGTACAGGTATTCTGTACAGGTATAAAACTTCTACTGACACAGGTAATACCTAATTGAACAATATACGAAGGCTTTCTCGGGACATGCCGTGTCAACCTTCGAATTTAATTCTGAAGCACCCTAGTGTAATAAAACTATTGAAACAGATAGTGTTATAATAAGCGACAGATATACGGAGGCCTACTCTAGGCATAAATAATGCATCGTGTCACCTTTGAGGAGTTGAGTAATAATGATGTTTATAGACCAAGTCAAAAATATTTCAGTTATATCGAGATGTCGCCAGTTATAGGCGAATGTGCAGAAATTTTGCTTGTGCGATGCGGTAATGGCATTATACAGCACGGATTTTTTATCGTGTCACGTCTACCGTGATCATGACACGGGACCTCGTTTATTTTAAGTTCCCATCCGAAAGAACCGTGACTTTTATTTGTAATGCTGAGTGCTTGGCGAAAGAACAGTCACTACTCACTTTCAAGTCTTGGGTCAGACCCGGCCGGGGATCGAACCCACAACCTCCCACTTACGGAGCGAGCACTCTACCAACTGAGCTAACGCAGTGGTTGTGGTCACTACAGAGAACAAGTGTAATTAGAAGTGATTGAAACAGACAGAGCGACATAAACCAAATCAACCACGTGTCATTTCGGATAATTCTTATGATGTTAGCCACCTGCATAAAACACGCATTGATTCAGTAAGCCGTTTGCAGACTTAGCCAAGTGATAAGTCACTGGTTTTCAAAGTTGAAGCTTGTGGTTTCAACCCTGTTTGCCGCGGGTCGAAGATTTTTTTTCAAGTTTAAAGCAGTTTTCACCCATCATCTCAGAAATTGACCTCCCTGATTTAAATGAACAATCCTTGGTAGGCCATAGAATATTAGTTCTCCTTTCCACATTTTTCTACAACCATAAGTACATGCTTTCTGTCGGTGTTCATAAAAACCCAATGCTTATAATACCTACCAGAATGTGTATATACAGTCAAACTGGTCTATTAAAAAAAACCAAAGAAAACCAGTAAAGTTTACCTTTATGGGCAGGTGGTCCTTATATACAGGTTCAAATAACATGAATAAAGAGCAACTTGGATAAAATTTCACTGGCCTTTAAAATCAGACTCTTATATAGAGATGGCCTTTAAGACAGGTTTAACTTAGAAGTATCACTGTCCCCTGGTCACTCTTTATATCTTAAGTCCACTGTGTTATTTTTTATGGTCTTACAAGACAGCTTTATTAACACATACATGTATAGGCAGACAAGATTGACCTGTCCGTTTTACCTTTCATTAGAAATATTCATATAGAAGGTTACACCCAATACATAGGTAGCGTTAGGATCCACAGTAAATATATTTACACATTATCCATGATTAGTGTTCACATCAAGTAGACGAATTATACACGCATGATATTTATTACCCGAATTTACTCTTCAATAATGAATATTTAAATCAAAGGTCAAACGGACAGGTCGATGTTGTTGCCTATATATAATAGTTGTTCGTACTTATATTATTTTTTTATACTCTCATAAGTTTTAAGAACTAACACGTCAATTACACACACACGACTACGCGTACGGTAGCTCAGGTGGTAGAATGCTCGCATCGTATTTGGTTGGTAGGTTGAATGTTGCTTAGCGTCGCATCAGCAATTGTTCAGCTATTCGCGACGAGAACTATCTTATTAATCTCTATGGATTAATCCATGAACAATTTCGTGTATCTATGAGAAGTGCGTTGTATGGTCTGCCTTGTACTAGCGCGCACCCGGGGCTACTTTAAGTTGCTAGCTCACAGCGCCAGTAAGCCACAGAAAAGCGTACCACTACCCAGTCCATTAAACTGATATCAGGTGAACCAGTAAAGGCTAATCTACCTGCAATGGAAATTCACTTTTGCATCGTATTGTGGAATTCGGTGTTAGACCCCAAGCTGAGGTCTGACCAAGACTTGAAAAATTTATATATAGGTAGTGATTGTTCTTTCGCCATTAAAATTTGAAGACATGGGTTCTTCGGAAGAAAGCTAAAAAACCGATGCCCTGTTTCACGGCAGGCGTGGCAAGTTAAAGTGTCCCCCCCCCCTGTACATTTCCCTAAATGCATTGCAAAGGTTAAAATGTCTGCCATTTCACCTATAGCTGGTGACATGAAATGTTGTTGACTGGGGCGTAAAATCTCGCTCAATTAACAAATTTGTTTTATTTATCTTTGTAATGTAATTTATACAAAGAGAATCTATAACGAGTTCCGGACCGAGATCAGGAAATTCCAGTCGAGTGGTCAGATATTTTCATTTCAAACGAGGCTCCGCCGAGTTTGACATTAAAATATCTGACCACAAGATTGGAATTTCCTTATCTCGGTCTAAAACGAAAAATTGATTATTTTTCTCGCATGTAGATTCTCATTGTATCCTAATGACATTAAACTTTAAAAAAATTGATAGCGGATGAATAGTGACATGTATGACGTAATGCTGCAACGTCATCAATAACGTGTCGCTCAGAGCAGAAATTTGGACCTACGCGGTAATTAATAAAACAAAGTACATTATCTTTTTTATACACTTATTGGTAAAAAATATTTTTTATAACAAATAATAATAAAATAAAATTAAGAATCAGTTATTAGGGTAATAGTATTATTTCTCGTGTCATGAATTATGTATAATTATGCCCCTTACTATTATTAAAAAAAGTAGCCCTTGTTGCACGTACTCACGCGGGTGCCATATGGAAAAAGTATCGTACCAGCTATCCCGTAAGATATGCGAGAAATTTGTATATTGTCGAGTTAATATTATTTCAAATTTTCTTTTTTACTTAAATGCAGGAAACTTGACACTATACATTAATAGCCTTTTAGCGAGTTTAATTTAGAGATACACGTATCGAGTTTTTGAGAGCATACTGACCAAGGCTTTCAAAATAATACATGAATATATATAAAATAGTTAAGTCAATGGATACTATATAAAACGGATTTCTGGGTCTATTTTATTTTTTCATATCAAATTAACAATTTCATAGACTAAAATATTAATTTAAACGATTTCGATTTTTCTACCAAAACTTATTTTATGGGAAAAACATTTCAAAATAGCACAAAGAACATATACTATTTTAAAGGACGCGAAGCTATAATTACTGTATTTCCATAAATGCAATGTACATGTTTTATTTTTTTTATTTCTGTCAATTGAAACTGTTTCCATTTCACTATCAATAAAATAAATTTAAAACGGATTGGCCCAACCCAAATTATATTTTTAAATGAAAATTGAAAGATATTTAGTTCTCATGTATGTCATGTGCTACTTTTGAATTTTGATAAAATAATCCATTCAAAAGTAGCACATCAATTTTTGATTGCATTTTTTATATAACATGACATGTACATGGTAAAATTTTATGAAAATTTTCGAAATTTGATCAAGTTTATACACCAATTGGGACTAATTTATCATGTTTCATTAGGATATTAAGGGTCAGCTAATCTACTGTTGTTCAGTGTTTTTTTTCCAGATGTGACCATCATGAGTATTCGAATAATGCCATCACATTTAAAGTTGTCAAGATAAAGAAGGTACAGAATGGATACTCTGGCATGGTTATATTTGTTGTTTTGGTAAAAACTTCAAAAATTGCCCTATTTGTAGCATTAAATTCAATTTTTGATTATTGAAAAATGTTTTTCTATAAGGTCAATAGATTTTGTATTAAGTTTTGACAAATTTTTGTTAGCATACAGTATATATTTGTTATTGTGTGAATACTATATATACTTCGTGCTTATTGTAAACATCGATATATAGAAACATCGCAAATTATATATAGCTCTAAAACGCTTCAGATAATAAAAAAAAACAAACATACTAATCCATGTCTGAAGCACAATCAAGAAGCAAAGTAATATATTCAAAGCTGACTAAAAGAAAGTCAGTCCTCTGATTTCCTCTACAATTCAAGAACTGACTGTCTCCATACCGGTATAAGTGAAAGAATCTTGACAGGGTCTTAAAAAACACCGTTTTATCCACTCCAGATACTACAAACTAACTTGTTGTATTTGGTTCTTTAGAAGTCCAATTTCCAACCTCCAAATCCCATTCAGACAGGTCCAAAAGAAAGTCAGTCCTCTGGTTTCCTCTACCATTCAAGAACCGACTGTCTCCATATAAGTGGAAGAATCTTGAAAGGGTCTTAAAACACCATTATATCCACTACAGGTATTAGAAATAACTTCTTGTGTATTTTAACCTTTTTTAAAGTCCCATTTCCAACCTCTTTAAATTGCTCAGACTTTATTTATACAAATGGCCCACTCCTAACATGTTTATATAATTGGTTGTAATAAATTATGTATACGAGATGAATAAAATCAGATGCCCGTGTGTAAGCATTATTGCAGCTTAATCACCCTATTTTCGACCAAGTTAAACACTATATTAAGTCAATATGACTTCGTGATGTTGCAATTGATCTTTGCTTTGGTAATGCAGTGTAGCAACTCCTTACGAAGTCCAACGCTTTATTAAGCCCATGCGTTGAAGTCCAGACTTCATTTGACCTCGAAATAATAGCGCTTAATGTAGTCCGGACTTAATTAGGCGTTGACAATTTTGACGCCTAATGATGTCCAAAGATTGAGGCTCCAGACGAGAACTCAAATTAAGTCGCTCAATTTTGAGAATAACTTTAACTTGTAATACCAGAAAAACTTCTTGTCTGGAGCTTAAATCTTTGGATTTCATTAGGGGCTGTTAGTTTGACGCTTAATGAAGTCTGGGCTTCATTTGGCATTGAACTTCATTAGGAGTTGTTAGAGTGCAACTCGCCAGTATCTTACTTCGAATTTTTTTTATTATACATACTTCGAAGAACAGCGGGGTAAACTGATCACCTCTGTTCGTCCAAAACAAAAATAAACTAAGTCGGAAAACAGGAAGTAGATATCTGGCAGAAATCGGCACTAGCGGCATATGACCTCATACTGAACTCGCACATAAAATTTCAAGTAACTGTGCTTAGTAGTTGCTGAAAAAAACTGTCACGGATTTTTTTGTTTTTTGTTTCGGACGCCGAGACAGAGGTAAACCAGTATAGCCCCCTCTTATTTCTTCGAATCGAGTGTATAATAAAATTATGATATACAGTTTCATTATCCATTATCCTTGGTTTATAATTAGGTAAATCCTTTTCTCATAAAACAGGAAACAAGACGTGGCGAATCATTCTATTCTATTCTTTATTCAGCTATAAGTAACAACTCATAGGCAAACATAAAATTTGAAAAGTATGAACAATAAATAAACAATAATAATAATATACACATGGGAGGATTAACATTAATAAATAAATATTACGTTATACATTGTTAAGTTACATATGAAAGTACATAATAATTAAGTGACATAACATTTTCTTAGCAACTCTGCTTCTAATAAATACTTAGCTAAATTTCTTAATTGTTTTGAATTCTGAATACTAAAAAGTTGAACTAGCTTGAAAACAGATGGACGAAACCCAATAATATTGTTTTATATATTGTTTACGAATACTTAAATAGTAAGGACAAATTAAAACAAAGTGAAAAACATCTTCAATCTCATTTGATTTACAAAAACACACCCTGTGCTTCTTTCTATATTATTATACCGTCCCTTATCTTAACTGTGTGTGTGTGTGTGTGTGTGGTGTGTGTGTGTGTGTTTTCACAATCTTTGGTTTGATTTGGGTAATTTGAAATTTGAAGGAAATACAATAACATATCTGTTTTGAGATTTTAAACAACATTAAGGTTTAACCCCCCCCCCCCCCCAAAAAAAAAAATATATATTATGGAATATATAAGTGGTAGAATTGAAATAAATAAAATGCCGTGAGGTAGGAGAAATGTCAAAAACAGATTTGTATGTTTACAGAGGGAGATATTCAAAATACTGTACATGGCATATGTGACGAGTTTTATATAAGCTGCTAATGACGTATATTGTTAACACGTCAAAAATAAAAATAAATGTTCAAGAAATACCAACCTTCAAAGCATTTGACACACTTTTGTTAAATATTTTTGGAATATGCCTAAAGGTATAACAAAAATATAAAAAAAGTATATTTCTGTACTTTGGTATTCAATGATTTCAATAATAAATCTAAACAAAGAAAGCTAACAAAGGTTTTGTTGTACTGTGACATCATTTTCTATGTGTACCAATTTTCGCTTTTTTGTTTATACTCCATACCCACGAACTAACATTGCAACGAAATAGTAGGTGTTAAATACTTGCCTTAAATTGTAAGAGAAAATCACGAAATTATAACTCACGAACTTTACATGGCAGCGAAATAGCAGGTGTTAAATACTTACCTGAAATTTTAAGAGCAAATCACGAAATTATAACTCCCGAATTTACATGGCAGCGAAACATTTAATGTTGAATACTAACCTTAAATTGTTAAGGCAAATCACGAAATTATAACTCACGAATTTACATGACAGCGAAATAGCAGGTGTTAAATACTTACCTGAAATTTTAAGAGCAAATCACGAAATTATAACTCACGAATTTACATGGCAGCGAAACATTTAATGTTGAATACTAACCTTAAATTGTTAGAGCAAATCACGAAATTATAACTCACGAATTTACATGGCAGCGAAACATTTAATGTTGAATACTAACCTTAAATTGTTAGAGCAAATCACGAAATTATAACTCACGAATTTATATGGCAGCGAAACATTTAATGTAAAATACTAACCTTAAATTGTAAGAGCAAATCACGAAATCATAACCTACGGATTTATATGGCAGCGAAATAGTGACGATAAAAACTCACTTTAAATTTTAAGAGCAAATCACGAAATTATAACTCACGAATTTTAACTGCAGTGAAATAGCAGGTGTTAAAGACTAACCTTGAATTGTAAGAGAAAAAAACACGAAATTATAACTCACGAAGTTACATGGCAGCGAATATTTAATATCAAAATTTTACCTTGAAATGTAAGAGCAAATCACGAAATTATAACCCACGAATTAAAACGGCACGGCAGCGAAATAGCAGATGATAAAAAATTGTTTTAAGTTGTAAGAGCAAATCACGAAATTATAACTCACGAGTTTTAACTGCAGTGAAATAGCAGGTGTTAAATACTAACCTTAAATTGTAAGAGAAAAGCAAGAAATAATAACCTACGATTTTATATGGCAGAGAAATAGTGACGATAAAAACTCACTTTAAATAGTAAGAACAAATTACGAAATTATAACCCACGAATTTAATGGGAACGGCAGCGAAATAGCAGATGATAAAAACTTACCTTAAATTGTAAGAGCAAATCACGAAATTATAACCCACGAATTTAATGGGCACGGCAGAGAAATAGCAGATGATAAAAACTTACCTTAAATTGTAAGAGCAAATCACGAAATTATGACTCATTAATTTACATGGCAGCGAAATATTTAATGGTAAATACTTACCTTAAATTTGAAGAGCAAATCACGAAATTATAACCCATGGATTTAAATGGCAAACGAAATAGCAGATGTTAAATATCTACCTTAAATTGTTAGAACAAATCACAAAATTAAAACCCAAGAATTTACATTGCAGCGAAAAAGTAGATGTCAAAAACTTGAATTGTAAGAGCAAATCACGAATTTACATGGCAGCGAAATATTTAATGTCAAAACCTTACCTTAATAAGGGTCATCTAAGTAGGAAAATTCAAGTGAAAACCATTTGGTTGAAAAGCGTATAAGAGGGGTATTATTATGAAATTACCTACACAAGCGTGAAGATTTACAAATAAAAATACTGCAGGAATTGATAATTTAAGAAATTTTAAAATATTTGTTGCATGTTTTTATGAAAATAGTGCAAAAATACACGTGATGGGGGAAATAGCTTACACCTTGTATAACGAATTAATTTTAAAAAAAATGATAAGATATTAAGATAGTCAACATCATAGAGCAGTGCAAAGGGGCCAGAGTTTGTTTAAGAAATACGAGGTTTTTGAAATCTCGACAATTTACGGTTGAGGTTATCTACGATTTATTTTCCTTTTAAAAATGCGTGCACGAAAATAAGACACCGCGAAAATGAACGATTTCACAGTAATTCAAATAACCAATCCGAGGAAGAAAACTAAACATTAGAAAGATCATTTGTTCCTTCCAAATCGTTGACCAATTTGTGTTGTATAATTTAAAAAAGTTGAATCTTCTTAATGACTACTACTATGGTAGCAAGGTTGTTAGAGTACTCGCTCTGTAAGTGGGAGGTCGTGGGTTCGAATCTCGATCGGGTGTAACCCAAGCCTTGAAAGTCGGTGGTGACTGTTTATTTTATTTTATTTTTTTTTTTTTTTTTTGTTTGTTGTTTGCCAAGCACTCGGGGGGGGGGGGGGGGGGGAGTGGTACGCTTGTCTGCGTCGTACTCACTCTGTGAGCTAGCACGTTAAAGTCATCCTGAGTGCGCGCTTATACAAGGCGAACCATACAACACACTCGCACTTTACATGCATACACGAACTTGTTCATAGATTAATCCATAGAGATTACTAAAATAGTTCTCGTCGCGAATAGCTGAAAAATTGCTGATGCGACGTTAGGCAACATTCAACCAATCAACATTCGCCGTTATGTGTCTTGTCCTATCGAATCGCTTACAAAACTGATAATTCGAATTGCGGATAAAATACTGGTTTGAAGTTGACGTTTTTCGTAATTAAACCTCTTGTATTGTGTTGCATCATTTACTTGTATTGGCTGTTCCCAAGTATTTGTTTTTCAGTTGCAAACTTCTATTTTCCTCGTCCGGAGCACCCGGTCTCACTTTCCTTGGTGGAAGTTCACATGTTTAACCTAATTTATTCAAAGTTTTTACTTTGCTTTAGGATTATTATTTGGATTTGTATTTTATTCTCTGAAATTGTGGCTTCATATAATTAATTTTGTGAATTATCTTCGTCTATTTTTATTAACCCCCCTCCCGCCTTCGAAGAAAGAGGGGGGGGGGAATTAAATTCGATTTTTCGTCCGTCCGTCGGTACTAAATTTTTGTTTACTTTAATTTAAAAAAAAAAAAAATATGTTGCTACCCGTTGTAAGTTTTACACACAAGACAATCATTCTGAGACTAACTCTTTAAATTTATATTGGCCTTACAATAAAATGTCGCCAATATATTATTTCAAAAATGACAGCCCTGTCTTGAATTGCTCCTTGAAATTTTTGTAAAGTACAAAAGTTTGAAATCAAAATATATTTTTAAGGTTTTTATATGACGAAATTATTGATTGTTACTTGGGAAATGTTTATATAACGGAAAATGGCATATAAAAGTGCCATGTAATCTTAACCTGACTGCAATAAGGAAGAAATTTGAGCATTTCTCTTGAAAAAGCCATAAATATATACAAGTAATTCAGTGATTTATAACTTAATGAAAGGTGCACGGAAACTTAAAAATATCTATCTAAAAACCAGAAAAAGATACAAGTAATTTTAACGAAATAAAAAAATAGGTACACGGGCAACAAGGCACTAAAGTACAATTTGATCTTGTTTATAACTAAATGAAGGGTGCACGAAAACTTGAAAATATCTATCAAAGATGCAAGCGAAGTTTTTACGAAATAAAACTTAGGTAGACGGGCAACAAGGCACTAAA